>JACEII010000044.1:3990047-4037536 GCA_014332785.1 Antheraea mylitta
CCTGGTGTTAAGTGATTACCAGCGCCCATAGACACTTGAAACACCAGTGGAGTCGCAAGTGCGTTGCCAACCTGTGTTTGGGAGAAAGGATAAGGGGGAAAGGAGGAGAGAGGGGTGAGGAGAGGGGATGTTTGATAATCTTTACCAGCACCCGGGGAGCGCGAGCAGGGCTATGAAAGGTACACTTCCTGCGGCCGCCAGTAACTATTAAAACGCGTAATAACTTCAGCAACAGACTAAAGACTGTATTATATACTAGCACACCCAGATAATAAAAAAGCATGGCAAATTATATAGCTAAACGTTTTACATGAAACACTTTATTTACTGGTGAAAACTGCATGAGAATCCGTTCTGTAGATTTTGAATGATATTGTAAGTAGCTTTTAATTATAATGTCATTAAGTTTTTGAGTTAATCGCGAACAGACAGACAGACGTGGCAGGGGACTTCGTTTTATACTATGTGGTGATACAACAGATAACACTTCATACAGATTTATTACATACTAGCTACTGCCCGCGACTTCGTCCGCGTGGAATTGTTACTTTGGCCTAACGCTAACATGTAGCGGAAGCTCTCAAAAGGAAATAAAACTCGGTTTTAAAATTTTCTACATTGTTGCTCGGCTCCTATTAGTCTTAGCTTAGTGAAAAATGATTTATAGCCTTATATAGTTATTTGACACTGAAACACTTTTTTTAATCGGACCGGTAGTTCCTGAGATTAGAGCGTTCAACTAAACAAACCCTCCAGCTTTATAATATTAGTATAGATTAATACTCTTCTTTCGTACGTAACTCGAGCCGTCATTCAAATTACAATAACTTTTGATAGAGTGGACCGATTTTAATGAAGCAAAGACTAAGTTACGCTTGAAATTACTTTAACAGTATCATTAGTATTATCAAAGAATCAACAATAATTTTTGGAACGAAGTTCCTTACGGCAGGCCTGAAGGAAATAGAGATTTTTCTGCGCGACCGAACTGAAAAAAATGTGATAGTAAAACTGTAACGAAAAGTGCATGGAATAAAACAGTTAAATGAGACGTGCGCAGGCGCGACAGTCGTATACATAAGCGAGTAGTGTATAATATTTTTCTCTTTCTCCTTTTTTGTAATTATTTCTATTTCTATGTAATTTTATGTTGTCAAACAAAAATAAAGAGACATATTTTGTTATTTTAATTGATAATTTGAATTACGATTACATAAAATTGAGCACGATTTTTTTTGCAAATTGTGTCGATTCTACATTAGCCGAAGGAACTTCGTTCCTACCTGGTGTCCCACGACACCACATTCTTTTTTTTATACATTTTGATTATGTCATAAATAAAGAAACGTATACATACGGTTCAAATTCAGAGGGTCTTAATAATCTGAAAACGTACGGAGCATTTGGAATCACTCTAATCTAGAGGAAACGGATAAATACATTATGAAAGCCGAGTAGGTAATTTTAACGAGATCTCGGGCATCCAACTTTAAGGGCAACACGTCAGAAAAGTACTTTGAAAAGGATGAAAGAAAGTATCAAACAAAGTAAGAACGTGTGCGGAATTTACGTAAGCGAGCTTTACAATTTGTTACATCGCTTAAATTGTAATAAAGCTCTAAAGTAAAATATACATACAGCGAGATACTTACTTAAAGTGCAATTAAAACACAAACTGATTTCAACCTTATGCTAATCGTCATATATCATAAAGTTAAAAATTGGTAATGTGGATTTAGGATATTTTTATAACTTGTAATGCAGCCTCAGGTTTATAGAAAGAGGTGAACTGTGAATCCCGGATGTATACAATTCGTATTCTATTTATTTACCTTAACAGATGCTGTCATTATTCCTTGAATATTCTTTATACACAGTGGAACGAAATTGACAAATTCTGAGAGAGTCGAGTTCTCTCAGAAATTCTAGTGAGATTTCCCTCATGACCATACTTAATTTTATTCTGTTCATATGCTCCAAATGTTTTCGTAAAAGGAAAGTCTGGGATACAGTCTAATTTTTTTGCCATTGTTTTCGGTTTGAATATTATGATTAATATAACTAATATTTTTTCATATGCTTTCGACCATTTATTAAAATAAAATGTTATAACGGTGTAATGTGTTACGTATGAACGTCCTATATAAAAAAATCATTTCCACCTATGTTTTTTAATGTGTTAATGTGAAACATCTATAAAGTCGTATGAGACCCACTGTTGGTTTAAAAACGTGTTGCCACGGCATGTGTCGCCACGCTATTGTCGTGTAACATCTATACAGTCTCTTAATTTTAACACCAATTTCAATTATCCTTTTCCTAAAACACTTATTCTTAAAACTTATATGAATAATACTTCTTATTTCAACCCAATTGTACGTATGACTCATATATATAATGAGCTTGCAAGCAAACACATTTCATTAGACATATTTGACCATCGGGCATTCAAATTCAAAAAAACAATTAAACACATTTTATATCCATGACCATCTCAACAACAGTTTGTGTATTATATTTTAATATTCATAATTTATGTTTGCCATCCTATTCTTTTTTTTACATGTGGTAATTTTAGTTTTCATAAATGAATTCATTTTAACTTTTTCGTTTATTCTTTTATATATAGTTTTTTAATTCCAATGTATCTAAATATTTAAACAATTATTATTTTCTTATTATTATTATGATTAGTGTAAATTAAGTTTCTATGTGATAAAGCGTTTTAGGTCTCCAGTTTAGTTTACTTTTTTTTATTATTGCTATTGTATTATTATTTTTGATTGTCGACTGTTGCTTTATCCATGTGTAAATAAATAAATACAGGTGGGTTGAGTCGACTATTAGCGTGAAGATTTTTTTTTAAATATAGTTAGGCAATTACAAGAATATGTCTCTTGTCGTAATTATCTAAATTAATTTCAAATACAGTTCATAATTAACAAACAAAATATTTTTAGAATGTAGTATTCATTAAATTTTTATATTCTTACCTTAATAACTATTTACTTAAAACAAACGGTGAATTTGGCATACGAATTGAATGCAATTTACGATAAATTACTTAATAAATGAGTCGGGCTCAACAATTAATTAGAACTCTCAGTTGGTTTGTAGGGAATGAACATTCTGTGGGATGGCGCCTGCGTTTAATAGTCTCAGACCAAAGGCTGTCTTTAATTACCTATATTTATATAACTTCTTTGCACATACTCAGTGCTATACAAATGAAAATGTATTTTAATACTATTGTTAATTTTGTATTATCCTAATACCTGAAGTGCCTGATTTACAAGTTATTTGTTATACCGAGTATTTCGTTACAAGGAATTTTGGTATATAGAGGTTAGTTTGGACTATCGTTCGCTTAAACAAGGTGAGAAAACCTGCGTATTAACCTCAAAATTACAATAATACCTAACTGCTTACTTTGTTAAATCAAAAATAAATTAAGGAACATTTTTATATTTGTCAGCCATTGCAATTTTAAAGTTAACAAGAATTTCAAACAGCAGTATTTATGTCAAACAAAATTACTGCCTTACGAAGAATTTAACGTGTTTGAACCTATCCACACATTAATTAATGTATAATTAAGTGGGAGTAATTGATACGAAAAAAAATAATAGAAGACTATGATACTTGCTATCTATATTCTCCGATGATAAAAAATTCATTATAAAGAGGTTTTTGATAAATATATTCGTAATGTAAAAGTATATATTGTATTCATTTTGACCAGTTGTCGTAGAGGATTTTGATAAATTCGTTAACTTGAGGATTTCTTTATGTTAAGATCACACTGTACTTAAAATTGTTATTATGAGAAAAGAAATTGTTACAGGAGGTAATAAAATTTTAAATAGTGATTCAATTTTGAAAATTCCTTCATTAATTGAAAACCACGATTTCTCTGAGTATCAAAGGCTGTATATTATTGTTATGAAATCTTATAACATAACTAACTAATATACGAAGCTTTATTCTGTGGTAAATATTTTTTATATTTATTTTTGGGAATTTCTTTTTTTTTATCTGACTACGCTATTGATCCAGCAAGGTCTTAACTGCTTCGCCGGACTACAACTACGATTTCAATTTGTCGAACTCGTTCGAACTTAGTTCGAACTTCGATTTATGTCATCTCTATTATTAACTTTGTTATATTTATTTTTTTTATATATATTATATTTTTTTTATATATATTTCACTGTAATTGTATTTATTTTGACTATATCTTGTATAAGAAAAAACGTAATGATATGTTACCTAAATGACAGTTTGAAAAGTTTTATATCCCACAGTAAAATTGATGGCAAAATATCTTCAGTTGTTCAGCATCAAAAATTAGCGCGGAAAAACAACGGACAGTTCAATTTTATCTATATGTATAGATAATTATGTACGAAACTACTAGTGTTCGCTATAAACTTATAAATAAGTGATATTTAAATAAAAATAAAAAAATAATAAAAAAGACTGTTTATTCTAATGTAACAATGATATTATTAACGTACATCGTACATTTTTTTTCATTAATTTTCGTGGACCCCTCTTCGGGTAAAGGCCTCCTCCAGAGAAAAACAAGTGTGACGACTCCTTGCATTGTCTATCCAGTTTCAACCAGCTATGGATTGTAGTTCGTCTCTCCATCGAACTATGAGGCTCGTTCCACAGAGTTATGGTTTTTGTCCATCTGTTATCCGGAATACGTGCCATCAAGTAATATATACATGTAACAATAAAAATAAATTGTCATTTAATTGCAACATATAATAAAAAAAACAATAACTTCTAGCAAATTAACAGGATAAAGAAATATTACCCAAAAACGCCCGAAGTGATGGTATCAAATGACAATTATAATAATTTCCTACGTTCTTATTCTGTTCAGAAATATATTTATTTCGATTAACTTGTCCATCGGAAAGGGACAAACTTCCCATGAAACGTTTCACTGAGACGGATACGTCAATTTGTCCACAAAAAAAAAATGTGAAGAGAATACTGAACCAAACACACAACTGTAGGACGCAATTTATCAGAATAACGAGCTCTCTCGAATCTCCTTTACGTGACACTCGGTTCATTTATTTTTTCTTATCCATTTCGTCTCGATCACATGTGGGGTGTTACTCTCCTTTAAAATGTTATCGCGCGTCTTGTCTCGACTGCGAAAAAGTGCTATTTGTCAAGCGGTTGTATATTGGAATGGAATTGTTGAAGTACAGTTAAAGCTCCTTCTACGTCTCGTGTCTCGATTTATTGTAATGATTTACTTTTGTTTTTTTTTTTATATCATATATAGTACAACAAAGTGACGACGCTTTAAGTAACGATAAGAACAGTGCACAATAAAAGCGAGCACAAATATATTTAGAGTACATCGGCAATTCCTGTTACGTTGACTGGCATGCCTACTACCAGTGAAATTTTTAGTCGCTTATTCTAAAAAAGCAGCAAACTCAAAGCCATATACATAACGCCGATAGCTTGGTGCATATGCATATAGCTTGACATGTTGTTGCGTCTTGTAGGTAGTAGAGCCACGCTGAGGCTGTTACTGGTTTTAGCATGAATGGGTTGGCTTGACCGGGGTAGTATCACTCAACCCACAAAAATACCAACGTGAAGTGACATTGCTAGCATTGTTGCGCTTCGTTCGGTCCCCCCCTCTCTACTCTCTGCTCCTCTCCCCCTCCGCTCTTCCTCCCTCCCCCAGACACAGGTTGGCAACGCACTTGCGACTTCCTTGATGTTGCTAATGCCTATGGACGGCAGTGATCACTTAACATCAGGTGACGCGCCGGTTCGTTTACCTCTTATGATATATTTTATAAAAAAACAAATACAGAGTGTATAGTAACCTCGTTTAATTACTGGATATCATAAATTGGCTGACTTAGGAAGACAACACGCTTAATTATACAGCGGGTATTTCTTGATGTATTTTGGTCGCAATACATTCGGACATAATTGATATCTCCCGCGTTCAATTCATTTCTTTTTAATTCTTTAAACATTGATCACATCCTGAAAGTCTTCTTCATTCAAAAGTCTGTAGTCGGGTGAAGATGTTATGACTTTGCCGGGTCAGTTCCAAAAAAAATAATCCTGAAAGTCATATATTATTCATACAAATAAATAAAACTAAGATATCTTAGTCTTTCCAAATAATATAACATAGTGTATCATATCTACTAGCTCAGTAAAAGGTAACTTGTAGATTATGTGTATGGCATATAAATACACTTATTAGTAACATTTAATTGGGTGTATAAGATTTATCATCTCAGACCGCATTTTTATTTAACATCAGCTGTGATTGTGCTGAAACTAAAACTTTATAGTATACTCGTAAAGTAAAAAGGTATTTTTTTTAGCATTACCATATCACGACACGTGACATTGTGAAACGAGTTGCAGGAAGAATCATTGTCACCCTGCGACAATACAGGTCTTGTTTGCTACTCATTAAAACAGCTTACTTCAGTGCTTGTAATGTGTTATGAGGAACCCTGAATGTACATACTGTACATCATTAGAGTTAAGTCATTTTATGTTTTAAGATTTTATTTTCATTAATAAGTACTTTAGAATGTTTAATTCTTAAATTATAGTTATCTATGTTCTTATCTACATATTGCTTACAAATATATCCTTTCATTATTTTTATTCTCTAATACTATATATTTATGAATTGTGTTACTATCTGTTTCTGTTACTTTGAAAGTAATTCATTTGAATGGAAGCTGTGACTAACTATAATTATTAACACAGTCATTTTACTACCTATAATATCCATTAAGCTTAATAAATTATACTGCGATACTGTAGTTGATTAAGTTCTCAAGAGGAAACAATCTCGATTTTGAAACATTCTACATTGTTGCTCCGCTCCTGTTGTTCTTAGCGTGATGATATATAGCCCATAGCCTTCTTCGATGGGCTATATAACACTGTAAGAATTTTTCAAAACGGACTAGTAATTTTCGAGATTACCTTCTATAACGTCACGAACTTTATACCTCTTTATAATATTATTATAGATAAAGGTAGAGATATAGATAGATAGAGTAAATAAACAAACATAAATGTACTATATAAATATATTACTTATTTTATGTAACCTGTAGTAAAAGGAGAATAATCGTATAACAGAGAAACAATGCATCTGAGGAAAAATATAAGAATGGTGGCAAATAATAAACTATTACAAATGGAAAACGTCTGCATTGGAGTTACGGCACCCAGGAGGTCGGTACTGTGTTTTCTGTGACTACATAGATTTATGAATTAAACGAACCACAAATGTGCGCACTTGATTTTCAATTTTATTCGTAGCATCAACATTGAATTCAGCTTTATTATTTTAAAATTCATCATGGCTTCTGATTAGTATCTTCGTACTAAATTAATTGTATGATATTGAGAAGTTTTAGTGAAAAAAATGAATGTTAGTTTCTGGAGAATCATAGAGAAACGTAGAACTCATTTCCTTTTTTATTTTGTAATATTAATGAAACATTATTACGTGTAATTCGAAATGTCCAGACTAATATTTTAAACGGCTCAACAGATTTTGATAGGTTCTTCATAGATAAATGACAGAGTATTCAGAGTATTATCTGTGCTACTCATTATCATATTATATATAGTTTAAGCGGTAATGTTAAAAGTTACTAAGAACGTATAAAATATTCACAGGAACTAAGGCACGAATCTCGACTGATAAAGAGTTTGTTACTAATATAGTAGAAAAGCATAAAATACAATAAAATTAGACACAATTAGAAACAAGTAAAATCTGTTTTTAATTATAAACAACTACAAAAAAAAAATTGAATCATATTTATTTTTTAATTTTATGTAACAATTTTTTTTTGTGTTATCTTTATAGTGTTCATCAACTGTTTACTGCTGATTTTTGTGTTTTTTTTTTATGTTATATGGAAGGCACACGAACAGGCGGGTTGCCTGATGCTAATCGATTAACACCGTCCAGTTATTTGTTTCAGCATGGATAGGTCGGCTCGCTCAGGGTAGTACCATCCGATCCACAGAAAATCGACGTGAAGTTACAGTGCTTGCCTTGTTGCGTTTCGTTCAATTAGCGAGAGCGCTGGAGGCCCTAGCTCCTCTCTCCCCAGCTTCTTCCCTTTCTTTCTTTGCTTTCCTTTCCCCCAAAAACAGGCTGGAAACGCACTTGCGACTTCCATGGTGTTGCTAATGTCAATGGACGACGGTGAACACCTAACATCAGGTAACCCTTCTGATCATTTGCCTCTTACGATATAAAATATAAATAAATAAGTAATCTATACTAATATTATAAAGAGGTAAAGTTTGTGACTTTGTGATGTTGTGATGTTGTGACGTTGTAAGGTGTAATCTCAGGAACTTCTGGTCCGATTTGAATAATTCTTTCAGTATTATATAGTACATTCATCGAGAATGGTTATAGGCTATATATCATCACGCTAAGACCAATAGGAGCGGAGCATAGATGAAAAACGTTTCAAAATCGGGATGTTTTCCTTTGAGAACTGCTGCGTGTTAGTGTTAGTGTATCTCTTCCACGCGAATGAAGTCGTGGGCAGAGGCTAGTATAATATAAATGCGAATAAAAACCATTTTGGAAGTATATTTTTATACCTCGCAATCGCATTCCATATAATTCTTGTATTATTTTGTTTCAATATATAAAACCTAAATCAATTTTAACACTTCAAAAGCAATTTGATTTATTTTACTTTAAAATCCTCATTTCAATCCATATCAATTATCGAGTCTTTGGTTAAATATTCTTTGAACGAAACTCGTGGAATATCAGAAAGAGAATAATTAATTAAAAATGTGTTAACTCAAAATCTTATTCTAAATATTTATATAAGAAAGTTACAAAACCTCGAAGAGTGTCTGAAAGGATTCGAGGGGACTAAATTATGATAATCTCTCAAAAGAAGACGAATTGGAAGTATGGATCAGACGGTATTAGAATTTATATTCGGATTTTGAGGTAAAAGTTACTTATCGTTGCTCAGCATTCGCTATAGACGCTCGCCGCGGCATCTCTGGAATAATTGTCTATTGTAAGTGTTACAAATCATAATAATATTTCCTAAGGGTTTATTATATCTCCAGTTTTGAGATTAATTTTATAGGCGTAGAAGGTTGTTATTAAACTTGGAATATTTAGAAATTAAGTTACAAAATCTTTAATAATTTTAATTATCTATTTTTGAAGCTTTTTGGGCGCGTTGGGGAAAAAATATGAGAGTAAATTTATACGATGCGCGCGCACACCGTCACGAAAAACCGGGACCCTGAAGTTATAGTCAACATTTTGTATCGTTGTATTTGTTGTTTCTATTTCTTTGTATAAAAACCTTCAATGTATTAAATACCTTTTTTCTATTGTTAGTGTCGTTTTTTCTACGAACATAGAATAAGGCGAAGGATAAAATTTTTGAAAAGATTATTATCTTCTTAAGTCAAATAAGTATAACTTCTAACGCGTGTACATAAGTACATACACAGCTTTTTTAAATATAGAAATGTTAGAAATTGTATTCTAAGAACAGCTGTGACCACCGCGAGATCGGCTGTGACGTCATATCATTGTGACGAACTTATGACTATGGACATGGCGGCATATAGGTATTCCGGATAGCAAAACGCCTAAGCATGTTACTATACTAGTAGTTATGCCTATTGTATTCACCTGAAATATGAATATAGTTTACTGAATTATAGCATTATATGTATCTTTTTTCATCCTGTAATTGAATGTGCCCGAAACGATTCTCAAAGAAGATAGATATTTAAGGATTATTATAATATAGGCGTTTGTATTTGTTTTTTTTTTAAGTGAAACTTCTTTCGGCGTGACTAAGAGGTTACTCGGCGACAATGCAACGTAAGTCCGTTACGGCAATATGGGGTCACGTATCTGTACCACCCGGTCATTAAAAATTTTTGGTTTTGTATATTTTGTTTAGTTTATAAACAAATGAATCAATTTTTTTGTAAAAAATTAAAATATTTTTTTACAAATGAATAATAATAAAAATCATACAATAGAATTAATCATGTATATACCGGCGCGTTACCGTCCTACAATCTGGTTTCAATGTAAGTAACAAATTAAATTAAAGCTTCATTATCTGCAGTGCCATCTATTAGCTAATTTCGAACTTAAATAACACAAGAAGTATTTCTAGCAACTCTTTGTTATAAAGTAAATAAAATATAGAAAGAGTTTTTGGCGGGATTTTAGTCTGTCATGTAGTGGATTTTATATTTTATTCATAATCTTGTGTTATTGGACTCTATATTTTGTAAATTTGGTGGAATTTTACGTAATCTAGTTAGTTTATTGTGCATAAGTGAAGTGAATAGAAAATAATACCACGGAGCATGAAATTCTGAGATGCCACAAAAGCTCCCTAGCAGGTTCTAACAAGGAATCCACCATCTTGTTAGAATATTGACTCACATGACGCAATATTGAAGTGATTGCACGACGCTTGTAATATTATCGACTACGTGACGATGGCAGCAATAATCTGAAGGATTAATTGCCAAAAATAAAGTAAAAAAAAAAAAAATATAGAAAAGTACAAACAGATTACTATGATAAGTAACCAATTAAATTAAAATAAAATGTTATGTTTACGCCAAAGAAGTTTTACTTCAATCGTGTGTAACGATTACATGCACTCAATTTTTATTTTGTATTTACTTTATTTTTTTATTGTAGCACGGCATAGTGACTGCACTATGCCTGATGGTAAGTATAGTATAATCCAAAAATAATAGCGACCACCGATTGACACACTGTCCATCGTCGATCGCCACTGTCATGCCGGCCTGTAATAAGCTGGATATGCACAGGCTGATCCCGAAACGCGACCCGTAGAAGCGAATCACTATTACAGGCTTTTTGGCCATATGCAAGTATGTAAGATGTTTGTTGGATTATTGCTTGTTGTACGGATGAGGATAGAGTGATGACTTTGAACAATCCCTCGACAAAAATAAACAGTTAAAAATATCTATAAGTTTAAGTGTTTAACCATAGTATTATTTGGTGTTAAAAACGATTTAGACCTAGATGATAAGCACGCTAAACCTATCATGTTTTTTTTGGAACGAAGTTCCTTACGGCAGGCTTGGAGGAGATAAGGATTTTGCTGCGCGACCGAACTGAAAAAATGTGATAGTAAAACCGTAACGAAAAGTGCGTGGAATAAAGACGTGCGCAGGCGCGACAGTCGTATACACAAGCGAGTAGTGTATAATACCTTTCTCTTTCTCCTTTTTTGTAATTATTTCTATTTCTATGTAATTTTATGTTGTCAAACAAAAATAAAGAGACATATTATGTTATTTTAATTGATAATTTGAATTACGATTACATAAAATTGAGCACGATTTTTTTTTTGCAAATTGTGTCGATTCTACATTAGCCGAAGGAACTTCGTTCCTACCTGGTGTCCCAAGACACCACATTCTTTTATTTATTATTGTAATTTTGTGATTAATACTTGATCTCTGTAACCGATTTATTGATTTTATCTTATTTTTGTTAGATTTTTTCCTTATTTTACTATACATACTTATATCAAATACCTTAATAAAAAAAAACTCCTGTATCCTATCTATATATAAACGAAGATAAAACAATCCAGTAACTTCTTCTTAGTTTGTGACTCGATTTTTTTTGTTTAATAGATATTGGAGAACTTTCCTAAGAGTCGAAGTATTTTTTTATTATATTGGTCTTTATTCGTTATACTTCACGATCCTTACATGGACTAACCATCAATTACACGTTATTATATACACAATATTCACAGTATTAATGAATTATGATCGAATTTCGAGAAAAAGTAACAATTATAAATATGAAAATAATTTTATAAAAGAACAATAGACGCTTGTAAATATTAACTGCCTCTATTCAGGTTTTCCTGTCCAAGAACAAGGGATTAAAATAATTTACAGCATATAATAATTAAGTGTAAATACTTAACAATAATGAATTAATATTATAACAGACACGTTATCTTAGTTAAGAAGAATTTATTTGTTTGCGTCGAGCTTAACGAAAATTATAAATTCAAAACAAAATAACAATAATAATTTTGAAGTCGGTTTATCTGCAGAATATAAATTATACGGTGGCTTAAAGTTTTTGGATCGTCTGAAACGCTTATGAGAGTTTCAGTCGATCTTTAATGGATTCAAAGTTTTGTATTGTTTGTTTCTTTAATACAGTTTGTCTTATTTTAACTTTTGGAAGTTTTCCTGGATAGAATGCTAACACTATAATACATCTCCCATAATAGCAGTTTGATGTGATTTGGGGTCAGAACGCAAGCGAAGTGGTAGACTCTTGTACCCACACAATTTTATTTTTTACTTAGGTTACCTTGATTTTTTTATATCATATAGGAGGCAAATGAACAAGCAGGTCACCTGTTGTTAAGCGTTCACCGCCGTCCATAGGCACTAGCAACCCCAGAGGAGTCGCAAGTGCGTTGCCAGCTTATGTTTGGTGTTATGGAGAGAAGGGAGAGGGGTGAGAGGAGAGGAGAGGGGAGATAAGGCTCCGGCACTCTCACTGACCGAACGAAACGCAACAATGCAAGCACTGTTACTTCAAGTCGGTTTTCTGTGAGAAGGTGGTGCTACCCCGGACGAACTGACCCATTCATATTGAAACCAATATTTTTTTTTTATGTCATAGGAGGCAAACGAACAGATGGGTCACCTGATGTTAAGTGATCACCACCGTCCATAGACACTTGCAACACGAGGGGAGTCGGAAGTGCGTTGCCAGCCTGTGTTTGGGAGAAGGCTGGGGGGGGGGGGGGAGGCAGGGAAGGAGGATGGGGAAGGTAGGTGGGTCTCCGGCTCTCTCACTGACCGAATGAAACGCAACAATGCAAGCACTGTTACTTCACGTCGGTTTTCTGTGAGAGGGTGGTGCTTCCCCGGACGAGTGCATTAGTGCCGAAACAATAATAGCTTCAGCGTGGCTCTACCACCTACAATAAATAAATTGATACGGGCATATTATGAAAAGATGAAAGTCATGTGACTGGACAAGTTTTAAGTATGAGTGAAGGAAGATCGAAAAAGATATGGACGGATTATGTGAAAAATGATATGCGTATAGAAGGTGTGAATAATTTATAGATAGGCTTAATAAAGGCGCACTACATTGTATGGAACCTCTATATATTTAACTAGCTGTTATCCGCGGCTTCGTACGCGTTTTTTAAATATATTAAATAAATGTAAAATTATGATTAGATGTGTAAATTACAGAAATACTCTCTCAAAAATATTTGTAAGTACGACACGCACACCATATACTGTAAGAGGTAACATGTACTTTACATATGTGAATACTAACAGTGTGTCGAATAGAATGGGATTTATCATCAGCTACATACCTGAAACTTTAAACTACTATATACCATCCTCAATGCTCAGTTACACTATATTAGAAAGTATTAAAAATATTAAGCTATACATTATCGCACATGTTTAAAATCTTTTATTATATAGATATAATATGCCCATATTGTCGATATAATTAGATTATTGATATACGTTGCTATAATTTAAATCAAATATAAATATTGACTTTCAATTATATTTATTCTTGGACTCCAGTACAGCGCACGTCTCACGCGCATGTTTACAGTGAACAACATATTTTGAATCAATTCCACACATATGGATGCACGGGTAACAGTTCAACAAATAAAGTCCTCGGCCACATCTCTCTATATGTCTGTTTGCGTTAAGATCAAAAAATCGGTTGAGTGCCTTAAGCGCTCATCTTAGTAGTCCGGTGAAGCTGATAAGACCTTGCTAGGTCAATAGCGTAGTCAGTTGGAGAAAAAAAGATCAAAACTACATAACGCATCTTCATGCCGTTTTCACTAGTATATAAAATGATTTTTGAGCAAGGGTTAGGTATAGTTTGTCTTATTGTAAGGGCGGGCAACGTCTGCTGAACCCGCTAGCTTAAAATAAAACGGCTAATTAGTTAGTTATTTGTCCGTAAAATTCCCGTTCAAATATTACTTGTAGTCCGGTGAAGCTATTAAGACCTTGCTAGGTCAATAGCGTAATCATTTCTAAAAAAGAAAAAACGTTCAAATAGGTCCAGCTGTTTTGGAGATTACTGGGAACAAATAAACAAACAGACATATCGACAGAATAAAAAAAAAATGTTGATATTTTTAGCATCACAGATATATGTATTAACCTAAAAGTATTTATTTTAATATTACATACACACACTTTATTTTGATAATACGTAATATATCACAAATCAAAAATTGAAACAAAACTAACGTACAATAAACTTTTTGAAGAGTTTCTGGCGGAATTTCAGTCTGTCATGCAGTGGATTTTATATTTTATTCATAATTTTGTGTTACTTGACTCTATATTATGTTAAATTGACGGCGTTTTATGTAATTTAATGTTTGTTTATTGTTCGCAAGTGAAATGAATTGATTTTGAAAATTAAGAAGATAAAAAATTACAAAATATTATATAGAGGATTTAGCGCTTATACCTTTTCATTAACTTGGACATAAAATAAAACTGGTTAAAGAATACATAATAATTACCTATATTAACAACTTCAGAATTGGAGTTTTTGGCGGGATTTTAGTCTGGCATGTAGTGGATTTTATATTTTATTCATAATCTTGTGTTATTTGACTATATATTGTGTAAATTTGGTGGTGTTTTACGTAATATAGTTAGTTTATTATGCATAAGTGAAGTGAATGGAAAATAATAACACGGAGCATGAAATTCTGAGATGCTACAAAAACTCCCTGGAAGGTTCTAGCAAGGGATCCACCATCTTGTTAGAATATGGTTTCACACGATGCTTAATATTGGAATGATCACACGAAGTTTGTGATATTATTGACTACGTGAGAATGGCAGTAATAATCGGAAAGATTGATTGCCAAAAATAAAGTTAAAAAAAAAAAAAACTTTAGAATTGGCAGTATGGATCAATTCCTTCGCCAGTCTTATTGGACGAATATTATTACGACTTAACTGTCTGAATAACAACACAAAATAAACTTTGGGAATGCTTGCGATATAAACGTACCACGTATAATTAAAAATTGAAAACAAAACTAACGTAGAACAAACTTTTTCAGTAGGAACACAAAATAAACCATGCAAATATTTACGATAGAATGTTATCGCGTTACCATGGCAACTCATATAATACTGACATTAACACGCAGCGGAAGCTTCAAAAATAGCCCGTTTTTTTTTTGTAATTCTTCATTAGTGCTCAGTTCTTGTTGGTTTTAACGTGATGATATAGAGCCTATAGCCATCCTCGATAAATCTAACACTAAAAGAAACTTTCAAATCGGACGGGTAGTACTTGAGATTAGCACGTTCAACCAAACAAACAAACAAACTTCAGCTTTATAATATTAGTATAGATAAGGACCATTGGCATATCTGAGATAGATACTACTGGTCTGCAATGAAATCCTCCTTTAAAAATTTTTGTCATAAATATTACGATTCAAATGTTCTGAACCTATCCCCGTTGGTCGATTTTTTCCATCACGTCTAGATTTTTTATATGACTTTTTTTTTTAATTACAAAAGTTTTTTTTCAATTTTTTTGCGCATCAATGCTACAAACAGTGCATATACAAACAGTATATGTAAAAAATTAGTTTTAGCGAGTTGTAAGGAAAAGAAAGAAAGTGGGAAGTGGTCAGCAGCAATGCTTGCTGATTTCTATTGGTCAATTCGCCGAGAAACTCCAATACAAACGATCAAAAGGAAAAAAAAACACAAATTAACAAATTTTCTCACCATACAATGACATAGCTGACCGATATTTATTTATTTTGTGACTATAATTTAGGATTTTTCACTGTAAAACTTAGACCGTAATATTTTTTAATTTCGTTATGATATTTTAATAATTTTGTTTGTTAAATAAATAAATATTATATTAGAAATCTACGTGTGGTACTTAATTGTATGTCAGATTCTGTGTTTAGAGCACAAAATATGATGAATTCATACATAAAAACAAGAAGGAGAAAAAAAAACATTTTTTTTGCAGACCAGTGTAACCTGTGACAGAGAAGTTGAGGAATAAAAGGTTCGGGCATAATATTAAAAGAGATAAAAGTCATGTAACTGGACAAGTTTTGAGTATGAAGGTGGGCGTATGAGTGAAGGAAAATTGAAAAAGGTATGGATGGATTATGTGAAAAAAACCGGCTTTGAAATGCAGCTGCCAAAACAGACATTTAGCAGACCCAGATTTTCAATGCAGGGTTGTAGATTGGTTGCGATGACGCCGTTGATTTCATCATATTTATCTTCACCAAAAACTCTGGCTTGGTTGCCAATATTCAGACCTACCATATTCAACGCGATGTCCAATTTTCATTGAGATATCATGGCTTCATTTTTTTTTTCATTTGTAGCATTTTAAGATCTACAATTATTTATGTTACAGCTCAGAAATTTGCAAGTCAGCATGATAGTGATGACAGCTTACTGTCACGTACAATTTAGTCACTTTGTTGAGTTCGACTACCAAAAAGACACTCGAGATGTAATAATTACTATCGACCTGGAAAATAAACCTTATACTGATAATAATTAGGCTTAATATTACTTAATTTCTGTCTTATATTAATACTAATAATATAAAGTGTAGCATTCTCCATGAAAATAGTATTATTACTTAAATAAAACTTAGTTAATTAAACGAAACTAAATTTTAAAGTTCAACCGTTGAACTCGTTTAGTCAGAACTGACAAGTGTTGCAATAATTACAGCCACTTTATTTTTCATTGCTCGTCTCAGGTCTCTGAGGGTCCGTCTCCTCCAATTTCGGGTACAATTAAACGTAAGCATTAATTACATTGAACCCCGGCCTCTTCACCCCCCGTCTCCTGCCTATTTCCCTTTTGCTTATTCAGCGAGAGATATCGTCACATAGCTAAACAGTTAAATGGAAATGACATTGCTTAATAATTGATCTTATTCCGTTAATTATAAAAGGATAAACTTCATTTGAGTCTCAAACTAAAGGAGAGGGGTTACATGCTGCGCTCTATAACTCAGTTCAGTTTCTATTGTAAACGCTGTTCTCCATTTTCTTTATTAACATAACACTTTTGACATATTTTATATCTATATGTTAGAAGTGTTATAATAATGTTAGAAAACATTAAAAACACAAATAAATTGTTTCTTTTTTTATACAACACGATCTCTAGAATAACCTTTCAGATTTGACGAATTACTTTAAACAAGTTATAGCCATACGAGTGCATATTATAATTTAACGTGATTATACCACATTAAGAACTAAAACAATTGCCATATGTAGTGTACGCAAGAAAACATGTTATGCTAAATTGAAGCAATAGTGCTTCTTAATAGCTCTTCAATAGTGGAGAGCCGTGTCGTGTATGGATTGGTGTAGCGTGGGCCGAGGACGCGTTAGCCGTGCGATGAGAACCAAATATTACTTAAAAGTAGTCAGTCAAACT
The DNA here is from genome assembly GCA_014332785.1 of Antheraea mylitta. NCBI lineage: Eukaryota > Metazoa > Arthropoda > Insecta > Lepidoptera > Saturniidae > Antheraea > Antheraea mylitta. The sequence goes on from JACEII010000044.1 coordinate 4,007,646, forward strand.
TTAAATGCCTATGGAAACTGCACAGATTCATGATCGCCTATTTGCGTGACAGTCGTGTTTTATATAGATTTTATTTTAGCTTTTAATAAACACGAATTATTACACGATTTCTAGTTAGTTTTTCACTCGAGGGATCAAACATCATTTTTAAATAGGAAATATTGATATAATATACCTGAAAAAGATTGTTATTAGTAAATAGCCTGTACTAATTACATAGTCTGCAATATCTAAATAGTTTTTGATTGATCGATGTAAAATAAAGATGAAATAAATAATTAATTAAACCTATATCAACTTTACACTTTAATTACTAATATAGAACTAGAAATGACTTTAGCTTTCACGCTTCTAACATGAGGTTACAATTAAATATACCTAAACTGCGCTCATTTTTCAACTATCTTATCTAGTATTTTTATTCAAAGACAATGTTGCGATTTTATTGTAGGCAATTTACGGAACGATATACGGGTCCCTTTAACGCCAACCCTCGTATAATTTGGATTGTGGGAATAATAAGAAAGAAACAATGCTAATTAAATAATATCTTCTGATGGAGTGTTTATGAATATTTTTATATGAACGCAATAAAACGATTATGATATATAACGGAGATACCGTATAGGAATTATATGGGGTTTTTATATATAAGACGTTATATTTATGCAAAAAATTATTTTGTTGTTATATGGCTATGTGGTCCTACGAAGTTGGTTCTCAAGTGTTGTTTATTGAATAAGCAGACATCACTTATTTGTTTATGCTGGTAGTTGTGCTTCGTTGTATTCTACAAATTCAGAACTCTTTCAGGGACCTCTGGAAATTTTGTCAACCTTATCGAATCAACTTACAGAAGCAGTGTTTCCAAACCATTACGAGTTACAAACCTTCACGAAACGACGGTACACATGTGTGAAATGCCGGCAACGCACTTGCTACTCGTCTGTTGTTGCTAGCGTCTTTGGACGGCGGTGATCTCTTAACATCAGGTGACCCACCTGTTCGCTTGCCCTCTATAATATAAAAAGTAGTGTAAATTTATCACTTGTAATTAAAGGCGAGAGAAATTGATATTTATATAGGAATGAGAATATCACAATTCAGTGTTATTGACGTTCTTAGCATTTTTGAATAATCCAAATCTTGTTGTAAAAGTAATCAATAATGACGCATATCATAACTAATCAAAAAGTCGTTGTGGTCTATTGGTTTGAGCGGTGGAATATTATTTCGATGTCCGCAGGTTCCAACCCCGGCATGTACCAACGAATTTTTCGGAATTCACGTACATTTACTAATTTAAATTGGAAACGCTATCGGCTGACGGTGAAGGAAAACATCGTGAGGAAACCTATACCTGAGAAATGTTCTTGTAGTACTACTGTATGTGGGAAAAATATAGAACTGTGGATTTCTCAAAGTTTGAAATCGCTAATACGTTGTGGGCTGGCGTGGTAATTACACCCATACTTTCCTTCGGGAAGAGGCCAATGGCCCTGCAGTGGGTCTCTTACAGGCTGATGATGATGATGATGATGATCATAATTAATCATTTAAAGACAATGTGGACAAGCTTCATTCTTGCAAAGTATTTAATTCGTGATAGATGCTCCGGCCTTTACAAAAAAGACGTTCTTCCAAGTCATTTTTAAGGCAGGTTAAAATGTTGCATGATAATATGTAATCGGTATAGACATTATTTGATATTTAAGTCTTTTACCATTATAGATACCATGTACATAATTGTACATAGCCGTATGACTCGTATCATAAATCGTTGCAAACATTGTGTTTTAATAGAGAATGGTATTTTATTGATATCAACAAACCATATAAGTAATGGAAATTGATCTTAAATTTCTATACCATTAAAAACAAATTGCAAAACCAGTTTCTACGTAATTTAATTCGACAGGTACATACAATAACCACTTTGTTTGAAATTATAGTTGCAGACACGACTACCGCCTCAAGCAGCTATAAATAATAATACAATTAGTCCTAGTTACTGCCGCCAGTGGAACAAGATTTATCGCTAACTACGAATAATTCTTGAATACAAAGATCAGCAAATATAGAAAGACCTTGGTGCCTTGTAATTTGTGAACGAAAATAGAGGTTTATTTCTAAAATATAAATCTCATCTAAGCCGGTATTTTAATTTTGTCGTACTGGTAGACATTTTACGTATTTAGGATTATTTTCCTGTTTATACTTAGCCTGTATAAATCTTAGATGAACAATAAACTAACACAAGGTTAAGACTTTTATTTCACATTATATTAGGTTTAAATATATCCAAAACACATATTGTACCTACGTATTGGTAGGTGGAAGAGCCACGCTGAAACTATTACTAGTTTTAGCATGAACGGGTCGGTTCGCCAAGGGAAGTATCACCCTCTCATAGAAAACCGTTTTGTTCGGCCAGTGGGAACACCGTAGGCCCACCTTGCTTCCCCCTTCTCTTCTTCCCCATCAGCTCCCTCCCACCCATACACAGACTGGCAAAATACTTGCGAATCCCTGGTATCCATGATATAAAAAAAATAAGATCACTGTTAATTCCCAATAAAAACTCTGATATTCGCACATTTGGTAATAACTTAAGACGTCCACTTATTCTAACTTATCACATATATGATGGGAAAGATTACTTTAGAATTTTTGTGACACTAAATTAATGTAAATCAAGTAAATTACCGAAACAAAATTAATATTAACTTAGCTTAATATAAAGAGAAAATTACATACTTGTCACAATCGATGACATTACTGTGCTTCATGGAGTCTGCAATTTGCTTACTATGAAAATGCGTTTGTTGTTTCATTAGAGTTACATATTTTTATTTTGCATTCATTGTAAACTGTCTTTTTTACTGGCTTAGAACTATACATATAATTGCTTCTGTACGTGTGTATGTCACGGAACTCCTCCTGAACGGCTCCAACGTTTTGATGAATGTTTGTGTGCGTGTTCCAGTGGATCCGAGAATGGTTTAGATTCACAATTGAACCCGGTAGGTTGCGCTGCAGTTGGATTTTAGTTTTTTTTTTTTTATTATAAAGGCAGGACAACGTCCGCCGGGCCCACTAGTATATGACTCGCGGCTTAGATATGTTTATCTAATTTTGCCAACGTGCACTAAGAATTTCATAATGATATGAGCGTGAAAGTGTAAGAAACAAAATAAACAAACTTCCGTCCATATTTCTAATATAATTTATGTTTCTAATCATTTTACTTAAACTCTGTGGCTGTTTTTCAATTACATTTAGTAAAATTTATGATTATGAGATAATTTACTGTTACATGGATTAGTTAATACCCTGGAAAATGTTCTATCTGCTAGGAAAAGTCTTGTTGGAGTTGGTTCAGCTTTTTCGAAGGATATCCTGAATAAATTATAGATTTTTTCGTTTTATTTTTTTTATGGTTACACATTCTGAGGAGGGAATTTAAAGCATTAATCATATAAAATACTAGCTGTGCCCGCTACTCCGTCCACGTAGAATCGTATGTAAAAAACACTAATTAAAAAATCATTTGAGCGTATTAAGTGTATTAACGTATCTACTTTTCTCTTATATTTAAGTCTTTGTTTTATGTCATAGGAGGCAAACGAACAGGTGGGTCACCTGATATTAAGTGATCACCACTGTCCATAGACACCAGCAACACCAGAGGAGTCGCAAGTGCGTTGCCAGTCTGTGTTTGATGGGTAGAGGGAGCTGGGAAGGAGAAGAGGAAGAAGGGATAGGCACGGAGTTGATCCGTCGGCGCTCTCACTCACCAAACCAAACGCAACAATGCAAACACTGTTACTTCACGTCGATTTTCTGTGAAAGGGAGGTACTACCACGGACGAGCCGACCCATTCATGCTGAAATGAGCCTCAGCTTCAGCGTGGCTCTAGCACATACAAATAAGTCGCATCGTCATTAAAATTATATTTTTTTTTATTTATTTATTAACGTGGGGAAATCCCTAACGGATACACTACTCTCCCGGGGGAGAAGGTAGGTTATGTCCGATTCGCACGGACTAAAACCCCACGGTGTACCGTCCGCCGCATGGTAGGGGCAGCCAGGGATCGAGCATGCTCACTGACCTGATAAACTGCCCCTGCGGCAGCCTGGTGAATGAACGCCAGGCTTCGCCCTACTATAGAGAGTCTACTGGGTACACAACCAGCAGCCTCCCCTCGTCAGCCTCACCCGTGCAACGAGGAGATGGGGAAAATTATAATAACTTTTGATAGAGCAAACCGATTTTAATGGAGCAAAAACTAAATTAATTTTATTTGTGAATTTAAATTCAGACGGAGGAATTTAAAGAAATAATTATATTATAAACAAACTTTCAAAGTATGTATACCTTAATTTGAATAATTATAAAAAAACGATAGATAAATCTTCATTTAGTTAAATTAAATTAAGAGACGCACAATTTCACCCTCGTTAATTAGAGTGAAGAGGTGAGCCCGTAGCCGGTGCTCCTTGAAGCTTGATATTGATATTAAATTTAATAATCGTAGTAATGACATTGATTGTGACTTCAAAGGTAATATTGCCTATATAATTATAATATAAATACGGTGTGTTTACGAGTAATCATACCTATTTTACTTAGTAAGCAATATCATTTTATAAGTAATACATTTAAAATAACAGTGAACATTAAGCACTCGATGAGTTCGGTTGTTTCATTTTACTGATCCATCTATCGTTTTCTATCAATTATCACTAACAACAAATTAACACAAATCCCCACGTCCCTATCCCCACCGTTCCCATACTTTTAAAAGTTTTAAAACAATTTTCAACTAAAGTTATCTTAGTTTGTTATTAGTACTTGTTTTGATATTATTATTTTATATATTAAATATGACCATGAATTATCACAGAATTGAAAGGTGCGACCCTTTAAACATTCCTTTGTTATATAAGGATGTAATTAATTAGTGAAAATGATGAGATGTTAATCTATACCAATATTATAAAGAGATAAAGTTTGTGACGTTGTGAGTTTGTGATGTTGTGACGTTGTAGGGGGTAACCTCACGAACTACTGATCCAATTTCAAAAAATTAAAAGTTATATAGTTCATTTATTGAGAATAGTTATAGGTTTTATATCATCACGCTAAGACCAATAGGAGCGAAGCAGTAAGGAATAATGTTTAAAAATCGGGGTTTTTTCCTCTTGAGAGTTTCCGCTGCTTGTTAGCGTTAGCCCAAGTAATTATACCACGCGAACGAAGTCGCAAGCAGAGGATAGTTAATTTATAATTTATATGAAAACACTATACGTCTGTACGTATATAATATAACGTAATGATATTAATTACAGCGAACTAGTTAAATTATTATTAATACGAGATCAATCTGTTTGAACACAATTTGAAAATAATGTGTTTTATTTGTAAATAGTATTTATAATTACTGTAAGCCTTTGCTTGAATATAATTTCTAATGTTTGAATCGGTATGAATATACGAATAAATACAGGAAAATATGAATACGTATTTATTAAAATTAAATAATTTTTACCTTTTAATCATTACATGATACATATTCATTTGAATGTAATGTATCATGTGAAAGACGCCTGATTATTGGAAACATTTATATACTATTAATTTTCAACTAGCAGCCGCCTGAAACTTGGTCTGTAGATCCTCATTAAATCTAACTTAACAAAGTATTTTTATGGAGAAAGTTTCTATTATATCAATATCTCTATACCTAGTCGTTAGTTACTACTGAACTACATTATATTGCATTTTAGTTTAATGAGTTTTATATCGCAACTAGCCTTGGTCCGCGGCTAGATTCGCTTTAATGTATATTTAACCAGTCTCTCGAAAACAGTACTTCTTCTGGGCGAAAAGTATCTTACATATTTTTCTGTATTCTTGACCAGGTGTATCTAAAATTTAATTATGACGTGTTAAGAAGTTAAGGGGTGATAGATTTACAAACAAACAAACTTACATTAGCATTTATAATCAATATTAGGATTTGGATTTAACGCGGGTAAAGTCGCGAGCGGTTGCTAATGTATTTGTAAATCTGATCGAGTTTTATGTCGGCTTCATTCTATTACTACCTTGTTTTCTTTATTTACTCACTTTATTAGAGCTATGATATTTATAGGCAGGGCTTTTTTTGTAGGGGCGCGCGTATATACGCAGTAAGTACCCTTAAAAGGAATTTCGAAAATATTGAGAAATTGCTATAAAAGCGGAAAAAAATGAAACAGTTTAATAAAGAAACCATTTTAGTAACTTAGTAACAAATAATTTTTGATGTTTTATAATAGTTGATAGTTATCCGAATACAAAATGTAATTTGTCTTTCGAAGAGTCACCGCGTTACATGGTGATTTGTCTCAGTTGATTTTGGACGTAGGGAACTAAAATATGAAAGTCGTAATTTTACAAAACATTGAACGCTATTCGATTTATTTAATGAAAAGTAATAGAAATTCGTAAACACGCTTTTTAGATTGGACTTATAGTTAAGGATTTATAGCTTAAGAGTAAATTGAATAAATGTTTGGGAATTAATTTAAATATCTCGTGTTTTTGGTCTGAAAATTTTACAACAGTAAATTACCATTATATGCTACAAGTATCCAAAATAACAAGGCATACATTTTTGCCCTTTTAAAAATTATGGACTGACTAAGTCATAAGACTTTCGAAAATTAGCGTGCCTCAAAAAAAGAAGTGTCATTAAAAGTCCCGTTTATAAGTATTTTTAAGGACTTAAACTAAAAAAAAAGTATTTATGATTTTCTTCAAAATATTCCCAATTTTCTTGTCTAAACAAATTCATATAAAACATACCAGGGAAAGATTTGTATCAACAACTAAGTTGATTTTCTACTTTTTATGTAATTTGAACTACATTTGTAAGCAATTGGTTTGTGCAATAATGTTTAATCGTATAACGTAAATGTAATATGTTCATCCAAAGAAATTTTACGACATAAAGTCAGCAGACAATATTTCTTTGCATTTACTGAAAAATTCCGATTTATAATAGGATCCGAAAATGGAAACGTCCAAGTATTTGAAATTACCAATGCTCTGCGTCTCGTTGCGGTTGAGATAAGGGTGCTAGTTCCGTTGAGCTCAATTTCTACATCCGGCTTTGTACGTGACTTTAAAGCTGATGAAACGAGAATGTGGACAAATAGTCAAATATTAATTACGTTTATTAATAATTCAGTGTGAAAAAGAATCACTGAAATTATTATTTTTTTTGCAGCTGACATTTCAAGCTTTTATGAAAGAAAAAGATTAATATAATTAAGTTTACGAAAGAAAAAGTAGTCCGGTGAAGCTGTAAAGACCTTGCAAGGCCAATAGTATAGTCAGTTCGAAAAAAAAAACGAAGGAAAAATACCAAGTATTTTACTTATAAAATGGTTTTTTTCTGTGTCAATTTTAAAGGCTTTGATGTTTCAATGCTTCAACTATACGGGAATATACCAGACTACAAAAAGTATAACATGTTAAAATTGTAAATTTCCACTATTGAATGGATATTTTAGACCAGTTTCTAAAAACTTCAATATTTGCTCGGAGAATAATAGTCCGCTATTACGTAATTTATCCTTTAAAAAAAATCAAGTTTAATGTTTATAAAAAACAAAACCCTTCATATGACTACCATAATCCATAAACTTTATAATTAATTAACACCAAGGATGTATTTGGGTGTCTGTGGAACTTGTTGTTTTAGTTTTGCGACACAGTTTGTAACACGGGATTGGAGATTTTGCTCTATCGGATATACAATATACAAACAGATTATGTACACCTAACATAACGTGTCGAATACCTTGATTCACATCATTCTGATTCGCGTATTAAAGTAATATAAATTTAAACTTTCACAATTTAAAAATTATTTTGTTGTATTTATAATATAACAGAAATTTTAGTAAAAAAAATTACAGGAATAAAATTTGATCGCGTAAAAATAACCTATTATACAATTCCAAATGAGTACTTATTTTATGGATGAAAAGTAAATACCCTATGTCCTTGATCGTATGAAATATGGATGTTCGGGTTAGTATAAAAAGCGTGATAAACAAAAATACTCAGGTTCGTGTTTATAATATTAGTAAGAATGTTAAACTGAAGATTACCAGTGAATCCTGCAACAATCCTAAATTGTTGGTTATAGAAAACAACGTGGTGAAACTATAGCAGGATGTATCCATGCTCCAATATATCTATAGCTAGTTAAAATTCTGATGTTGATTCTGATCTGTCACAAAGGATCTGCAGATATTTTTCAGCCACTGCCCTTGAAAGACAATTTTAGGCTTGCATGATACCCATGTACGTTAAAATGTTACCTAAGATATTATGATCAAAAGTAAATCTTATAAAATACTAGCCTCTGCCCGCGACTTCGACTTTGGACTGTCCTAATACGCAGCGGAAGCTCTCAAGGAAAAAAACCCCGATTTTGAAACATTCTTTATTGGTGCTTCGCTCCTATTAGTCTTAGCATGATGATGTATAGCCTATAACTATCCTCAATAAATGAGCTATGTAACACTGAGAGAATTTTTCAAATCAGACCAGTAGTTCCTGAGATTAACCCCTACAACGTAACAAACTCCCAAACTTTACCTCTTTATAATATTAGTATAGATAAAGCAGAAGACCATGAAATCTGCGCCGTGTCTGGGTTATAAATTAATGTTATACTAGCTGTGTTATAACGTGATAGGCTGTAGCAAGCTATTAATAATATTTCGACTAATTTGATTTTTGAAATTAACGAAAACACTAAAATAATAAATCGGGCTTCTTGTACCCCACTTCAAAATAATTTTCCTCCGTGTTTTGTTTTTAAATTTAATGTTTGCTTGTAAGTATGTGGTAGGTTTTTTGGCGGGATCTTAGTCTGTCATGTGGATTTTATATTTTATTCATAATCTTGCGTTATTGGACTCTATATTCTGTAAATTTGGTGGTGTTTTACGTAATATAGTTAGTTTATTGTACATAAGTGAAGTGAATGGAAAATAATACCACGGAGCATGAAATTCTGAGATGCCACAAAAACTCCCAGGAAGGTTCTAACAAGGGATGCACCATCTTGTTAGAATATTGACTCACACAACGTTTAATATTGAAGTGATCGCACGACGCTTGTAATATTATTGATTACTCGACAATGGCAGTAATAATCTGAAAGATTGATTGCCAAAAATAAAGTGAAAAAAAAAGTCCGTGGTATCTGAGGTATAGTCATAATTCATTTTAGTGTATACTACTAATATATTTATTGTTGGTGTTGTGATATTCTCCTTCTCATGCGAATCTTATCTATGCAATGCAAAATAGAAATTACACGTAACGAGTTCCAGTGCAACGACTTGTACGTCAGATAAGCTTGCTACGGTGCAAGTTTGAATCTTTACCGTGGATACATTACACTCTGCAAGGAATTTAAATTTAGTGAGAAAATCCTTTGAAATTCTAGGTTTTTTTTTTCGAAATGACTACGCTATTGACCCAGCAAGGTCTTAACAGTTTCACCGGACTACTAAGGCGAGCGCTTAAGGCACTCAGCCGACTTTATTTTGGCAACCAGCTCAAGGGTGCACGGCACACCTCGGCTTGGCTGTTGCCTGTTGCAAGCAAAATCGCGACCTATCTTAGCTAACCTAGCTATCTATCCTAACTATTCATATATGTATGAGTTGTTGAAACGTATATGTGTACCAAGCATACACGCCTCAACAACTCCTCCATATATTTATTATCGGAAAATTGAGAGTTTTCAGTTCGATAAGGGAAAAAAGTAAACCCTTCCACTTTCATGTGTAAGCGTGTAGGCGTGCACGTGTGTGGGGGTGATCGTGTAGTGTTGTAGCGGTGATGTATATTTATGTGTCACCGTGTCGCGCAAGCAACGCACTCAAGGGCTCCCTATCGAGGGATCGAACCTAGGCTTGAGCCGCTGCCGTGGGAGGCCTAATCGGGTGTGCGGGAGCGGAAATAACCCCCAGACCACGGCGTGATCTGTGGTTACGCGGGCGTGGGCGTGAACACGCTCTGTTTCGAGGGACAGGCTGGTACTGATCGTTCGCTGACGTGATTGGATCAGGAGGGTCGGTAAAAATGTGTCGCGGACGTCTTTTATAACGCGCAGCGTTAGGTACGGTTAGGTACGGGTTCATAGTTTGCGGCGGATACCACTAACGGACTGATTGAAATTCTAGGTATTTCAAGTAAGGTAAGGGGTATAATTCAATAAGTAAAATTAAAGATAACTGCTATGATTTATTTTTATTTTAAACACACTTGAAATTAGTTTGTGTGTGTATTGTACTAGCTTTTGTCCACGACTTTATCCGCGTGGAATAGTTACTTTGGGCTAACGCTAAAAGCGGAAGCTATCGAAAGAAAAAAAACCCCGATTTAAAATAAAATTCTTCATTTTTGATCCGTTCCTATTAGTTTCAGTGTGATGATATATAGCCATCCTCGACAGATGAGCTATCTCACACTGAAATAATTTTTCAAATCAGACCAGTAGATCCTGAGATTAACACATTCTACCAAAACAAATAAACCCTTCAACGTTATATTATTAGTATACATAGGTTTTTAAGTTTGATAACAATATTACTTGACATTAGATAATGAAGATGGTAGCTCACTAAACCTAGAGAAGAACTGGCTCTTAGGTGTAGCTTCCGATACATAATTTATTTCACGTGCTTGAAGAAAAAGAATACAATTTGTAGGTAGCTAGACAGGTCCTAAGAGCATACTGTATAGATGAATATGACAATGGTTATAACTGGTCTGAAAGTAATGCTATTCTAACGCTTACTTCTGTCTTCTAAGTACCTAAATCGCCCCGACGCATATTTGAGTTTTCTCTTCATCATGGAAGGAATAGATCGAATGAGGAGATAAAATATCTGTCAATATGAAAAAAGATGTAACAAAGGCTTCAAATATTTTTAATTTGGAATCCTTAAAAACAATCTTTGTTACGCAATCAGAGCAATTCACCAACATAACCGTACAGAACGCGGTTATACCGTAATCTCGCGGATTGGAGAGATTCGATTTGCCCGCTGCAGTAACAAAACAATAACCCGAACGCAAACTTTCGATGAACTGATATAAACTGAAATCGGTGTTCGTTTGTGAATATACATTTTCTTTGTTCATATCTATGTTGCAGTATAGTAATTGTCAGTAAATCGATTTTATGCTGTTATGCACTCAGCGTGTCCCACTTGGATGGCTGTTAAGTACGATATGAGTTTTTGGCGGGATTTCAGTCTGCCATGTAGTGGATTTTATATTTTATTCATAATATTGTGTTATTTGTCTCTATATTTTGTAAAGTTTTGGTGTTTTACGTAATATAGTTAGTTTGTTGTGCATAAGTGAATTAAATGGAAAATAATACCACGGAGCATGAAATTCTGAGATTCCACAAAAACTCTCTGGAAGGTTCTAACAAAGGACCCACCATTTTGTTAGAATATTGATTCATACGACTCTTAATATTGAAGTGATTGCACAATGCTTGTAATATTATTCACTACGCGACAATGGCAGTAATAATCAGAAAGATTGATTGCCAAAAAAAAAGTACGATTTTCACTCTTTCTATGAAAAGTGATTCAGAAAATAGAGAGCGAATAACTTTATCTGGCATTGAAAAGTTCATTATTTCTATTATATACGTATTTGTTGATTTATATATTTTTTTCGAATATTTACTTTGAAGAGATTATTTAATGTGTACTCATATTTTACGACTTGTAAAGATCAAATTGGTAATATCTTTCTTTATGTCATAGGAGCCAAACGAACTGATGGGTCACCTGATGTTAAGTGATCACCACCGTCCATAGACACCAACAACACCAGAGGAGTCGCAAATGCGTTGCTAGCCTGTGTTGGTGGGGAAGGAGGAGGGCGGTAAGAAAGGGAGAAGGGGGAGGTGGCTCTCAGGCGCTCTCATTGACTGAACGAAATGCAACAATGCAAACACTGTTACTTCACATCAGTGTTTTGTGGGTCGGGTGGTACTACCCCGGACGAGCTGACCTATTCATGCTGAAACCAGTTACAGCTTCAGCGTGGCTCTACCACTTACATGGGTAAATTGTGGGTTCTTTATTCTGTTTGAGTTCTAAATTGCGACCATAGGCTAAAGAAGTACAATCCGTTTCGAAAACAATACAACCATGAAGAAGAGCTGACAAGAAAGAGTGCTGTATGCCCTCTGCGTGTACTTGACTCACAGACTGCACTGTTTGGAATGACTGACAGTACGCTGTAAACAGTGTAGCCTTCACTTCAGTCGAGCATTTAGAAAATACGTAAATCAACATATTATAGCGGACAATTAATTAACCAATAGCGATAAATAATTTCCATTAAGCACAATGTAAAAGTGTCCACGCTGTACGTGACTTAATCAAACTAAAGTTATATCTCGCCGTGGGAGAACGGAGATCGTGAATTTTTCACTAGCCGAGGAAGATTTTATGTTCAAACTTAAATTGCGTATTCCGGAGGTGACAATTTAGATAAAAATTTAAAACGGACGAATTCGGGAATTGTCGGTTTTTACAACCCTCGGGGTGAGGTAGAAAGGGGATATTGAATTGAATTGTGTTATGTTACTTAAGTATTGGCAGCGTGTCAACATGTAAATTTTGGGTCGTAGAAAATAGAAGTACTTAGTCGGGTAAAATTTTAGTAAAATGTGACAAATTAGGACACTTTCCAATAGTTCATAGATTAATTTAAAATGATTTGTCAACTTTTAGTATGATCTTCTGGCGCGACGGTGCCTAATGAATTGAATGACTGAATTATTAACTTGCAGAGCTGTGTCCCTTTTTGATGTGATACATCTATAGGCGGAGAGTGAACCTGATTGTTGGCGTGGCGACGCAAAACACGAACATTGCACTATTAACGAAATACTCAAAAACATTTGCAACCCTATCTTGTAGGCCACTTGTTCTAAGTAGTGTTACTTGGCACGCGCCGACGACCTAGCACCCTTTGATAAATATTGCCAAAACCACCGCGCTTAGTTGAATTTTTGTATTTTGTATTTAGTAAAAATAAATATTTATGTAATAAAATAAATAAACAGTCATTATTTTATGGAACTAATTTGGATTTTTTTAGCTTTATGTTTTCATTATGTCATAACTGATTCCTGTCGTAATCTGTTCTTTTATGCATATATAACTTATACAAAAAAAATTTCATGTTTCATATTTGCCAGGCGTCCCGTGACGGGTCAATTTTTTCACGATTCGCTTTTTGACCAATCTATGTTTTCGAGTATGATGTAGTGTATTTGAATCAATGAGGACGCAAATTGATTGAGTATGATTCCTTGAGGCAACGTAGACGACGGTGTCGAAGTATCACAAAAGATACAAACTTTCACACGAAGACTCGATCGTTCTTAAGATAAGATTTATTCAAAATAATGTAAGTTAATGTAAATTTGGCCTAATTCTCAAGAATAGTACATTTTAAATGAAAGCACCAAATATCCTTCTCTGTATCTCTAACAATGTATATGCAAATTTTTATGATGTTCGCTTAAATAGTTAGAATTTTTTTTTATTATATCATAGGAGGCAAACGAACAGATGGGTCACCTAATGTTAGGTGATCACCACCGTCCATAGGCACTTGTAACACCAGGGGAGTCACAAGTGCGTTGCCAGCCTGTGTTTGTGAGGAGGGCGGAGGATACTGGAAAGGAAGGAGGAAGGGGAAGGGGAAGGTAGGTGGGTCTCCGGCTCTCTCACTGACCGAACGAAACGCAACAATGCAAGCACTGTTACTTCACGTCGGTTTTCTGTGAGAGGGTGGTGCTTCCCTGAACGAGCCGACCCATTCGTGCCGTAAACAATAATAACTTCAGCTTGGCTCTACCACTACCTAGAATTTATTATTACATTAGCTAGCGTCACAAACAAACTCACATTCGCATTTATTAGTATTGTATTTATTAGTAAGGCTTAGAAAGTTGAACAGAATAGTTACAAAAAAATCTACTGTGAACGATGAAGATACACAAGTCTAGTATTAAGTCCAACTACCAGACGCATAATGAAACCACGTTCAGTTCTAAACGCAACGCTAACGCCACTTTATCGCACGTTTTATAATTGGACTAAGTAAGTCCAACCGAATATCCGTGTCCGTTATTATCCGGGTATGGTGCGGATATCGCCTCTCAAATTATCCATTGACCGTTTGTAATCCGGCCGCCGCCGCAAGTCACGCTCCGCCAGTTACCCGGATCGATGTACTGTTATTACATCAGTCTGGATATACGGTTAGAATTGTAGGAGTTACCGGATTTAACACAGAATGCCATTAATTCAGTCGTATTAATGTCGTTTCTAATTTTTATAAACAAAATTAGTCTATACTAAAACTATAAAGCTAGAGGGTATGTTTGGTGGAACACGTTAATCTCAGGCACTACTAGTTCGATTTGAAAAAGATAACTCATTTATTAACTCAACTCATTTATCGAGGAAGCCTAGGCTATATATTATCGCGCTGAAGCATAGGAGTAGAGCACCAGTGAAGAAAGTTTCAAAATCGTTTTTTTTTTTATTTCTAAATGCTTCCGCTGCGTGTTAGTTAACCCAAAGTAACTACTCTAGCGGTTGAACTACTCTAGCGGTTGAAGTCGCGGACAGAAGCTAGTATATAACTTTTTTTATTTTCTCGAATTGACTACGCTATTGACCTAGCAAGGTCTTAACAGCTTCACCGGACTACTAAGGCAAGCGCTTAAGGCACTCAGCAGATTTTATTTTGGCAACTAGCTCAAGGGTGCACGGCACTCCTCGGCTTGGCTGTTGCCCGTTGCATGCAAAAATCGCAACCTATCTTAGCTTAGATTAGCTAACTATTCACATATGTATGAGTTGTTGAAACGTATATGTGTACCAAGCATACACGCCTCAACAACTGCTCCATATATTTATTATCGGAAAATTTGGAGTTTTTTCAGTTCGATAAGGGAAAAAAAGTAAACCCTTCCACTTTCATGTGTAAGCGTGTAGACGTGCACGTGTGTGGGGGTGATCGTGTATTGTTGTAGCAGTGATGTATATTTTGTGTCACCGTATCGCGCAAGCAATGCACGCAAGGGCTCCCAACTGAGGGATCGAAGCTAGGCTTGAGTCGCTGCCGATAGAGGCTTAATCGGGTATGCGGGAGCGAAATTTAGCCCCAGACCACGGCAGCGTGATCTGTGGTCACGCAGGCGTGGGCGTGAACACGCTCTGTTCGGAGAGACAGGATGGTACTGATCGTTCGCTGACGTGATTAAATCAAGAGGATCGGTAAAAATGTGTCGCGGACGTATTTTATAACGCGCAGCGTTAGGTACGGGTTCATAGTTTGCGGCGGATACCACTAACGGACTGGGATGATTCGCGGCTTTCTCGAAATAGCTACTTGTGCCTATGTACGCCCAGATGGATGGCATCTCCAGGTCCCTGTGGAGATCAACATTCCGGACGTACCATGAGGCACCGGTGATTTTACGCAGAACTCGGTTCTGAAGAATCTGTAACTTATTTAATTTCTCATTTTACGCGTGTGGAAAGACCAGACAACTATACGTCATAATCGGATGGATACAAGTTTTATATAACATAAGTTTATTACCTGAGGGACATTTTGCTCTTATGACAAATCAAGTAATGAAGGCGACCCAAGACCATAGCGGCTTTGTTCCGCATTCTATTAATGTGTGATTCGAATTTTAAATATTTATCTAATTTGACTAGTATATAACAATTGACCACATTAATATGGTAGAGGTTTGCCGTTGTTTGGGCATCATAAAAATATTCTGGACTGATTTGGATGTTTTTAATTACTCAGACCATTACCTTAAAAAAATGCTTCATTTACTATAATATTTTTGCTGAGTCTGTATTTTTATTTTATTGTATGGCCATTAAAAAAATAATATTAACATTTTTATTCCATGTATTAAAACACGGAAAATAAATAAACTTTATAATAATGTTTTATTCAACGTTTATTTTATATTCATTATTTATTGACTTCAATATCAAGGCAACGCGTGCCTATCGACTTCTCAAGCATATTAGCTTAGTATAATTATTATTAGGCATCAGTGTTGCTCTTGTATTAACTAAATTAATATCTAGACTATAGTTTAGTCGATAATTACGATGTAATGTAACATATCTGTTACATAATCTTCGCGTTAAACGTCGCGCGTCATTAGCCCAAGTGTCTCCTGACGCGTGACATAGCTTAATGGATTGACATATTAATGGATTATTCGGTTACATATACAATTTAACAACAATATATATTGTTATATATTATAGCAACAATCGCCCGCGACTTCGAGTTAAATTACAATGAAAATCTTAATCACAACAAAGCACTGCGTAGCGCCTTGTAAATTAATTCGATGCTATTCCCGACGAAACAGCGTAAAGGAGTTAAAAATACTTCAGTACGCCAACTTTCATAGAAATGGACCAAGCAATTTTTTAGTTTATCAATCTCAAACAATCTAAACCATTTTGAAAAATAAATAACTTAAAAAAATATTTTCAACAAAACTCCAAAGTCCAAGTCCAAAAGTCACGTAAAACACAAGGGACACCCGGATGGAACGAAGTTCCTTTCGATTAATTAGTGAAGGAATTGTAATAAAATTTTATTTTTTTTTGAGTTATAGTAATATTTTTTTTTATTATTAACAAATATAATGTTATATAAACTTATCAGTAGGCTCAATTTTCGTAATAATTGGCTTGTGGTAACTGAAGTAGGAAACATATGTTTGGGACCATTATTATTATTATTATTATTTATTATTTACAAAAAACCTGTATACACTCAACAAAAATAATCGTCGCGACACCACACTGTTCAATGCGAAATAGAAATGAAATTATCTGGCTTGCTTTCTATAAGAGAGAGGGAGAGACAAAGAGAGAGACAGACAGAGAAACATGCGACGCCACACAGCTTACAATAGCTTACTATAGCAAAAAGTGTCGTGACAACTTTTCGTAAGAATTTTTTCCGTCTAGCCCCCTTTCACAACGCGCGATAAGTAACTTCGTGCCAAAAATAGAAACAGGTATGATTAAAAAATATAACTGCTGCATGAAAATGATTAAATCATAATAATATTCTGTGTAGTCTGTATTAAGGTAAAACTTGAGATACAGACTCCATGACGTAATTAAGTTAATATCAAACGAGTCTATTGAATTATGTCAGTAAACATACAATTAATTCACAAGACAACGTTTATAATATATCGTAAAAACTGAGAACCAGTAAAGACATTTAAAGAATACATAGTTTGAAATAATATTTAATCTGGTATGTTTTATTGGTTGATATATTATAGAGTTCTTTACCACAAATAGCGAAGTAAGTGGTTTAAATTAAAAAAATCGAATACTAATATACCAACTACATTGCAGCCAACATGGAAAAGAGTATTCGATCAATTGCCACACCGTATATCTTCCTGTGTCCGATCGGAAGGTTAGTAGTATTGTAAATTGCAAGTTACGCCATTTTTTAAGTGAAAGGAATGCAGCTCGTACTGTAATCGTAATAAACTACACTTTATAGATATAATTTGACTTATTTACGATTGCAACATATCTAAAATTAGTATCTCTGCGATGTCAAATGATTTGAGGCAATCTGCGTTTGAAAAACAAATGAATGTCAACGCTTTTTTTCTTATTCATAGAGAATTATTATGTTTGAAATTTTCAATGAGTAAACTTAAAGAGTATGTTTTAATCTTTTATCTTTCTTTTAAAAGGTCAACTATGATAATACTAATGAAGATATATAGCACTATAATTTTCTCTTTACGACAACATAAAACGGACGATTGCGTTTATTTCGCTTTTTGATGTTGTAAAATTCGCTACGGATTAAAATTATACGCAATTTTATGACTTTTATATCTAACCGAGGATAGTGGGAGTAATTTTAACGAATTCTTTGTACTCAGATTTGATAAATTTTCGCTTGCTAAAAATATATAGTGTGATTAATTATATATTTTCAAAGCATTGATGTACATAAATATCCAAGATGCACACTCATCGTTTCAAAATATGCACATAATTGAAAATTATGTACTCATTTCAAATAGTTCCGCATCGCTTGCGTCCTTGTAAAAACAACTTTAAAATATTTAGGTAAGGTTGAATTTGCAAAATCATAAGTTTGTCGCATAGCTGGAACTACGTATTGGGAAGCTTTTGGGACGGTTTTAAGCGCTACATTTATACGAGACTGTGCATCTTGGGTTTTTATATGTCAATGTTTCAGAGGGAAAAGTGTATTGGCATTAAGATTTCGATGTTCATACTATAAATATTACGTTTACTGCATATATTCTATAGTACTATCCATTTCAAATTATACGAACAGAGTAAGTGTGAGTAGTGTTACATTTTAGTCCCGTTTCTTATACTGAAGTAAAATTAGATATAAGTGCGAACAGTCCTGATAAAGATCCGCGGCGAGTATGGCAATCCCCCATACTTAAATGAACTATAGTGGAAAAAATGGACAGTATACAGTTTAATATTATACTAACGCTACCCGAAGATATGTGATACACAAAGTATGATCGTATATAAATCTAATAAAGTTATACTGAGATTGATTGTTTTAAAGATTAAGAAAGCTTTTTTAATGTTGAAAAATACTTAAATATTATATTAAACATTTCATTTCTTGCATGTGTACACACTAATACAACCTATAGTTATTTTGCAAAATAATCATTTACTACTAGTGTAACGCAACGCAACGTGTGACGCAAGTTCTAATTAATCTGTCGGGACTTACCAAAAATTACTTGGGGACAGATTTTCAATTAGAAGGTGTTAGCTACACCAATTATCGCAATATATTTATATTACAATGTTTTTCTTCATTGAAGGTTCAAGTATTCGAATTTTACGTCTTTCGGCGTGATGTCTGAGACGCTGACACTGTGATATCATCTTTCCAATATTTATTATTATATTTGTAATAATTCTATAGTCATGCGTGTTTCTTCTTTAATAAATTAATCTATACAGCAATGTAATTTTATATGAATCGGTTTGACTCTTTTAACAAATTTTTTAATGAATTGATGTAATTTTAAACCTTTTTTTTATATCACAGGAGGCAAACAAACAGATGGGTCACCTGATGTTAAGTGATCACCACCGTTCATAGACACTTGCAATACCAGGGGAGTCGCAAGTGCGTTGCCAGGCTGTGTGGGGGGGGGGGGAGCGAGGGAAGAAGGAAGGGGAAGAGGCCCTCCCCTCCCCTAGGTATGTCTCCAGCGCTCTCACTGACCAAACGAAACGCAACAATGCAAGCTCTGTTACTTCACGTTATTTTTCTGTCAGAGGGTGGTACTTCTCCGGGCGAGCTGACCCATTCATGCTGAAACCAATAATAGCTTCAGCATGACTTTATCACCTAAAAATGTTATTATCAATGTAATTTTATCCGCATAGGACTAAAATATTACAATGTGGAAGTGTAAGTAAAATACTAACAAAGAAAATATTAAAATCATTTAAATTATTTTAATATAACTTTATACTCTAGTTTGATGACGTATCAATATAAAGCTGTCCATGATCACGTTTCTCTACTAACTAACGTAGACTGAATTCGTTAACCGTTTCGTAACCGGATTCAAACTTAAATCCGGTTAGAGTCCCGGCAATTAGCCGGCCGGCCCAGGTGAGGACGTGCGACAAATAAACCTGGTGAAGTGTGAGCGCGGCACGTGCTTTCCGTCACTTACATGTGTTCTATCTGTGAGATCGTGCGTCATTTATTTGCGAATACTTTTTTTTTTTAATTAGGACCATTTAAAGGCATTTTGAACAATTGTATATCGTCATAAGTAGGTAGTTGGCCGTCAGACTGCCGCTTAATCTTCGTGTTACATCGTTAGCTGAAAATCTTTTCCATTATGAATTTTGATAACGGTCTACTTTAGATACTAATCTAGCGTAATTTGGGTTCAATCTTTATATTCGAGTTATTAAAAATATTCATTTTTTAAGCTATTTTTATTTACCGTTATAACGTACTATGTACTATATATGTATGTATTATCTCCAATATGAACACAATTTAAGAAATTTTTATAATAAACAAGTATTTTTATAATGAAGAAGTGCCAAAAGTATTTTGGAAGAATTTTTCAGTTTTTTTCAGTTTGTTTTACGTGTATCGTCTACAGTTCGTAGTTTGTCTATAAATAAATAATACATTTCAAAAAATATATTTACTTCTATTTTAGTTGCTTTGTGAAATATCTGAGAAATTTCTCTAAACGTTAACTCTTCTAAGCAACCTGTTGCGGCTATAAAAGTTTGAAACTAGAAAGAAAAAAACTTTTAAAGATAATTTATACCGACACCCGATCTCAATAAATCCTAGTTTTTATTTGAACAAATATCGAAAAATACGTAAAATAAAATCTCGAAAATGTTTAACTCTTTACCTAAGTTAAACTGACTGGTTACCGCTGGCTTTATGCCAGGCAACAGATTTCTTAGAATTTCTAGAAACAGTTTTAAAATATTGAAGAGATCGCACGTATATTCCAGTAACAGTAGAAAATAAAAACGGAATACTTGAGTATAGAGACAATATTTGTCGAAATATCAGTAAAGTAGGTTTTTAATTTGAAAATTCTATACAAATTTAATATTCTTTGCTGAGTTTCCAAATGTTTTTTTCATAGAACTGTTTGTATTGTGACTAAATTCAAGTATAATATAAGTGTTATAAAATTTCGTTGTCGTAAAATTTTTTTTTTCTTTTTGGAACTGACTACGTTATTGACTTGGCAGTCTTTACAGCTTCATCGGACTACTTATTTTTTAAAAGTATTTGTAATTTATGTGCCTATAATAAAGACAGAAATACCAATTATATGACTTTATTCAGCAAGACTTTAGGATAGTTTTACATTTTATAAAAGCATGACAATGAAAGACAATTACTTATCAATTACAATTGACCATAGTACATAACAGTGCCGAAACAAAATGGAATGAAAAGAGTATGTGACATCCTAATACCCATTTTGATTACATGATAATTTCCGGCTGATTTTAGTACACTATAGTTCTAAGCACATCGCAGTACGTTTATAGCTGGTATATGGTACTCACATTCTTGTCGCATACAATTAAAGTACAACCATTGCATCATGAGGACTGTCAATTTTACTAATAAACTTCACTAAATTCATGTTTAGTGAATATTGACTAAATGTTAGCGGATGCGATTTTGTATTAAGTCTAAGAAAATCATTAAAAAAAAGTTATATTTAGTTGCTAACAACAGTACACATTAATGAAATATTCAACGCAAATATTCAGTATGCTTTACATATAATATTGTAAAAAAAACTTCTCACAATAGATATTCTGCATTACTAAAAAGACTCGAATAAATTGCTGTTACAACGTTGCATTCAATTGTAGCGTTTCATATTATATATGTTTTTGGAGATAACATTTCTGGTGAAAACCGTTTAAACAATATTACAATTTTAACAAATAAGGTTTCTAATTGATTAAAGTTTTATTAAAACTAGTATTAGTTGTTTAAGTGATATTATTACACTGTTAAGTAAAAGTGAAATTGTGTGTTTTGCTTTGACGTTTTTATGAATTTGACAAACGAGGTAGAATAAGCAGGAACAATACTTACAATATGAAGCAAGGTAATATGACAAGTGCCATTGTTGGAAAATTATCATAAATGGTTCTGAATTGTCATATGTATAAAATATATATATAAACAGCAAATAAATAGATGCAAATAAATACAAATGATATTTTTGCTAAGAGCTCATAATCGTTTTTGAACCTATATTGCTTCAGCATGAATGGGTCGGCTCGTCTGGGTTAGTACCACCCTCTCACAGAAAACCGTCGTGAAGTAACAGTGCTTGTATTGTTGTTTCGTTCGGTCAGTGAGAACGGCTTAGGCTCACTTCCCCTCCCCTCACCCTTGCCTCCTCCCCATCCCAAACCCCCTAACACCCTCCCTCCTCCCCTTTCCTTACCCCTTACACTTTTCCTCCCAAACACAGGTTGGCAACGCACTTGCGACTGCCCTGGTGTTGCAAGTGTCTGTGGATGGCAGTGATCACTTAATATCAGGTGACCCCACTGTTCGTTTGCTACCTGTGACATATGAAAAAAGAAAAAACTTCACGCCAAGAGAGTTAACACTTCGAATATATGAAGCAAAAAATTAATATCACCATACAAAATCAAAGGACTTTCTTGTATTCACAAACAATATATTTTTTATCTCAACTGATTATGTTCAATATTCAAACATAAAATAACAAAACGCGTAGAAATAAAATTCCAAAACTTTAATAATAATATAAATTGCCGTACAATATGTAAGTAGGTACGAAATTATCGCACATAGTTCAACTTTTGCTATCTAATCTTGGTAATTTAATTCAGTTCCCTACTTACTCATATCCAAGATATTAGATATAATTTTCAACATTACCTAAATGAAAAAACGTAATTCACACGCAGTATTAGTGAAATTTAGTATTCTGATTAATTTTTAGGAGAACGAGATGAATATATACTATGACATATCCATTAGTTTTTGGAATTATTTTGTTATATTGTAATATTTACGAATGTTAATAATACACAATACAGAATAATTTTTTAAAGTTTCACTCTCTCTCTCTTTCTTTATATATATTTCGACTACATTATCTCATTCCCTCACAGCCTAAAATTTACATATACATATATAGGCATCTCTTTTTGTTATACATTTTCGTTCTATAAAATATAATTTGCACCTTCTCAAAGGAACGCACTTTTTGATTCAAGTATTACTGAGATGATACTGATTTGTTATGTGACGATTGATGGAAATTTACATTACATACTAATTTTGCAAAAATCTAAACAACTGAAAGCCCCAACAACAGCCCTCGATTACTGCATATACATCGTCAGATCTTGAAACGCATAGTTCACACAAACTTTTTCACTGCTATCTACACTTATCTATACTTCTATACTAATATTATAAAGAGGTAAATTTTGTGAATTTGTGACGTTTTGAATTGTGACGTTGTAGGGGGTAATCTCAGGAACTACTGGTCTGATTTAGAAAATTCTTTCATTGTTATATAGCTCATTTATCGAGGATGGTTATAGGCTGTATATCATCATGCTAATACCAATAGGAGCGGAGCAACAATGAAGAATGTTTAAAAATCGGGGTGTTTTTTCCTCTTGAGAGCTTTCCCTGCATATTAGTTAGCCCAAATTAATTATGTCCACGCGAACGAAGTCGCGGGCAGAGGCTAGTAATATTATAAAGAGGTAAAGTTTGTGTGGTTTTGGGAGTAATTTCAGGAACTATTTAACCGTCAGTTGTCAGTGTCATTAACCATTGTCATGTCATTAACCCGATTATACATATAATCTATATCTATATATTTATATTTATTATTATATATATATAAGCAAAGTTTGTTTTTTTTTTGTCCGAGGTAAACTCGAAAACTACTGGACCGATCAGCATGAAACCACAACCATTCGACGCGGAATTAATCGTAGATGGTTATAGGCTATATATTTTTCAAATTCTATGAGCCCTTTGCCATGTTTTCTCAATTTGTTTGTTTATTAATTTATTTGCTCCCATAAAACAAAAGACAGGCATGGTTCAGTTAATGTATTATATGCGTTGCCATGGTAACGCGATAACATTCTATCGCAAATATTTTCATGGTTTATTTTGTGTTCCTACTCAAAAAGTTTATTCTACGTTAATTTTGTCTACAATTTTTAATTATACGTGTTACGTTTATATCGCAAACATTTCTAAAGTTTATTTTGTGTTGCTATTCAAAAACTTTAGTCGTAATAATATTCGTCCAATAACACACAATCGAAAGAATTAACTCATACTGCCAATTCTGAAGTTGTCAATATAGGTAGTTTTTTTCTATGTCCAAGTTAATTTAAAGGTATAAGCGCCAAATCCTCTATATAATATTTCATAAATTTTGTCTTCTTAATTTTCAAGACCACAGAATTCATGCTCCGTGATATTATTTTTCATTCATTTCACTTATGCACAATAAACGAACCGTATTACATAAACACCGCCAATTTAACACAATATAGAGTCAAGTAACAAAAGATTATGAATAAAATATGAAGACCCACTACATGAAAGACTCAAATCCCGCCAAAAACTCCTCAAAAAGTTTATTCTACGATGGTTTTGTTCCCAATTTTTGATTTGTGATGTGTTACATATTATAAAAATTAAGTGTGTGTATGTATTATTCAAATAAATTCTTTTTGGTGAATACATATATCTGTGGTGCAGCAAATATCAACTTTTTTTTTTTAATTATGTCGATATGTCTATTTGTTTATTTATTCCGGGTAATCTCCGAATTGGCTGGACCTATTTGAATGGTTTTTTTTCCTTAGAAATGACTACGCTGTTGACCTAGCAAAGTCTTAACAGTTTCACCGGACTAGAAGTAATATTTGTACAGAAATTGTACGGTCAAATAACTAACTAATTAGCTGTTTTATTTTAAGGTAGCGGGTTCAGCAAACTTGATAATAAGATAAACTATACCTAAACCTTTCCCAAGAATAATTTTATATATTAGTGAAAACGACATGAAGAGGCGTTCTGTAGTTTTTGATCTTATCGCGATCAGACATATAGACAGACGTGGAATAGAACTTTGTTTTACACTATGTAGTGATGAACTGTTATCCGTACATTCGTCCGTGTGAAATTAATCAAAAATATATTGTTCACTGTAAACATGCGCGTGTAACGTGCGCTGTACTGGACTCCAAGAATAAATATAATTGAAAGTCGTATGTTTATATGCGATTTAAATTATAGCAAGGTATAATAATAACTTAATTATATCGACACTATAGACATATTATATCTATATAATAAAAAATTTAACCCATATTGTTTGATAATGTTTAGCTTAACGTTTTCATTACTTTCTTATATAGCGTAAGTGAACACTGAGGATGATATGTAGATAGTAGTTTAAAGTTCCAGCTATGTGGCTGATGATAAATCCCATCCCATTCGATACACTATTAGTATTCACATATATAATGTACATGTTACCTGTTACAGTAGATGATGTGCGTGTGATAACTACAAATATTTTTGAAAGAGTATTATTGTAATTTACACTAGATGTGTGATCACAATCTTAAATTTATTTAATATATAAAAAAACTCGTGCGAAGCCGCGGGTAACAGCTAGTAGGAATATAGATCTAACGTGTCTGCACTTTTTAGATAGTGAAAATCAATGTTGCAGGTGTCTAGTAATAAGTTATAAAATAAATTCCCATTATTTTTAGAAATGTCTTTCTTTGTTTTTGTTTAGACATGCATCACTGTTGAAATAGTTGAAGCTGTTTAAGATGAAACCTCACCAAGAAAATTATAAAGCATATCTTCGAGTAACATTTAGTCTTTATTTAATTAAAGTCGGTGCACTCTAAGAAAAGTTACTGTAATTTGAAAAGAGTAGGTAAGTAAATGTATTTCAATGTCTTAGAAAAAACAAGATACTATGAATACCTAAGACAATTTTTCTTGCAATTACCGCGAAGTCGTGGTCACAGCTAATGAATTACACCTATAGAAGTTACATACTTTCGTTCATAAAATCCAATTCACACCATTCACTTCAGGAAATAATAGAAGGCTTGTCTTTAAATCTCCCCTACTCCTGCTAATTTATTTCCAAATATATGTTATTCTTTCTATCACATAAGATAAGACCGGTATTCTTTTTCAATGACAAAATTCCGCCGGTTGAATAGCAAAGCAGTGAATCTCACTTTTTCAAGTGCCAAGGGTCGTTCCGCTTATCGATCTCCTATCGCGCACGAACACGGAATCACAATGAACTTTATGATGAGATTTCCGAGGAAACGAATACATGTTTCATAGTTATATTTTCACTAACGTATTATTCCTGAGACGATAGTAAACACTTTTGGCTTTAAGACTAAGACTACTGATTTTTTTCTCGAAATGACTACGATATTGACCTAGGAAAATCTTTATAGCTTCACCGGACTAAAAAAAATTGGGTTGTGAATAAAAAACCTGTTACTATTATTATAATTATTTTTATATTTCTTTCCTCTATACGTGTTGCTTTTTCTTTGTATCTTGTTTTTTTTTTTATCGCATGTTTAACAATGTAAACTATATTTGCGTCTAAAAGAGCTTCATTTAAAATACACATAACCTATTGTAGAATACTGAATTTTCAGATATAATGCAGTTTCTTAGATCAAATGAAAAAAAAAGAGGCATGCCCAACGATTATTCTAAGAATTACTAATTCTAATAAGAGCCCAAATGAGACTAGGTATGTACTAAATTATTCTCATTTACAGTGCTGACAAGCCCGCGCTACTTGTATCAACATTTACGCTGTCGACAATAAATTAGGTATATTTATTTCGCCTTTTTAGGTATAATAGTCTTATAAATAAAGTCCCAAAGCATGTTACCGATTTACCGGACTATAAGTTTAAGCGCCACGGCAACCGGGTTTTGGTGTCGAAAGTTTTGGTATTGTTATTATAGAGCTGATCAATATGTGAACGATGGTGATGTCTGGAATTGAATCCTCAGAGGACCCATTAAAAACGATTGTACGATGTATTCCAAATATACCTATTTGTTAAAAATATGTACCAGATCGAGTTTCTTGCCGGTTCTTCTCGATGGCTGGGTTGTTTTCCGAACCGATGGTAGTTTTGACGATTATAAGTGCTTTATTAGGGCCTAAACTGAATGAAGTATTTTTCATTTGATTTATTTGATTTGATAATCGACGTGTTGAAATCGTTAGAATTAATAATGGAATATGATAATTGTTATGCGTTATGATGGTGTATATATAAATACATATATTTTTAGACTATGTACATTATTACAATATCCAATAGTCTAAATAATTATAAGGAAATTATTTATGAAATGAAATATTCAACATGAGGCTTATAGCTAGGCTTAGATTTCTTTTTTGTATCATAGGAGGCAAACGAATAGGTAAGTCACTTGATGTGAAGTGATCACCACCGTCCATAGACACTAGCAACACCAGAGGAGTCGCAAGTGCGTTGCTAGCCTCTGTTGGCGAGGAAGGGGGAGGAAGACGTGAAGGAGTGGGAAGGGAGGGGGAGCGAGGGAGGTGGTCCTCCGGTGATCTCACTGACCGAACGAAATTATAGCATGCAATTATAGCAGCGTGCCTCTACCATTTATAAACCTTTAGGTCTAGACTAGGCTTAGGCTTAGAAAAAGCTCTACCAGCAAAATCTACACTTTACAAAAGGTGTAAGCTATCTTGATTAATTTTTTGGTGCAACAGAGATAATAATCATGTCCACTTTTACAACTTGAGGTAAAGAGGTCATTGCAGTATATTTGCTCTGTATAGAAAACCTCAGAAGATTTGCAGTTCTGAGTCCATTTATAATAGAAAACTACTATTGGCCATGTAGAAATGCTTCATGGGCTAAATCTACTTGCTAATCAACTACAAACTTTAGACCAGATCGCAGCAGCCCGAGTAATGCTACTTTGTGATGAGTACGTATTCACTTTGGTTTATGGTTTTTCAAATTCATCTGGTTATGTAATTGCTAAGCTATAATTCGAAAGTCATAGATTTTCAATAAAATTTCGCTCAACCAAATAGCTGGGAATTATTCTAAACACAAAACTTTACAAATCTACTATCAATATAAAATCCTTTGAATCGTCACATGAGAGAATTCCGTTAGTGAGTTTGTATCAGATGACGAACACCCGTAATAATAACGTTTCGGTAAAGTTGAAGAGATAAATCCATGCAGTTTGGTAATACACCTGTCGTTCAGTAACATCCACGTTTTCATAGTCCTGGAGGTAGTTAGATTGCATTTAATCTAAAACACGGCGCGACACGGTGTCCGTTTTGGGGATGTCAGGCTTGTCAAAAGTGATTGCTGTGTTGCTAGTGGGAATAGGTGGGAAAGGTGTAAAGCGTTACACAGATTTACTGCTACTAAATATGACTGTATTATATTTAGTTTTATACTCAATTTGGTTATAGAGTGTTGATGTTAGTTACTATTGGTATTGGAAAATGATAACAAAAATATTTTTATTAATTGTACCTATATATATTAGTAACTGATTTTGGTCGACAGCTTCACTTGCGTTAATATAGATTTGATCTATTATTTATCTATTCTATTCATTACTTTATGATCAATAGAATTGTAGCATTTTACTACCAAATAATTAAATTATCTAGTTTAACCATATCTACCAGCCACTATTGAAATGAACGAATTTAATGTTTATTTTAACACGATTTGTTTGTATGTCTTGATATAATTAAATATCTAATGTATCTTTCTCAGATTCATCCAAGTTGCACCTAAGTATAGGGTATATGAGTATATGAGATCCAAGACCAAATTCGTTTGAGAGGATCTTATGTTGTTCTCCACTCAATAGAACTGCAATGACTAGAGTGACTCCTTCAAGGATGCATGATTTCCTGTCTATTTAGGCAATATCTCTAAGATTTCTAAGCAGTGAGGTCTACAAAAATGACGAGCACTACAGTTGCAAAATTTAGCTTGTAACTTGCGTAAAATATCATTGCGGGTTCACAGCTAGATTTCCTTTTCCAATTGTGATAGCTGTTGGTTGAGGCGGAGATGTTTTATGTTTGGAATCATAAATGTACTTCAGAGTTGCTTTGTACGGCATTTGACTGTAAGATATGTACTACTTTGCCTGTATTTCAAAATGCGTTTTAATATAAAATTTTTTTAATTCTTTTTTTATAATTACCTTTTGTTCTTATTCGACTTTATATTTAATCATATTACATGATTTCTTCTGCCCGATGTGATATATGGATCTGAGTGCTGGGCTACGTAAGAGATGCATGAGAAAAGATTATATATGGCAGAGATGCGAATGTTAAGC
The DNA here is from genome assembly GCA_014332785.1 of Antheraea mylitta. Classification (NCBI taxonomy): domain Eukaryota; kingdom Metazoa; phylum Arthropoda; class Insecta; order Lepidoptera; family Saturniidae; genus Antheraea; species Antheraea mylitta. The sequence goes on from JACEII010000044.1 coordinate 4,036,849, forward strand.
TGGTGGGAATGGTGTATGAGGTAACTAGAATGGATAAGATTAAGAATAAGTATAACAGAGGAAGTTTGAAAATAGCACCAGTGGCAGAGAAGTTGAGGAGTAAACATAGTGTGCGCATATTGTGAGAAGAGATGAAATCCACATAACTAGAAAAGTTATGAGGATAATGGTGGACAGGTATAGAATTAAAGGAAACCGAAAAAGTGTGGATGGAATGTATGAAGAATTATATGCGTATAAATGGTGTGAATACTGAAATGATACCTAATAGAAGAGAATGGAAAAGGCAAATACATATTTACCATTTGGCTTAACATATGCCAACCGTAGTTACGATGGATATGGAAAAGAAATATAACATTTCAATATACTGTTTTATTTTAATTCGCTTCTAGTAAACTAATTCCATTGTAAAATCATAACCAAGTGTAGGCGTCATGAATATACCATTAATACCTAGCCGCAGGCCACGCTGTTCCAATTTGTTCCAATTCCGAAGTTTGTTTAACTTTGTAAAGGAAACTTTGCATGATTCTAGTGATTAAATCGATTTCAGATTGCCACCGAACGAAATTCCTAAACTGCCGATCCGTCGTACCAGAACCACCTTCATTCAGCGAAGTTTCGGCACGTAAAATTTTAAATTCTGACTTTATTTGATCTGGCGTTGAAATTTATTTTGCATTTT
>JACEII010000044.1:4050612-4085148 GCA_014332785.1 Antheraea mylitta
TATTAACGTAATATTTTCAAACGCACTAATAAAAAGGGAAATAATGTATGTGAAAGAGAGAAAAATGATTATTTTGTGATCATTACATAGAATATATGAATGGATGTCTCTCTTGTATTCGTATAGTGTTTTTACTGATTGATATTAAGTAACCATTTTGCGCATGCGTGTTAAAGTTTCTAAATTAGTTCAACTGCTTCTTGATAGATGGTGCATGAAGCGTTTGATATCGAAGACAACAAAAACGAATTTAAAATCAAAAATACTTTATTCAGTTTAGGCCCTAATAAGGCACTTATGAAAGTCAAAAACTACAACAGGTTCGGAAAACAACCCAGTCATCGAGAAGAACCGGGAAAAAACTCGATCGGGTACATCTTCTTAACATATACCTGCAATACATCATACAATAGCTTTTAGTGGATACACAGAGAGGAGTCAATTCCAGACATCACTATCGTTCACATACTGATCCACTCTATAATATCCTTTTGACACTAACACTCGCTTAAATTTACAATCCGGCAAATCGATAACATGTTTTGGGACTTTATTGTAAAACCTAACACTATTACCTAAAAACTATTATTGGTTTAGCTAAGTCTTAAATATGGGACGACCAGTTTATTACAGTTTCTAGTATTTACATTATGCTGGTCTTTTACTAAATTCAGTTTTTCAAAGTTTTTACGGACATACATTAAATTATTTAGAATGTATTGGCAGGGTAGAGTTAAAATACCGAATTCCTGGAACTTCGTTTTAATCATCCGCGAGGTCCCATATTATATATTGCTCGAATTGCCCGTTTTTGTATTAAATTCATGGGTAATTTGGTTAATATTAATTCAATGTTAAATAAATGTGGAATTAATAATCACGGAGACTGAACTAGTTTTTTGAGTTCGTAATTGACGTATTTTAATCGTATTAAAGTTACTATTGATGTGTTCTAATTAATGTAATTTTTAGAAATAATAAAGCTAAAATATATTGATTTTATATAGCTCAAATGTAGTATACATACATATATATTTATAAAATATTCTTCCCTTAATATCTCTACGTAAACTATTCATTTGAACAATAATTAGTTTTTTTTTTATTGTAGCACGACAAAGTAACTGCACTATGCCTGATGGTAAGCACAGTACAATCCAAAAATAATAGCGACCACCGATTGACACACTGTCCATCGTCGGTCGCCACTATCATGCCGGCCTGTAATAAGCTGGATATGCACAGGCTGATCCCGAAACGCGAGCCGTAGAAGCAAATCACTATTACGGGCTTTTTCGCCATATACATGGTGATTGCGACCCAGTCGGGCTGTAAAACCCTACCATCCCGCTTGCGCCATTGCCTCTTTCGTTATTCAGCAGGGTGCACCACGTGCAGGTGAGGTTGGCTTGGGTGTCTCAAGTCTTATGATGTTATTCGCGCGCGCGGGTCCTTCTCGCCCGCCCTCTGATGTGCAGGGCGTGCGGAGAATCAGTTCCAGGGAGATCCCCTCTAACCGAAGCATCACTCGCCTCCCGATTAAACAGGAGGGTCTAATTTGCGGGAGTGAAGCCGTCTGATGTTATTCGACACCCCTTACACCTTTTTATATCATATAGGTGGCAAACGAATATGCGGGTCATCTGTTGTTAAGCGATCACCGCCGTCCATAGACACTAGCAACTCCAGAGGAGTCGCAAGTGCGTTGCCAGCCTTTGTTTAGGGGAATGGAGAGAAAGGGAGAGGTTAGAGGATAGAGGAAGGGAGAGGAGATGGGAGGGGAGATGGGTCTCCGGCGCTATCACTGACCGAACGATATGCAACAATGCAAGCACTGTTACTTTACGTCGGTTTATAATGTATATTATAAACATAATGTTTTTTCCACTTTTTAATGAGTATAAGAATGATTTTTTAAGGCAAATAATTGTTACTTTAATAAAATAATCATTTTTTTAAAGTTAAATATAATATGCAAATATAAAAAATGCAATTATCATTTCTACTGTTTTTATTCCCAAGACATATCTTTATTATACATTACAATTTTATTACCACACATTTGGAGTGAATGAATGACATTTATTGGAGATATAGTACATATGTTTATTTTGAAGGGTGAATGCAAATAAAATTTACATTCCACCAGATGTATGGACCAATAAAAAACATATACAACTCAATTTAATACAATTTAAAATATGCGTTCTACACATTTATTTGATGCGTTTTTATTACTTTACAATGCAGACCGCGCATTATGTAATAGGTACACGTGACAGTATTAAGAACGTATTAGAACTTAGAACGTAGTGATAGAATAAGGCAACGATAAATCGTCTCGGTAGCTTTTTATTCTCTGTTCGTCAACTGATTTTCTTTATTTTTGAAGTAGTCGATACACGTGACAGTATTAAGAATGTATTAGAACTTAGAACGTAGTGATAGAATAAGGCAACGATAAATCGTCTCAGTAGCTTTTTATTCTCTGTTCGTCAACTGATTTTCTTTATTTTTGAAGTAGTCCGGTAAAGCTGTGAAGGCCTAGGCCAATAGCGTAGTCAGTGCGAAAAAAAATATTTTTGAAGGTTTGAGCGCTATAAATAAAAACTGGAAGGGGAATGACTAATTGGGTCACGTCATCAATGACGTCAATGATTTAATAAGATGTAATTACATAGCATACACATAAGAGACAGTACAAAAACTATCTATAAATGGTGCTATTCATAGAGTACCTTTTAAAACCTCTCGTCGATCCGCATATTTGTGCGAATGTGCCATTTTCTTTTTTTTTCTCCCTCTGACTACGCTATTGACCTAGCAAGGTCTTTACAGCTTCACTGGACTACTGTGCCGTTTTCGTACTGTCTCTCATATTTATACTGTGGTAATTTCTTTTTCACTTTAGTTTTGGTAATCAATCTTTCAGATTATTACTGCCATTGTCGAGTAGTCAATAATATTACAAGCGTCATGCGATCATTTCAATATTAAGCGTCGTGTGAGTCATTATTCTAACAAGATGGTGGATCCCTTGTTAGAACCTTCCTGGGAGTTTTTGTGGCATCTCAGAATTTCATGCTCCATGGTATTATTTTCCATTTACTTCACTTATGCACAATAAACTAACTATATTACGTAAAACACCACCAAATTTATAAAATATAGAGTCAAATAACACAAGATTATGAATAAAATATAATATCCATTACATGACAGACTAAAATCCCGCCAAAAACTCTACTGTGGTAATCATTGCTTTAACTTTATTTTAAAAAAATGCTTCACTTCAGTGTATGCCACTTTATTTAAAAAAATACACGTATCTTTTCTGTATCTTTGCGACTGAATTTAGTTTCATTCTAATTTTTTTTTTTATTGAAGTACGACAAAGTGACTGTTCTATGCCTGATGTTAAGCATAGTACAATCCAAAAACATCGACAACCACCGAGAGACAGATTATCCATCGTCGGTCGCCGCTGTCATGTCGGCCATAATGACGAAAGTCACCCGGTACTGGATATGCACAGGCTGATCCCGAAACGCGACGCGCAGAAGCGAGTCACTATGACGGGCTTTTTCGCCATATACATGGTGGTTGCGACCCAGTCGGGCTGTAAAACTCTACCACTCCGCTATCGCCATTGCCTCGTTCATTGATCAGCAGGGTGCACCACGTGCAGGTGAGGTTGGCTTGGGTGTCTCAAGTTTTAAGATGTTACTCGACACCCCTTAAACCCCAAATTTATCGTAGTGCGTTATGCTGTTACTTTATCTGCATTGAAATGATCTTATAAGATATGTTGTAAAAAAATGAATTAACTACGAATGCCTTAAATGCTTATTTATACTTAATGGTAACTTTGTTTTTTGATTAAAGGAGCGGTATATTTGTTACAATTCCAACTTTTAGCTAGTCAACCGATCACCACAAAAGTTTATTACATACACGTTGTCAGACGTAAAGAAAAGTACACAAAGTACTATTTATTCATTCGGACCAGGGGTCGGCAACCTGCGGTTCGCGAGCCACATGCGGCGGCTTTTTGATTTGAAGTTGTGGCTTTTTAGTTCCATATGCAATAATTATTTATTTTATGAAGCAAAATTAAATAAACATCGTGCTGAATTGATTAACGAATATTAGGCACTATTTCTGTCTCTCACTGGATTCTTAGTAATTTTGCATACTGATTTTTATTGAAGTAGAAGTTAGTGTTGTAAGTAAACGTATTAATGTTTACTTAAATAAGAAGCAGTGATCTTGTACTACCATAAATATTATCGAATTTGTTGTTGAAAAATAAAACTAGTTATATGTGAATACAAAGATATTTTTGTTATGAATAGATTAGATTAACTTTTTTGTTAACAAAAAACTTTACTTATGCAATTAGTATTTATTGTTGGTAAGAAAAATTATTGTGGCGATGTAAAAATATTAAAAAAAATTTTAATGTAATATTTGGCTGTTCCTATTCAAAAGCTTGCCGATTCCTGATCCAGACAAAAAGTATTGTTCTCGAGAGATATATCAAATCTACAATAATGTGAGCAATTTAAATAAAAAAATCCTTCTTATTGTTCAATTTCGAACACTAAAACTACTAGTGCTATACTTTTTTTTTACTTTGCTATTTGCTAATGCTACAAGAAGTCCATTTAGGTAGTATGGAATACCTATAAATTTACTAGGATGTAACCGATCGATGTAAGGCGATGTCTTCAATCAACAAACTGAACATTCAATCGCATCGCTCAAACGTACAGGAACTCGCAACGTTCCCTCTTCAATTTGCGACTGGAAAATTGGATTTGATCCTCAACACTATACGGTAGCTCGTTTATCTCAATTCCGGGGAACAGACAAAACGCGAAGTCTTTATATTGATGAGCTCACGCACAAATATGTTTACATTTCATACAAAAAATATCAATTTTTCAACAAAATCAAAAATATTTTCTTCAATTTAAGCCCTCAGAAGGAGTCTATGAACATCAAAACTAACATCGGTTCGAAAAATAAGCTGGTTATCGATAAAAACGTTAAGAAAATCGATCTAATTTATCTTTTCATCATATATATTCATTTAAATATATATAGTTAGTAATATTCATTTTTGCTGCATGTCCAAAAAGGGGCGTTATTTCCATCATTCAAATATTGATCCATAACTTTTGATATTAAAATTCGCTTGATATGGAGCTTACACTCACTATCCCGGAAATCAGTAATGTGCTTTGCGGTTTTGTTGTAAAACCTAATACTATTAAAGATCAGTATTGGTCTTAGTAAGCCAGAAATATGGAATGACAGATTTGTGACTGCGATTAGTATTTAAACAAAAATTCAAAATGTAGTTTATTATGATTCTGAATGCTTTATTATTCTGTATTCTAAAGAGATAATGTTTGTCGTCGTAAATTCAAATTCTAATGGTTGCCTGTTTGGTTACGAACCTTAAATTGAAATCTATCGCCAAACATTTATTGGTGTATTCTAGCAACCACATTTGAAAACCAGTAGGCTTTGATCAAATCGTTATTTAATCTCAAGCGAGATTATAACAAAACGCCTAATTTTATAAACCACTAGCTTCTGTCCGCGTGGCATAGTGCTTTGGGCTAACGCTAACACGCAGCGTAAACTATCAAAAGAAAAAATAAACGATTTTGAAATATTTTTCATTGGTGCTTCAGTCCTTATTGCCTTAGCATGATTATATATAACCTTCCTCGATAAATGAGCTATCTATTACTGAAATATTTTTTCAAATCGAACCAGTGGTTCCTAAGTTTAGCGCGGTCAACCAAACAAATATACAAACCTTCCAGCTTTATATTGGTACAGATAAAAAAGTAATATTCAAATGTATTTAAGTATATAAATTGTACAATAAGGTTCAGTGTTCAGTTAAGCCACTGAAACCAGAAACTGTTGAAATGGCGTATTAAGAAATGAATCCTGAATTTAGTGCCCACAATATTTAAATTGTTAAATTATTTATCTTTTATTCATCAAAAGGTTCCGTTTGCTGGCCCTCAACCACATGAAAGACTCGAGCACTGATATGTTTATATTTAATTTCTCAACCAAAATGAAGTCAACATTGCTGTATTACTGAAATTAATTGTAGCCTTCGTCTGTCTGCTTGGCAATATCATGGTGGCTATGTGGATTTAAAGTTACTAGATGGTGCTAAAACGTTTCTAGTACACTCATATTGAATAAATTATGGTATTTTATTTTTAAAATAGAATTACTGTCAACACAGTTAAGCGAGCTTAAATGAACTGAGTATGAAGAAGAATGGTTCAAAGATCACTCCAACTGCACTCCCAATTTACCATTTCGAGATGGAATTTAAATACAATTATTTTATTATGAGGTAGTTACCGTGGATAATTAAACCCTGATACCGTTATTAAAAATTACCATTTTATCATTATTTTTTTAGAAAGAAAATATAATGGTCCAGTAATTAAAAATTTATTTCAACCAAATCTTTCGTGATATTAATGAAATTTTCAAGATTGTTATATATATTTTTTAAAATTTCTACTTTTATACAATATTAAAACCTAAATTTTATTATATATTATAATTTTATTACCTAACTTTAAAATTTATAAATGAGAATTAAAATGCCTTCTCGTTCCAATAAAGATCTATTTTCCTTGAAATATATGTATAAAATATTAATTATTCTGAAATAAAATTTCACTGTTGGCTATTAGTTTAAGCAATGTAATTTTTTTATGACCGTGCGGTAAACATTGTCGGTATAGCGTACTCCCGCGCAACCCGCAATAGCGCGGTAACGTAGCTTCAACGCTCGTCAGTCGTAACTCATAAAAAAATATTTTTCAATTGAAAAGAAATTTAGGCGACAAACTGTTATCTTTTTATATTTGAATTACAAGAATAAAATTCCTTACATAAATTTCTTTAATATATATACAAATAACCTCTTCCTTACGGGTCATCACTATTTGTACTATCTAGTAATTAACAATCATTGTATATTTGAATGCGGCCGACATGAATGGCGCGGGCGGTAAATCCGCGTGCGCACCACGTGGCGGCTGGACCACAAAAGTGCTTTTTGATAGACAGCCGCGGCGAGACCCCGACATTTAAAGCCCCGTGTCGGATACAGTAGAGAATTTTTCATTTAACTGGTATAGCAAATTCATCAAAATGTAGTATGCTGTGTTTTGAAGTAGATTAATTACTCATCAAATTTATAAAACAAGGATTTGATTTAAGATTGTTTTACAAATAGAGTTTAATATAAATTTGTAGCCCACGATTTGGGATATCAGAAATATAATTTGCATACGTTCTTTTGTACAATTTAGTAAGATAACAAAATGAAGCGAAGACTGTAAAGTGACGTTGCATTGACGAACAGTTATGTTACATTATTTGTTGTACAGACGGGTTTTTTGGAGAGAGTTTCGAGGGCTATAGACAAGAATAATTTGGAGATTAATCTTGATTATTTAAGTTATTTTGATCCGCATTAACAGATTTTGACAAGGATGTATATAGACAAGAAAATCGATAATTTATCCAAAAACTTTTTTGGTGTCAACGGAAGCATGTTGGAATGTCTAAAAAATTATAGCCAATCTCTTAGGAATAATTTCTTGTAAATATAGTACTTGCATTCACTGTCCTATCTGAGAAAACTAATATATATATACAAAGCTCACCCTTTTATGTGTTATTCATAATAGAACAACACATAAAGAACAATAAAAATAAAGTACATTTTATTACTTTTGTAAGACGAAAATAAGTCACAATTTTTTAACCTCAAGGAAAAAAGTTACAACGCTTATCTAAGTTAATGGGAACAGCAGTTATCATACGCTTTCGGGGAGGAAACGGACGCAGCATTCGCCTCAGAAGCGAATAAAACCACTGGGAATGAGTATACACAAATTGTTAAATAGGTATTTTATCAATTTTATAGCCCCTTACTCTAAATAAGAAGCTGTCGTTTTTTTCACGCGTTATTTAAATGTTTTTATATGGTTTAACCCTACTTTATATCGCTAGAAATAATAAAAGAAACAACCTTTGAAACAGGCTTCTCTGTTGTGTGGTAGATACATTTTAAACATACTTTAAAGTATATTTTTTTGTTAAAATCGCCCCTGAGATTGGCTGAATTGGATTACCATCTAAAATGTAATACAAATAAAATATATGGTAGAGCTACCTAATAAAATTGTAGATAGCAAAAAAATTGAGGTTGTTGTTGGCAGAGTGCCTTAAGCAATGGCCTAAAGAATCCCCAAAAGAATCCCCAAAAGAATCCCTCTAAAGAAGCCTCAATGAAGCTATGAAGGTCCGTCAATATGAGATAACAATAAATTCCTTAACACGATATCTCGCCATACCAAAATTAATTCTCGAACCAGCAACATTCTAGAAATCCAATTACTTCCCATTAACTTGTTTTATGCGGCAACATGTATGAACACGAACTAAAAATAAAGTTTTCCCTATTTCTATCAACAATTAAATTTATAAAAATATGTACAATATACACTGAAATGTTTGAAATGTAAAAATAGAGGAAATTCAGTGACAAATTTCGAGTTCCATAATTTCCATTCGTGTTCAATGTAGAGACAGGTGTCGCTTAGATTCTCGTATACAAGAGTTCCATTTTAAAATAATATTATTGCTAAAATACGAAGTTGTTACTTTGATTTTTAATGGAAGATGTCGTACAAACTTTTTACAAGATTATTATGTATATGAATTTACTTTTCATTTCGATAACGAACAAGCTTCAATTTCAATAGAGAAATAAGATAGGTAATTCAAGATTTTGTTTTTCGAACTGATTGTACTCGATTGGCCTGATGGAACTTTACGGTTTCACGGGACGAAATTACCTTAAATTTAACATGTACCTTTATTAAAAGTATCCAGTTTCAACCGTTTCTAATATTTCACGTTATTTTTCAAGGTCTTTAAATTCCGTACATGTAAAATATGAAGATCATAAAAAAATACTAAAAACCGGACGGCAAAATTTGAATTTCATTATCGGTGTATAAAAACTGGAAATAAAAAATAATAAACACGTCATATGAACGATCAACTTGGATTTTGCTCATTATGAAATGTCACGACAAATATAAATATTCGTTAGAGTTTTTAATGTTTGAAAATCAGGCGGAGCTATCGATGTAAGCTTTTATGCTGTATTATATTAATGCTCCTCGTCCCAGCTTTACATGAGTGAACTAAAGAAGAAATGAGGCCAAATCTTCCCTATGCAATTTAACTATGTACAACAAAAATATTCAGCAAATGGACGCAGTGGCAGATTTGCTCTAAGGCCCAGGAGGCCCAGGCCCAAATATTAGGGGCAGCCTATCGCGACAAAAAAATTACTGACACGGGGGTGGCTGGTACTTACTACATGGCCTGAGGCCTAGGGCGGCCAAGACTGCAAATCCACCACTGAATGGAAGACTGAACTTCAGTATGTCAATTCTGCTAATATTTTTGAAGATCTCTCTACTTCTCCTGTCTCATACGTTGAGTCATTTTTTCTACGGACATTTTTAATCCACATAGTTCACTTTATCGTACGATCAATCATTCATGTGTAACGTTTACTAGTACCACTAGTAGTTGTTTAGGTATTAATAGTGTTAGGTTTTATAAAAAAATCCTAATGTACATTACCGAGTTGCCAGATAGTACGTTCAAGCATCATATCTTAGTGTAGGGTGACGTCTGGAAATGACGCTCCTCTCTGTGCATCCGCCTAAAGCGAATGCAACTATCTATGTCTATAACTATATATATTCGTAAAATAGTTTATATATGTTGTAGTTCGGTGAAGCTGTGAAGGCCTTGCAAGACCAATAGCATAGTCAGTTCGAAAGAAAAAGTTTATATATGATGAAAAGCTAAACCAAATCGAATTTCTTCCAGGTGCTTCTCTATGGTTCTTTATGCTTCTTGGTTGTTTTACGAACCGGTGGTAGTTTTGACGTTCATAGTTGCCTTCCTAGGGCCTGGATTAAATAAAGTGTAGACATTGTCCTGATAATTATAAATACAATACAACAAAGTTAAACAAATAGCCGTCCTACAATCATACTCTTGAATAGTCGGCAACTGATTTTAATTTATATAGAGGGATATATAAAATATGTACTTCTGTGACGTAATTAAATTAAATGTGTTCTCCACAAGAAAGAGCAATATATAAATTTGATGACACTGTGGCAGTGGCGTGGTGACCGGCAGCGTGCAGTCCCAATGGTTCAATTAACAAATTACAGTAAATCCCAAATTTCAAAGGTTACCTCCATTCGTATTTAATTTATAATATTTTTTTATACATAGCTGCAATAAATATTGTCTTGGAAATTTACCTTTGTATATGATCAAATATTTACTATAAAATAAACTTTTAATCTTTCATTTTTATTTTAATGGCTGACCACAATCTCATTTGACGTTAAATGACGTCGTGTGGTCTAAAATGGAAAACACGACAAACTTAAGAGCAGCTACCAGAAAACACCATCTGGTGCTTGCTGACGGATTTTCAACATGAGGCTTAGCTAGCCAGGCGGACATAGAAAATGCCCTACCACAATGCTATAGATTCGTAAAGATTCTTTCATCGAAAGTGCCCTCCTACTTCCATACATTGGTTTCATAACGAGGTTTTCCTTTATGGCAAGCTCAGGCTTGTTGCAAAGATTTAAGCCTATATCGATTGACTATATATATCCCCCGATTGTATAAGTTATTGTCAATTAGATGCCTAGTGAACACTATTAGACCAAGATCGATCTTACGTATTTAGAGTAAGGATTTCTCACTTCAGTTCGGGCCGGACCACGAAGTTGGAAACAATTATTAAAGCTTTCTATAGTTTGTGTGTGTAATTAATTAAATCTTTTTTTGAAATAATCAAAGTTTTTCTCATTGTAACAGAAAGAACACACTACTATTCATCCTTCACTATTGCATCCGTACAATGAAGCAATATTGATTATTACATTTTTTTAAATAAAATAAATACGTAGTTAACATGTAATATAACCATAGATATAAATATATAATAAAGGTAATAATATTTATAAAAAATATGGTTTTTATAAAGAAAGTCAACCCTAATCGAATCCCAAGGGATGGTCACCGTAAAACACGCGTAAGCTACTATTAATAGAATTAAATGCTGTGATTAATTATATAGCGTGTTGTAACACAAAGTGCGATGCATCGATTTAATTACTCCTTTCAGAAATATTAATTACTTTTGAGTTTTTAGTCCGTTATATTCGTAACACGTAGTTTAAAATATTCAATTTTGACCCAAAAATTTAACCTGTCCAACAAACATCACAATTGTCAGGATTATACAGTTTAAGGTCTTCATAATACTAATGAAAGAATTTCCAGTAGCAGTATATAAAATTCAAGGTGGAAATTATTCTGAATATTTGGACGTTTTTAAAAACGAGAGACTAAGCTATTCCATGGACTTTCTATGTATACGCGGGACCTTTGTGATGCAGGGTAAGGAAAAGGGAAAAGCAAAATTGGGAGGGTAGCTTTAACATGCTGTTTAGGTATACATCAGCGCTCAACTGCACTACTCGTATTTCTTTGTACTTTGAAATTTACTCTATCAAGGTCACTATGGAATTTGCTTCCAGTAATTTTATACCGGTTGTTGAGGAACCAGTGCTAGCAAACCTAACTCACACAGTTATTGGAAATAATATAGACCTCCTACAGCTATACGATACAATTATAGTAACGGTGTTGGCCCGCCCCAAGAGAAATAGCATGTTTACTGCGAATATATTACTTTCTCAAGACAGAGCGGAGCAGTAGACTGTTGATATTTAGTTTTTTAGCGGTCGCTGTAACCTATACTGCTTATGAGTAGATGATGATATAAATTGACCAGACAACACCTTTCTTGAAGCTAAAATTGAATTTGATAGAAAAAAAAAAAACATATTTTTGCATTATCTAGTACCTTGGGCTTTTCGGTAATCTGTAACCAATAAGTAACAGTAAATAAAAAGTAAGTCCCGACAGTTCCATTTTTTTATATATCATAGGAGGCAAACGAACCGGTGGGTCAACTGATGTTAAGTGATCGCCACCGTCCATAGACACTTGCAACACCAGGGGAGTCGCAAATGCGTTGCCAGCCTGTGTTGGGGGAGGGGGAGGGGAGGAAGGAAAGATAATAGGGGAAAGGTGAGGTGAGCTGGGCTTCTATCGTTCTCACTGACCGAACGAAACGCAACAATGCAAGCACTATTACTCCACGTCGGTTTTCTATGAGAGGGTGGTACTACCTCGGACGAGCCGACCCATTCACGCTGATGCCAGTGATAGCTTCAGCGTGGTTCTACCACCTACACCTACAGCACCATTTAAAAGCTATGCTTCTTCTCCAGCTTGGTGCGTTACCATTTACTTTTGCAGTTTACCTAATCGTGATTGTAGTGAACATTTAATTTATACACCAATAAAAATAAGAAATAGAAATATGAATTTGAAAAAAAAAGGGTCTCGGGTATATTCTATTCATATGGATGATCGTAATTCTAGAAAGTTGTCGCGGTCCCGTATGAAATAATCAAGCGATCGCGTTGACGACAAACTGAACTGAGAACAATCTGCCATCAATAATGTATGAGTTTCGATCGACAAAGTATAAACACAAACACAAAGCGACGTTTGTTCGGCGGTTCATTTGCACGTGCGAATATTGCTCATATGTTCTAATAATGGAGAGGGCAGAGATAGACTGATTAGCGTTAACTGTTTTATGTTCGTAAACAAAAATATATTTGATACAATGCATGCATCTATTTTTAGAAGAGACATTATATAGAATAATTCGTTTTTTGTAATCAAAAGAGGCAAACCAACAGGTGGGTCACCTGAAGTTCAGTGATCACCGCAGTCCAACACTAGCAACAACAAGAAAGTCGCCAGTGCGTTGCCAGCCTGCATTTTAGCGGAAGGGAAATGGATGGGAGGTAGAGGAAAGAGGAGGGACATGGGCCTCCGGCTCTCTCACTGACCGATTGACCGGGCGAGCTGACCCATTCGTACTGAAACCAGTAATAGCTTCAGCGTAGCTTCGCCAATACACTAAACTGTCAAGTTAATGTATAACGGTTAACTGCTATAGATTTTAAATTTCAAACGATTATAAGACAACCAGGTACTTTAAAATACCTTACCACCGTCTACTACTATATATTATTGTATTTTATCAATACTTCAAACTCATTCTAGAAACGAAAACAGCAGTCACACAGCTTCCGAATCTATAATGTTGAGTAATCGTTATTTGAAAACCTTTATATATCCTATACTCTCGTATACATACTGTTTTTAATTTACAAATCTACATTTTAAATTAGCTTTTTTAAAACCGTTATATTCTCTTCGTGTTTTTCAATATACTTATAACAAAAAGCAATCTATGTATTTCTCTATCCCAGGTTATGCTTTACACTTTCTCTGTTCAGTTTTACTAGAAATCTTTCAAATGTTTACTGATAAAATGTAGTTAAACTATAGATAGATAAATTTATTTTTGCGTTCAAAATATTAAATACTAATGGATGAACATTAAGCATATGTTCAAAAAGAAAAGAATAGAATCTTTGAGAGAAAATCATAATATAAAAATTACAATACAGAACTGTTAGAGGACCACTATTGGGTTAAAATGTGTACAATTTATGATATTAGAACACTTCTCAAGCGTTCAAGCTACCACTGGTTTTTTTTCGTTATCAGCCGATATTTGCAATTACTAAAAACTGGCTGACTCGTGCCCACTTCCTTAGGCTGACGCTGACTTTTGTATAGGCATTATCTAGCTCTATATCTTTTCTCTAGAACTCAATCATATATCTCTCTCATATTTAAAGCAGCGTTTGTAAGAAATGTTTTCACTCAACCGTTTTTTCTCCAACTTATTTTACAAATCCGACTACCACAAACAAGTGTTTTGATTTTTGGGGTTAATTTATAAGCTATGATGTTTACAAATAATGTGGCTTTGTATTAATAAAAAAAATTTTAATATCGGTTTAGTAGATTCAGATATTAGCTCCCACAACCTCACAAAACTCACAAATTTACCCTTTAAACTAGCAATTCTGGTATATTTTTATATTGTTATATATTCAGGGTCTCGGAAACGGCGTCAGAGATTTCCGTGAAACTTAGTATGTGGGTGGTTTCGGGGACGATAAATCGATCTAGTAATTTCAGTCATAGCAACCTGTTTTATTTGAGTTTTCAGACAATGAAACAATATAGCAAGAATATAAAGGTAAATTTCGCCGCCGCTGTCAAAACAAAACTAGCTCAGATGGAAATCGGCTGCTTCGAAAATCCGTCTAACCCCAGTTCGAATCCGAGAAACAGTAAAGAGATATCTTTTTTTTTGGTAAAAAAAATGCTGATTTTGTGAGGCAAACGTAACAGTTTATTTTAATTAAAAAATGTTTTTTAAAAAATCGAGTTAGGCTCGGACGTCCAGGTTCAATTAGTATATATGTATAACCGAGAACTCAAACATATTTCTCGATAACGATTTATATTACAGTTTAATTTTAAGGTAAAACGCTACCCGCTATCGCCTATCTAATGGACGTCAATAAAACTTAGTCGCGGAGCATTCGTGACAGTACTCGTACGTGTATTGCATGTCTAATGTTGGAAAGCGGATTGAATGAAAGTATTGTTCAGGACCAGATAAAATGAAAAAACGAACGCGGAGGAAGGGCCACAATGCCTTTTAAACCCAAGTACAGTTGTCTCCAGTCAAATTGAATAAGTTTCCCCGCGGTGCATTGTTATTGGGCGTTCCATTGAGGATTCCAATGTCTAACATGTTCGAACGAGACTGAGGCACGTTGGCTTGAGTACATTCGATTGATGTTTTTGTAGATTCCGACATTCAGTTTATCTTTATGCGATCATTATACATACTTTTGTAGTACCTAAACTTATCATTTTCTTTAGGAATATACTATAAGCAAAATATGTGATCATTATCATCTCATTATTCATAATTCACTTTAAATATGATTGGTATAATGTGTCTTCTTCCAGAAGCTAATTTGCTTTCTTATTCTGTCAGTTACCATCGCAGTAGACACACACACATTCTATAGTCATCCTCTTGTCCAATGACAACCAAACTTGACTGAGCTGCGATTCATTTAATTAAAATTTGCAAAGTCGGGAATCATATTGGTTTTCGTGAAGAAAAAAGAGGCACATTAACAAATTAGAAAAAAAAATTATATAGTTGTTTAATACTTAGATAAAAGGGATGTTAATTTGAATGAGAAGAAAGCATTTTGTTTATTATTATTGTTTTTAAAGCTGTAACATCCATTAGCCGGTCGGACGGACGTTTTCTCGTCGTGATAATAAAAAAAACTCGACAAATGATATACCAAAATCTTCTACATGAATCACTTTATGCACTGCTGAAAACTGCATCAAAATCCATAAAAAATTTCCAACAATATTTATTTAGCATATAATCTAAAACTTTGTGCTCTCCAGCAAATGCAGATGTGATATTTCATATAATTCTTGTATGTTTATATCTTAATACGTTCTATGGCCGGACAATGTTTGTCTACCAGGTCCGCTTGTAGTCGCATATGTTTAATTAGCTGTACATGTGGCTCAGAATGCATCTATTGTTCTTCATTTAAATTACTTTTAATGAATGACCAAAGTATTCCGAAATGAATTTTGTGTAAATATTATCCTCGTTAAAATAAGTACACATACAAGTATTTATTGCACTCGGTTTTACAGAACACCATATTCTGCGGTAAGATCCTTTTCAACGAAAAACACTTACGTGTTTATTGGCGACGGTACACATTGCCTTAGAGTTTATTAATTTCTATCAACATCCAGTTATACTATGTTTGCTCTCAGCTTCACTCGATTTAAAATAAATTTGACCTATGCTTCGAGATCAGTGTTTATTTCTAGTTCCAATGTATCCTGTGTCATTTTCTGTACCCCTGACAATGTATGCCATACGTGAAAGGTAAACACTCTCAGTATTCTAAGATATGACACTACATGCTCACATTTAACATATAAAATAATAATATCATAACAATTACTAGTGATGGCCAACAAAACCCAAGTTAAAGTTTGTTCTAAAACTTTCAAAAGTATAAACACGTTTGTAATAAACCTAGGTGCAATGACAAGTGCCAAAAGATACAATGGGCGATCCGGAGTTAATAACTTTTGATAATAAAACGGACAATAAACACCTTTGTTTTGTTCTTGACATCCGCACGTTCACTTTCGGTTGAAAATTAAATTACCCGACGATCATTGAAACTCTGCCTTAACACAGACGTGTAGAGGATTGTGTATAATTTTTGTATTTTTCTAGATAATAAGGTCAAATATTAAGCATCTATTTTTTATTGATTTAGAACGAGAATCGAATGCAGACTATCCTCCGTAAGTATTGTTATTGTCTAAACATTCAGCCTGTATAAAAATATGTTTATCCGTTAAGCTTTTAAAGCGTCAAATCATAACAAAGAAACTCATATCTGCATTTATAATATTAGATATTTATCACTTTGCCTTGTAATATTTTTGTTTCATTTGTTGCTCATCTTTATTTTATTACTGTATTGTTAAATATTTAATATATTGTTTTTATTATTATACTTTTATATTTTACTAGCAGGCCCGGTGGAAGTTATCCTGCCCTAATAATAAAAAAAACCTGGACAAATTATATACCTAAACCTTCCTCATGAAACATTTTATTTACTGGTGAAAATCGCATGAAAATCCGTTCAGTACTTTTGAGTTTATCGCGAACATACAGGCAGACGCGGTTGGATAGTCTGTTCTATAATATTTAATGGTTAGTTATGAAATATTTTTGATAATTTACCGACTACATGTTTATACATTGTTATGGCCTCCGACTGAAAATTTGTTTTACGGTATCCCTCAATTGTACTAGAGCATTTAGCTGAATGAGGGCTTTGTTGAACATTCTTAATGAAGCATATGTATATTTCCTTTTTTTTTGTAAGCGTGATGTATTTCAGCAATATTTTTTTTACTTTTTGAGATAAGATACATAGTTTCTTTTAAACGTAAGTCGTGCACGAAACTTAACATCATTACGACTAAATAAATACCAAGTGTCGTCCTAAAAGCGAAATGTTAAACCACTAATGAAACCGAGCATGACCTGTGACCTGGAAAGCTGCGCGGTTAATTGTAAACATCCCGCCCCCGAGTGAAATGAAGGTGAAAGTGCATATCTCTGTACATCGCACCGGTTATAGGGTTGACTGATGTTTACAAGCTTGTAGTTAGAAATATCAAGACATATTTTTTACTGAGACTTTTTTAGTCGTAAAGCCTGTTTAATAAATACAACTCTGATACAATTTTGTCAAAAAATGTTTGACGTTTTATTGCAGTTATTTTCTCTATTTCTCTAAATGTTTATTAGGTTTTCACGTCGTAGCTACGCAATCAATCGTTATGAAATTTTATATACATTTCCACAGAGGACACAGAGCTTAATCCTGCAAAAATGTTCTGATTCCGAGGGATATATCAAAACTACATTAAGGCGAGTGATGCTGCGTGCAGAAGCTAGTAATATCATAAAAAATCCGATTTGTTATTCTCTAATGTACTACTGAATTAATTTTCTAATCTATACAGAATAAACTATTGAATGATTTTTTTACAATATTGTTTTCAATATAAATCAGAATAACACAAAGGTTACAATTTGTAAAAATTTTGTTAAATTTGTATAAAACATAACAAGTATCAAGTAACTTAAAAAAATCCTGCCACATGAACTTGAATGGTGTACACATAAACCGTTAATAGTTACATGGAAATAATGTAAGCTGTTGTCATTTAAAAAGGCAGAAAGACAGACACAGAAAGTGCAAACAAAGTCGCAGACGACGATTAATGATTTTATAAAGGTTAAAAAATATAGGTTTTATTGTTGTAAAACATACTGTTACTTTAATATTCACAGTTTAATAGATTCATATATACCTACAACAAAACAACATAGTCAATTTGCGTTTGGAGTAATTTTCTGCAATTCTTATAGTAATTTTTATTTCTATCGTATAAGTTATTTATGTAAGTTATTATTACTTATATTTATAGTTGAAAATATTACCAATGGACTGATTAAACATAATAAATACTATTAGTGGTGTATCACAAATACATTAACTATTATGTAAATGCATAGGCATTTTGTGTACTCACTCATTGAGTTTTAGTGGACTCATTCAGAATAACCCAATATTATAAATGTGCTTTAGTTACTCAATCGTGCATCGTGAAATGTGAGGAAAACCACAAGCAAAAGGTAGTAATTATATATCTTAAAATTTGACGTGATTTCCATTGTAATTAAATATATAGAATGGACAAGAGTTAGAGGTTGTTTTCAGTGATAAAGTATCTACATTTAACTCGAAGGCAGCCCAGTCAGAAGTAACAGACCAAATTGGCACTAGAAATGTCTGAACAATTAAAAATATTTAGTGCATTTGTAACAGTTGAGGTTAAAAGAAATGTTCCAGTTAAAAAGGTTTTTGGCAACCATAACGCTGGTCAACATTTAGGACGGTAAATTTTGCCATAATTATTGAGCTGCCGTCCCGTTGTATGGGACCTTATGTTGTAGCCCATTTAATGCCTTTTTATTTCGTTCACATAATTTAAATTTAATGTTCTTTCTACTTTATACCAATACCACACAACTAGTTGTTCTCGTGGCTTCAAAATTACGCGCTTATTATAAAGTAATCATTTTCCATATTTACGTTTTGTCAATTGAATAATGTTATATATTTTCATTGTACAATTGACAGCATACTAAAACGTAAACACTGATCATACCGTATTGATGTTAAATTCACACATACTAACAGTCGGACTGACGAATAAATTGAGCGTAATATTCATGATCAGTTTTCTATACAATAGATAATTATTTTAACATAAAAAAATTAGAACAAGCAGAGGACTACAATTTTAAATATACAGATAATGTTTTTATTGTGATTTATTTTCGAGTACTTGAAATATACTTAATTTACGTTTGTGCAATATTTTTTTTTTAAGTAAACGTATTTAAACTATATTGGATCTCATTGAAAATTATAGAATGCTAGAATCTCATAATAACAAACTATGTATATTGAAAATTTCGTACCTATTTTCAGACGTGAAAATTATCTTAATTTTAAGGTTATTTTTTTTAAACGAATATTTTAGTAAACTATGGATATTTATATGAATAACTAGCCTCTGTCCGCAACTACGTTCGCGTGGAATAGTTACTTTGGACTAATGCTAACGCAGCGGAAGTTCTCAAGGAAAAATAACCCCGAGTTTTAAACATTCTTCACTGGTGCTCCGCTCCTATTAATCTTAGCGTGATTATATATTGCCTATAAACATCCTCGAGAAATGAGCTATACACCACTAAAAGAATTTTTCAACTCGAATCAGTAGTTCCTCAGATTATCCCCTACAACTTCACAAACTCACAAATTCAAAACGTCATAATCTCACAAACTTCACCTCTTTATAATATTAGTATAGATTGTATAATTTAAAACGTTTTAGAAGGTTTCATATTCGACTAACTATGATAGCAGTATCCGCCCCAAGATCTGTGCAACTATAACTGATATAGTGCCAACTTTGCATACATAGATGTATATTTAACAAAAAAACATATTATAACTCTTTCGTTTATTCAATCAGTTCCAGCGGTACGTCGTCAGGGTGTACGGACGCATCAAAATATGATGATATATAAATGAGCTGTATGGCTGTATGCCAGATTTATCTCTACATACATACGTGTAGAATGAACAACAATAATATTATAACCATTAATTAATACAGGGCGAATTTTATTCAAAAACAGTAGTTACACTCTATCTATGTGTAACATGATAATAATGAAAATCTATAATTTTGATTAAATATATGAAGCTTTTTTTAACCGACGAAAAAAACGGAGGAGGTTCTCAATTCGACGCGTATATTTTTTTTATGTATGATCACGCATAACTTTTTACAATATAGTCCGATTTACAAAAAAGTATATTGGAAAGGGTATAAGGCGGTAAGGCGCCGACTTAAAATCATTTAGGTATACTTACATTACTTTAAGAACTTAGTTATTAAGATTAATAAAGTAAAAGGTTTATTATTTTTTGTTAAAAAGTTTTCATTTCTGTAATATGATACCAGAATGTTGAATGAATTATTTTATGTTAACTTATTACACATTAAAACCGTGGCAGTTATATTGAATTAGAATATTTAGGGTTTATTAAAACAAGTGAATAATTTTCAAGATATTAAGTACCCATAATGATATCTTGACTTCTTTGTATACATGTGTTACCGCATTTTAAATTTATTATGGGAATACTGGAATTGATAACTATCAATAAAATATTTGTTTTTTTTTTTTATCGAAGCAAACAATGACTACATCTTTTTTACAAATATTATAAACTGTGCTATGTGCCACCTATTGATTTTAGTGAACTATTTTACCTTCAGAATATTTTAAACTATAAATGACGGGTATTTGTTATAAATTAATAATAAAAGCTTTTTGCTTATAGCAGTGAATTTTAAAAATTTACCTTATGAAAATTAATGTTAACTATGTTATAATTCATAATATTAAACAGGGATTATTTTAATTGTGGTATAATGTATAATAATAATGGTGAAATATGTAATCAGCTAACATACTGGTGATAGTATTAGTACGTTAATCAATTGTGAAAATTGCACAATAGCTGGAACTCGCCTAGTATAGGTACTACAAAGCAAATAACTTTCCATGTGTAAATAATAAGTAAATAATGTAATAAATTTAAATTAAATGAATTACTTGTAAATTTGTCGAATATGTGAAATAAATCAATTATTAATACCATTAAATACCTATCGAAGCCATACAAAGTCGTTGACAATTTAGTAGAACTTTTGTTTTTAATTTTATATTACAACTGTCTTCCACCTCATATATTTTTAAAGTGGTTACTGAATACATATTGCTGGTAAGTTTTAATCATAGTATGTCATCAGGACCTAGACTCCAGCGTAACTCCGTTTTGGGAAACGAGAGGACCGCGCTGAATCGAAGTGTACAATTTTGGCTCTGTTCCGGACTTTGCAACTCATAACAAAATCGCATTTTTTTATTAGGATTGACACTAAAATATTGTTATTAGATTTTTCTGATTATTGATAAAGATGTCGTATTGAGTTTGAAACATTCTATATTAGTAGAAACTAAAATAAGGTAAAAAAAATTGTAGGTGGTAGAGCCACACTGAAGCTATTAATTGGTTTCAGCATAAATGGGCTGGTTTAGCCGGGGTAGTACCACCTTTTCACAGAAAACCGACGTGAAGTAACAGTGCTTGCATTGCTGCGTTTCGATCGGTCAGTGAGAGCGCTTATATAAAATATAAGCACTTTTTTTTCTCGAACTGCCTACGCTATTGACCAAGCAAAACCTTAACAGCATCACCGGACTGGAATATAAGTACCATATCGCTTGCGTCCACGTGTGATTTTTTTTAAAAAGACCAAGTATTTAAGAAGTAAAAAGAAATGATCAAAATTTATACCGTAATTTATCACATCAAAATTACTGAACTGATTTAAATTAAATTTGGCACACAGAGATACTCTAGAGTCTGAGAAAGGTTAAAACCTAATCACTCTTTAATGAGAAAAAGAGGTTGAAAGGGGAGATGAAAAATTATATGGATGTATTGCTATTTTCAGAGCTAAAAAAATATTTTTAGGCTGCTGATTCGATAAAAATATATACAACATTCAAAGTTTATAAAAGTTTTATTCTCAAGGATGCAAAATAACAATAGAAAATAGTGGATGAAAATTTGTATGGAAATATGTAAGGTTTCGCTCCGATTTGAAAAACGCTTTCAGTGTGAGATACCTTATTTTTCGAGAAAGGCTATATGTCATCACGCTTAGAGCCATAGGAGAGGAGCACAAATGAAGAATGTTTTAAAAACTTTTTTCTTTTTGAAAGCTTCCGCCACGTTTTAGTTAGCCTGAAGACATTATTCCATGCGGACGAAGTCGCGAGCAGAAGTTAGTTTTATTTATATACACTCAGACTGGCCTGTGGTACTGGAAGCGACGAAGTATAAAAATAAAGCTACCAACGAGGTTATGGTTGTAATTCTGTAACTTTGTATATTTCTGTGGCTGTTTGTGTTAATGTTGGCTGTTCCGGTTGTTACCGAGCCGTCCCGTCCGGTTGTCGTTACAAGCTCACGTTTGTTGTAATGCTATTCACTCGTCCGGCAAACGCCCAAAACAAGAGACGATGTGTGCTTTAAAATTTCAGTACATTAATCTAAATAGTGACAGTTCTCTTTTGAATCGCAATTAGAACCAGAAGAATTGTAGGATCAACAAATATAGTATATAGGTCTTAATGCGATGAAAATAGAACACTAATCATTAAACAAATGACTACTTTTGGAAAAAGAATTCTATGTTCTTAAAATAAAATTAATTTGATTTGAAATGGCCAGTACTGCAGAACGGTAATTTCATAGGTAAAGACCTATTACTATGTTATAAAAAGTATATAAAATTAAATATATTTATTTTAATTTGTAGATTCATCCATAGGGTCGTGAGACTACGGCGCGGGACATTGTGAATTGCAACCTAAGAATGGCTAAACAAGATACCAATGAAACCGCCATAAAAGCTATCTATTATGGTTTTGTGGGCTTTTTTTCAGGGCAGAACAACTTCAGCCGTGTTCGGTAGCAGACATAAAGTAGAGCAAAATGCAAAAAGAAGCCAAATAGCAACAACCAGACTGACGACCTATCTGATTTTAAATTTACCATCGCTACGAACAACTGCAACGTCAAGGATATCACTGTTATGTTGCAGACTTTGAACAGCGTGTTTCAATTCCTTCTTGAAGAGCCCAATATCATAATCCTAGGGGACTAATGTACCGGGTAGCTCATTTAATAACGACAATGTGATGTGAGAGAGAGAGTGATGATATATAGCCTATAACCATTCTCGATGAATGAGCTATATAACATTGAAAGAATTATTCAAATCGGACCATAGTTCCTGAGATTACCCTCTACAATGTCACAAACTCACACGCTCACAAACTTTACCTCTTTATAATATTAGTATAGATATGTACCATATAAGATGCCTTATTTTGACAAAAAATAAAATTCTTCTTGGTGTGTTTATTGAGTTGTTTATCCCTTATATCCTTATTGTATGTATAGATATATACATTACACAAATATATATCAGATCAGGCCCCCATCGGCAGCAGCTCAAGCCTAGGTCGTTCCCTCGGCGTCGAACCCTTGAGTTCACTGCCCAAGCCGAAGTTTGGCGTGCGCCCTTGAGCTAGTTGTCAAATTAAATCGGCTGAGCGCCTTAAGCGCTCGCCTTTGTAGTCCGGTGAAGCTGTTAAAACCTTCCTAGGTCAATAGCGTAATCAGATCGAAAAAAAAATACACGAATATAGTTATGAAAATGTAATTAAACGCACAAAATCGAAAGAACAGACCTTGTGTATTTCAGATATTACCTTAAATGAGATCCCGTTACACCGGATGCGGCCGCTGCCGTTTAGTTAATACTGGACGGTTCGCGTGTTACAGAGAGGGACTAGACCGGACGCCATTACCATACACCGGTCCATGTTTGTTACAATACCATACCGTATTTTCGTCCGGTTCGCGCTTGAAATAACCGAAATCGTTTGTAAAATCACATGCCCACGGATAACAGAACAAATATTATTATTTTCGTTTTCCCTATTTCATATAATACCAGATCTCTTTAACGAAAGGTGAAATATCATTTTAACAAATGTTCAAGCAGTCAAGCGTTGTTATTGTGTTCTGGGTTTTTTCTTTTGAACAGTGTTGCCGTTTAAGAAATAAAATGTCTCCAGACGTCAATTAAAAAATCGCTAGATTTTGAAAAATGCATAATTAAAAAATCCCCAGGAGTCGCTAAATGTTTCATAATATTCCATAGTAAAGATATGGTGGAAATACTATATTGCGAATACTTCACTGTGATAAAACGAAGAAGTTGGATTTGTTATAACAAATTTTAGTCACGTTATAACTCTTCTTTCTGTTTTCATTCTGGTCGACCCCGAGAATGTCATTCTGGCAGGGAAAATCCAAAAACATCATCAGCAATTCATGTTGTTACCAGTAATTACAATTAAATTAGTACCAGAATATTTCCAATATTCAATTAGTCGCTAGAAGTCGCTAATTTCTTTTAAGTCGCTAGATTTTTAAAAAGCAGTTGAACATGTCCAATATCCGCTAGATCTAGCGACAAAATCGCTAAAACGGCAACAGTGCTTTTGAATGTGTAAGTATGTTTAAGTTGGGTCTAATAGTATATTAAAATGAGTCATATGTATATATATCACTATATATTATAAAAAGTCCTCTATCAAGTTTGTTTGCCTGTCTGTTCGCGATAAGCTCAAAAACTATTGAACTGCGATTAGTTGATTTTTTTGTATCTTGTATTTAATAAAACATGAATAATTATATGAAAATAAATAAACCATCATTATTTTATGGAATGCCATGATGAAATTGAAAATGTAAAATGTCTTAACTGATTCCTGTCGTAATTTGTTCTTTTATGTCTGCCAGGCGTCCCGTGATGGCTCAGTTTTTTTTATAATAATCGATGTTTTTAGTATAATATTCTAACAGTTAAGTTATATAATACTTTATGTTATAAACTTAATCCTCAGTAAACCGCAAAGTAAACCCCTCATTTAGCGTCACCGCGTCCTTCAAAGTAAAATTCCTGTGTAGAGCAATTTAAAGTTATCCCAAGTCGGCGAGTCACTCCCGTGGGGAAGTGAACTTAAATCGATTCGTTTATCGATGGTGCACGAACGATTACCCTTATATTGCTGTTTTATTGCCTCATCCGATGAGATGAAGTAGCACTTCTAATACATATCTAGAATAACAAGTAACGTTTTGTTTCGTAAGTTTGACACTGAGGTTTTTTTTTTAAACATGGAATTATTTTTCCAAAAGTAGTCATTTGTTTATTGATTAGTGTTAGATTCATCACATTTCAATCTTTTTAACCGACGAAAATAACGGAGGGTTTCTCAATTCGACGCATATATATTTTTTTATGATATGATCACGCGTAACTTAATACAATATAGTCCGATTTTAATTTTTTTTTATTGGAAAGGGTATAACTCCGAAGTTTTCTTCCTAAGGGTATGAAAATAGATAATGATTGATTGTTCAATCACTGACTATATCTAAGACCGCGCATAACTTTTGACAGAATAGACCGACTTTAATTATTATTCTTTGATTTGAAAGAGTATAGTTGGTTGGACCGAAGTTGGTCCCGTATACATTTTGACAAGAAAAAAACAACCCCAAAGGTAGGAAAACGGGATGATTTATAATTTAGTCTCTGAGTTGTGTATTACAAATAAATTAAGCATGTATTAATTACTAGATTATACCCACAAAAAATTATAAAATAAAAACTTTTTAACAAAAAATTAAACCGCCGAAAAAACCGAAAAGCCAAAAATAATAGACCTTTTAGTTTGTTAATCTTAATAACTTAGTTCTTAAAGTAATGTAAGTATACCTAAATGATTTTGAGTCTGCGCCCAATAATCAATGAACTAAATTACTTTAAATTCAAACATATAACCAAATCAAATTAAAATGCAATGTGGAATCTCCAGCGGCAACGTGTGTGCCCGTTTGGGTTGTTGTCTCGCTGACATTAACTTATTATACACTCATCAAAAAAGTCTAAGCAACATGTACTAATTACATTTTTAGGATGGTTCTTCACATTATAACGTTGTATTTTATTTTTAAAATAATATCTTTAGGGTTTTATGATGTAAAAATAACAGCTGTTGTCTTTATAATCTTTTAATAACAGAAATGAACAATATTAGAATATACTGTAGAAACTAAGATACATAAGAAACTAAACTTTTTTTTACAAAATGAAATTTCTAAAGACAATGTATTTATTGTGAAAGAATAGAACAATTTAATACAAAGTATGGTCTCCTCTGCTATTCAGAACTTGTCGGCAACGATTATTCATTGAATTAATGAGACTGTTTATGTCATCTTGCGGTATTTGCTCCCAATGGAATTGTAGCAAATCCTTCAGCTGTTGGGTTGTTGTCGCTCCGTCCAAGTCCTTCAAAACACGCGTCTGGAACATGCCCGATGCGTGCTCGATGGGGTTGAGATCTGGCGATTGTGCAGGCCAGGGCAATGTCCGGATGTTCTCCGTTGCAAAGTATTCACTGGTTCGCCGAGTTGTATGTGAACGCGCATTGGCATGCGTTAACCTAAAATCGGAGCCAAAGGTTTGTGCAAATGGGTAGACATAAGGTCTGATAATATGCTCAATGTAATTTTCAGCATTCATGTTTCCATTTACAAAAACGAGCTTAGTTCGCCTGTTCTTCATAATACCCGCTCATAACATAACTATTGAGCCGCTGTATGGATGAACTTCCTGAACGCACCTGAGCCTCTCAGTATTTCCGGGCCGACGATACACTCGCACCCTTCTTGTATCAGGCTTAAACCCGAATCGCGACTCATCGGAAAACATAATTTTATCCCATTGTTCCTGGGTCCATGTTATGCGTTCTCTACACCATTCATATCGACGAGCGCGATTCCCGTGACGTATCGGTAGGCACCTGATTGGGCGTCGAGCTCGTAGGCCGTACTCATGCAGTCGATTTCGCACAGTTTGAGGACTTACATCAACACCACTTGAAATTTGTAGCCTCAAACTTATCTCTCGAGCGGTTAACATCGGCTGGCGTCTTGCAGTCAGTTGTATGTACCGGTCTTGCCGAGTGGTTGTACTCCTTTTACGGCCTGGATGCTGTTCAGCAGGTTCTCTTGTATTATTGTAGCGCTGCCAAAGACGACAAATAATACTTCTATGAATGCCAAAATGTCGAGATACCTGAGATTGATTACTTCCCGCTTGCAACATCCCTACAGCACTTTGCATTTCATCTGCCATCAAATGACGTCGCTTCATGGTGTAAAGAATATCTAACAATTCAATTTTGTCGCTAACTTTATTTAAATGGTTGGTAAAATTATAAAATCAAGACTAAACGTAGCAATTAAAACGCACTTAAATTCAAACAAATTCGCTGTCATTTGAATTTTATGAAAAAACAAAACATAACCAAATTTTTTTTTTTATTACAGCCAGCCAACATGTCATCAATAACAAAAAAGTTTACTTACCTACGCACTTTGTTTGAGTAAATACTTAGATATTAATTAATATAACTGGTAAAATTTGTAATATCACGCATGTTGCTTAGACTTTTTTGATGTGTGTATATATGCTTTATGTAATTAATTAATCTGTTTGTTTGGCGACGACTTAAAATCAGTTAGGTATACTTACATTACTTTAAAAACTTAGTTATTAAGATTAATAAAGTAAAAGGTTTATTATTTTTTGCTTTTCAGTTTTTTCAGCGGTTTAATTTTTTGTTAAAAATTTTTTATTTGTCATCATGGATACGTTAAAAATTCGAGTAATCATGGAATATGAGTACCGTCGTGGCAGCAACGCAGCACAAACGGCAAGTAACATCAACGATGTTTACGGAGCTAACACTACAAACCAACGCAACACCTGTTATTGGTTTACTCGCTTCCGTTCTGGGAATTTCGACCTGAAAAATGAACCTCGCGGTCGTCAGAAGACTTTGGTCGACAATGACGAATTAAAGGCGATTTTGGAAGCTGATGATACACAATCTACGGATGAATTAGCAACAGCTTTTAACGTTAGCATCAAAACAATATTGGTTCATTTGCGTCAAATTGGCGAGATAAAAAAGCTTGCCCCACGAACTCAATGATCGCCACCGCGAAGTACACGTTGAGACGTGCCTTGCACTGCTCAACAGACACACAAATGAAGGAATTTTGAACCACATAGCTACCTGCGATGAAAAATGGATTCTATTTGATAACCGCAAGTGCTCAGTAAGTTGGAT
Organism: Antheraea mylitta; assembly: GCA_014332785.1. Lineage (NCBI taxonomy): Eukaryota > Metazoa > Arthropoda > Insecta > Lepidoptera > Saturniidae > Antheraea > Antheraea mylitta. The sequence goes on from JACEII010000044.1 coordinate 4,078,886, forward strand.
GGATCCTGGTTCAGCACCTTAAACAATGCCCTAAACGAAAACTTACTCCTAGAAAAGTGATAGTCACTGTTGGGTAATCTAGAGCCGGTGTGATTCATCACAGCTTCTTACCAAAGGGGGTGAGCATTACTACAGATGTGTACTGTGAGGAACTGAACACAATGATGGAGAAGCTGGCACATCTCTAACCAGCATTGGTCAATCGTTCGTCTCCGTTGCTCCTGCACGACAACGCGCGACCTCATACTGCACAGCAGACGGTCTCCAAGTTGCAAGAACTGGGGTTGGAAGTTCTCCGTCATCCGCTCTACTCACCAGACCTTGCGCCTACAGACTACTACTTTTTCCAGAATTTGAATAACTCCTTGGTGGGAAAAAAATTCAATACCCGGTAGGCAGTACAAAATCCCTTCGAAGAATTTGTTGCCTCCCGTCCAGCTGATTTCTTTAAGAAGGGCATCAATAAACTGGCACTGAGTTGGCGAAGATGTATTGATTACATGGGTCATTACCTCGATTAATACAAATAAAAATTACATGAAAAAAATTCGTTTAAATTGTTCATATAAAACGGCAATTTCATGGTTAAAGACCTAATATTATTGTTTTCGTCATTGCCTTTTCCTCTTGATTGATTCTTTAAAAATAAATATACATAGAAGTATAAGGAAGGAAAGAAATCTACATAACAAAGTGTGACAATTACAACGGTTATTATGTGAATTAGCGAAGGCTAATTACCGTCCTGGTCTGCTGACTAGTTTCAAGAACAATTTTACTATTCCACGTTGTAAAAATATAGATGTATTTATTTCTTTGGGATACACGAGCTGATTATAATTCTAGAGTAAAAAGTATATTTTCTCCCATAACATATGTATACGAGTACATTATGCTTCTGCCGCTTTGATTTTTTGTTCATAAATTTTAGTTTTTGATCATGAAAAACAAATTTTTAACAAGAATTGCAGACGTAGACGTGTTATTTTCATAACGGGACGGAATCCCGTAGAATGTTAAAAAAGTTGTTTTTTAAGTTAACTGGTACATTTTGCGAAATTTTGAGTATAATTTATTTATTATTTTACTATAAAACGAACTCTAATAGTTGCACTTTATTATTATAGAACATAAAAATAAATCCTAGCACAACTATTTCAACAGATTCAAAAAAATATTAAATATTCTTCGACAATGGTACATCGTACATATCAGCAGAGTATGCGACTATGACCGCGAATTAGGAAGGCTACAGCCGAAGAATGCAAAATGCAACACTTTACTATAAATATGGTAATGTAATAGATTACAATTTAAGTCACCAGATTAGACCCTTCTCGGCAGCGGTTCAAGCCTAGGTCCGTTCCCTCGGTGTGGAGACCTTGAGTGGGCTGCTCGTGTGATACAGTGATACAAAATTTTACATTACTGCAACAACATTACACATATCACCTCCACACATGTGCACATTACACACTTACACATAAAACTGGAAGGGTTTTGTTTCTTTCCCTTATCGAACTGAAATAGTTTAGAAAATTATCCGATACGGAAAATATATAAAAATTGTTGAGGTATGTATGCTTGGTACACATATATGTTCCAACAACTCATATGTATAAATAGTTTGTTTAGATTACATTAGCTCAGATAGGTTTCGAATCGCATATATCAGGCAACAGCCCAAGACGAGGTGTGTCGTGCACCATAGAGTTAGTTGTCAAAAAAATCGTCTGAGTGCCTTAAGCACTCGCCTTAGTGGTCCGGTGAAGCTGTTAAGACATTGCTGGGTCAATAGCGTAGTCATTTCGAAGAAAAAAAAATTAAGTCACAATTAAATTATTTCTAGAGAGGTGACGACGGATCGATGTTAGAATCAGAAGTGTCCTCTTTGGGCGCAGTATTTCGGTCGTAACCTGAATGTGCTGAGAAAGTGATTCATGGCCTCATGGCTAGGAGGTGTCACAACAGCGGGTAGCGAGTTGCATTAGCTTTTTAGTCTCATGCCATGTTTATTTAGATCATCGCCTAGTCATCGATCTAAGTGGCACGTAGAAAAAAAGTCTTTTCTGGACAGAAAAGATATTTAAATTCTCATTTGTAAACATTAAATTTTGTAGGTGGTAGAGGCACGCTGATGCTATAGCTGGCTTCAGCAAGAATGGGTTGGCTCGTCCGGGGTAGTATCACCCTCTCACAGAAAAGCGACGTGAAGTAACAGTTTGCATTGTTGTGTTTTGTTCAGTTAGTGAGAGCGCCGGTGGCCCACTTAGCTCCCTCTCTCTTCCTTCTTTTCCCCTTTCTCTCTTTTCTCTTCCCCTTCTTGGCAACCCTCTTACGATTCCTCTGGTGTCGCTTGTGTCTATGGACGGTGGTGATCACATAACATCAGGTGACCCACCTGTTCATTTGCCACCTATGATATAAAAAAATAAACTTTGGCTAAAAATATTATAGTAAATAAATAATATATGGCTTTGAATATTGTACAAAGGTGTGAATATTAATCAATTCCAATATTTATTAATTACACCACCAAGTGGTAAATGGGGATCCATTTGACGTGATCTTACACATATTAAATATGGCGGGTTACTAATAAATACTGCACATTAAATGACACCATTCACAAATACCAATTTTATTAACCACAAACACAAGCAGAACAAGTACAAACATAATAAGGAAATATTTCAAATTAAATAATTCGAATACGTATCTGAATTTATTACAGTACAAATATATATATGCACTATATTGTATAAAACATTCATTATAATAAAACATTTCACAAAGAATTAACTTGATTTGAACAATACAATTTGTGCATTAAAGATTTATGGAGTAAGTAATATTTACATATTGTTATCATTGGTGTAAACAGTGTTGATTTCAAATTAATTTCAAATTGATTTCAAGTTTCATATAAAATAGACAGATTAATAGTTGCCATATCGTCTCAAACATTATAACAGCGTTTTAATTTAAATCCGTAATATTGAACTCTTATGTGAAATATTCACCCTATAGCACTTTGTGTACATTACAACTATTTGTTTTGCAATTTAGTAAAATTATGGGAATGACGTAGTGTTCTAGGCAATCAGCTCCACAATGTTGCGTCGCGTACTATTATGGGTTCCAATATATTATATGGTTCTATTATTTGTGTGACGCACAAATTCTTGTTCTGACTTTGGGTGAACTTTGAATCCATTTACTGTATTGTAACCCAATACATGCATAGAAAGGTGTTTTTCTTTTAAACCATATCCTCTTTTATCCAGATTTTAATGCCCTATAGGAATTAAATAAAGAATGGAAAAATAATGAATAAAGACAGTTTTAGCGCTTGAAATAATAATTATATAACTGTTGTTGTATTAAATATCATACATATGTACGATAAACATATATCGTATCTATTCGAGACGTTTATAAACCTATACTGTATTATTAATTATATTCATGAATATATACCAGGCACTAGCTAATAATTATAAGGATATATATTAAACCAAGAATAAAATTATTCAGTTCTATTTTATGAGGGATATCATATAAAAATGAGCAAAACAAGTAAAGGGTCAAAATCTATGAAGAACAACACTAAAACGAAGGCTTCTGGTGGTAAAGGTAAGTATACATTGGACTGATAAAATAAAAATAATTCAAATTCGCTTAATTGTTAATGTGAATATTTATGCCAATTAAATGATTAATTTTTTCTCTTAAATATCTTCCTAACTTTCCTCTCTAATTTTGCTGGAAACTGACTATTTTTTTTTTCTCAAACTGACTACGCTATCGACCTAGCAAGGTCTTAACAGCTTCACCGGACTACTAGGAAACTGACTAGCTGCTTCCATGCATGTGTATGTGGAACAAAAAACTGTTAATTTGTTTGATGTATACTTGAGTACGTTACATCTGTCTCTAGTAATCAAAATAACGAAAAAGTGGATATGCAGTAACTAAACCTATTAAAGAGTTTGAATGGAGTCTTGATTCTGTGGATATAAAAAGAAGATAATTATTAAATTAAATCAAAATGTTTTGCCCAAATTACACGGGTTTCGTCCCTCCAGCTTTGGCTTACTTTGACGTAATGCTATTCTTTAAAAGAACTATTGAGTTACAGTAATGGAAAATAATTATAGTGATTACAATATAATCATCACTACAATGAAAGAACATCAGAATTACTCGAACGATTAGACTCTTCGAATGAATTCGACTTGTGTCAACTCGGTCATATATTGAATTTGAAAATAATATCCACAAAGGTGGGCTTCTGATGACAAAAACCCCTTTACAAACTAATCTTTTTTCTTAATTATATACAAAAATATATTCTAGACATTCATAAACTTGCAGATGTTAAGAATGCAATAAAAACAAATCTAAATAAGCGGACGAAAAAACCACGTACAGTGTCAAATAAACCTAAAAAGAACACGGCTTCGGGTACATCCAAAGGTAAATAAACCAGAGGTCACTTGGATTTTTTTATTTGAAAACATTGTTCATTTGAGTCAGATGAATTATTAATTATATTATGAATAAAAATTGTGTCTGATTTTACTTGACGGTACGCATTTAATTCTTCATAATTTCATAGAAATAAATTAATATTACATTGTATTATAACGTTTAAACTTGTCATTACTTGCATTGCTGTATCAATGGGAATCTTCTCACCCAGAAAGGCATATTTGTCTATTAGTGAGATGTATACAAACTAATGCGGCATTTATTATATTCATCAATATATTTCAGGTGGTAATAATGCGCAAAGTAACATACGTGCAACCAAACTAACTTACATAAAAGTTGATGTCAACTGTCAAAGATCTAAAAAGGCGATGGAAGAATCAAAACAGCACAATAAAAATTACGGATATACATCTCGAGGTTTATCTGGTAAATGTTTATATGTATATATATAAGTATATGTACACACATCAAAAAGTCTAAGCAACATGCGTGATATTACAAATTTTACCATTTATATTAATTAATTTCTAAGTATTTATTCAAACAAAGTGCGTAGGTAAGTAGACTTTTTTGTTATTGATGACATATTGGCTGGTTGTAAAAAAAAATTTGATTACGTTTTGTTTTTTCATAAAATTCAAATGACAGCGAATTTGTTTGAATTTAAGTGCGTTTTAATTGCTACGGTTAGTCTTGATTTTATAATTTTACCAACCATTTAAATAAAGTTAGCGACGAAATTGAATTGTTAGATATTCCTTACGTCATGAAGCGACGTCATTTGATGGCAGATGAAATGCAAAGAGCTGTAGGGATGTTGCAAGCGGGAAGTAATCAATCTCAGGTATCTCGACATTTTGGCATTCATAGAAGTGTTATTTGTCGTCTTTGGCAGCGCTACAATAATACAGGAGAATCCGCTGAATAGCATCCAGGCCGTAAAAGGAGTACAACCACTCGGCAAGACCGGTACATTCAACTAGCTGCAAGACGCCAGCCGATGTTAACCGCTCGAGAGATAAGTTTGAGGCTACAAATTTCAAGTGGTGTTGATGTAAGTCCTCAAACTATGCGAAATCGACTGCATGAGTACGGCCTACGAGCTCGACGCCCAATCAGGTGCCCACCGATACATCACGGGAATCGCGCTCGTCGATATGAGTGGTGTAGAGAACGCATATCATGGACCCAGGAACAATGGGATAAAATTATGTTTTCCGATGAGTCGCGATTCAGGTTTAAGCCTGATACAAGAAGGGTGCGAGTGTATCGTTGGCCTGGAAATACTGAAAGGCTCAGGTGCGTTCAGGAAGTTCATCCATACAGCGACTCAACAGGTATGTTATGGGCGGGTATTATGGAGAACAGGCGAACTGAGCTCGTTTTTGTAAATGGAAACATGAATGCTGAAAATGACATTGAGGATATTCTCAGACCTTATGTCTACCCATTTGCATAAGCCTTTGGCTCCGATTTTAGGTTAATGCATGACAATGCGCGTTCACATACAGCTCGGCGAACCAGTGAATACTTTGCAACGGAGAACATCCGGGTATTGCCCTGGTCTGCACAATAGCCAGATCTCAACCCCATCGAGTGCCCATGGGCATGCTCCAGAGACGTGTTTTGAAGGCTTGGACGGAGCGACAACAACCCAACAGCTGAAGGATTTGCTACAATTCCATTGGGAGCGAATACCGCAAGATGACATAAACAGTCTCATTAATTCAATGAATAATCGTTGCTGACAAGTTTTGAATAGCAGA
>JACEII010000044.1:4085158-4108542 GCA_014332785.1 Antheraea mylitta
TATAATAAAACGATATTTTTTACATTTTTACTTTATACAGTTTTGAGATAGATGTAATCCTAGAAATTAAACTACATCAGTTATTGCATTGTCACCAGGATTCATGTTAATTCTAGGTCGTATGAAAGGTATACTATTCAAATCAAATCAAATCAAAAATACTTTATTCAGTTTAGGCCCTAATAAGGCACTTATGAACGTCAAAAACTACCACCGGTTCGGAAACAACCCAGTCATCGAGAAGAACCGGCAAGAAACTCAATCTGGTTTATCTTTTAATATATATAATATTATATTCCCATACATACTAATCTCTAACATATGTTTAGTTTAGTGTCTAGTCAAACAACATCTTAAATCGTTAACTAGACTCGAAATAGGTTAACGACTACTATGAAATAATTATTTCCATGGTGAAATTGTGGCAATAGAATGGTATTAATGTTATAGTATTGTAGTCTCTTCGAAATATGAAAATATTTTATTATTAATGTTATTTAACGAGAAAATTGTTGATTGTTAATTTGCTAGTGCTTAAAACTTATATTAGTCTAGCATCAACTCTTTGGTTAACGTATTGAATCAAAAAACCTCTTGCCAAGAAGATATATTTATTTATATATAAAACACATTCCAGGTCGTGCAGTTGTAAGATGTATAGGAGTAAATAATATATCAAAAAAATTCGAACGGTTCATGGAAAAAGCAAATAATAAGGGTAAATATTTTAATTATACAGTTAATATTTCTAATCATTTGAAAATTTGATTGTTATTTTTATCGTAAAAGTATGTAAGCTTGCACCCAATACAGTTGCTAGATAATCACAATTATTCAATATACTGTCAAATAGCACAGGATTGAATCCAGGAAAATTTTGCCACCATCGCCATATTACTTGTTTATGAACAACTTCTGATCGAGAACAGATACAGGAGCACGGAGACCCTTGGAATGAGTATTCCAGTATGGAGCCGTAATGCCGATATTGATGGACCATTCTTTCGTCTTACTTGTTGTCGTCATGATGATGATGTCGGTTCAGTTAAAGTACTAGATGAGCTAGACCTTAAAGCTCAAAAGCCCTCAATGCGGATAGGCTCAGGTCGTTGTCCGACAAAAAGATTAACAAAATCTACCAGGAGTACCACAAGCCTGGAAAGCTTAAGTGCATCTGCATTAGGGATTGGAGAACTCGGGGTGAGTTTTGCAGGGGGTGGTTGCTATGGCTCTGAAACGCACAATTATCGAGGAAACATTTTGGCTTCATCGCGTGGTGTAGAAATTCCACCAGAAAGTGGTACCGCTGGAAACAGAGTTCATCGATATTCGTAATAAAGTGAGGACTCCATCTCTAACGCTACTCCCACTACTTGTGCTACCTAGTGGTGTGAACGAAGGGAGAACAGATCTTCCAACTCAGGTGCGAAACTACAAACTTTCGTTGCCATATCCAAGACCTGAAGGCAGAGGTGCTGGCCTGGAGAAAAGAGGTCAATAGTACAGTTAAAATGTCTTTGCCTTCTACCCCAGCGTTAGTGCAATCACATCCTCCTGCCCAATAACGGCAATGTGGAGTGCCGTTTGCTCCCTGAGGTATCTGTTCGTCTACCCGTGGGTGCGGACAGGAGGAAGGGCGCTACTAAGCAATCTGGGCTCTATAACGATCGTGATGGGCTAAAAGGGCGGTCGGGTCTGTGGCAACTATTTCGCGAGGATACACTATTGTTAGGGTATCCTTTTCCCCTAACTGTATCCCACGGGAGATCAAGAATTTTCGGCACCCTACCTATAGGTAGCAGTTAGGTGGCTCTTAGCATAAAAATTGCGAAGAACTACCACCAAGAGTACCAGACACGGACACGTAAGGCGAAATTTGGACTGTCCCTCCTCAACCATGGGAATATCCAAACGAGAATGTGACAGAATGCAGGGTCGGTGGTGGATGACTCTTTCGCTATGCTGTCTGTTGCATACCGTGTCGGGGAGCGGAGTGTTCTCAAAAAAAGTGAAAACCTTATTTGACCACAGGTATATGAGGTTCGAGGTATCCATCCCTTAAACTGAAGAACTTACTCGCCCCCGGAGATGCGCGAGGTTTCTCTGATACGTAATTGGCAGCTTCAACCAAAAATTGGCTAAAGAGTTCAGCCATCGTCCAGGCCTAGACACTGACTTTCTCAACCGGGGAGGATATCGATGTATCCACTACTTGCTTCCGTGATTGTTTCACGGAGCATAAACCACCCAAATAGAGGCAACAAAGTACAACAAACATTAAAGAAAACACAACCGAACTAAAAACCTTCAGCTTATTGAAGTCTGTTAAAAACTCAGAAATAAGAATACATAGCAACTGATACATATCTTCTCAAATTTTCCTCACACTAACCCATACGTATCTATATCACATGCACATACACTCATATACATACACTAATGCTTCCTCAGATGTTGTTAATTTGCAATATTTAATTTTTATCCTATTACAATTAGTCACTATACATTTTTATTACCATTTTCTTTTTCTTTGCTTACAGTAAATGATCAAGACGACAGTACCTCCAAGGCTGTGGAATAGTATCGATAGGTATTTTTATCATACAGATTAGAGATAAATGGCCAGCAAGGAATATACAATCTATAGCCGCTTTTAATTATTCTTAATACTTGCATTTATATTTACGATAATTAAAAATCTTCTTAAACCAATATCTAGTAGTTTTAATAATAGTACCTAGCAGTGGTGAATAATGAAAATCTGAAAAAGGAAGTTGGCTCAAAAAAAGGTTCTTACCTACTGGAATATCAACTCTTCACTAATGTTTCTATGTCGATTAGAGACAACATAAAAAAGATTGATAATCTATGTGAATTAATGCCAATCTTTATGTTGACCTTTGACCTACAAATCTAAAACTAAATTACACATTAAAAATAGTCACAAAATACAAAAATCGAGTACCTAAACAAATGTATCAAACCACCCTTCAAAATACAATATCAAAAGTAAAAAAAACAAAGATAGTATATATATATATATATGTACTTGTTAAAAAGTTCTGTATTTTTAATTCGGTACCTTCAACCTTTGGTTAACATACCTGTATGCCACGAAATACTTATGTTATATGCCGATTCTTAAAGGGAAGCCGATGCGAATTGTCCGTATGTTACTTGTACCTAATCATAAACAAGAGTTGTTATTTTAAAGTTTGAAAACAATCTCATACGATGTAAAATAACGATATAGTTTTAGATAGTAATCACAATAAGCCTGGAGTAGGTCTAGCGCTCAAATATAGCTACTGGGATACACCCATAAGTGCTCGGTGATAAATTTGTGGGTGGCAGCTAGCCAGGAAAACTTAGAAATAGCCCTACCAGCTTATGATTTCTATAGTGTACGATTTTATGTCTAATTTAAATATATTTTTTTATTTATTTTTGTAAAAATATCATCAAGTACTGGATAATTTACAAGTACCACCTTTAGTCTTTGTTAGATTACAAGACAATATCAGATCTTTCGGAATAATAAGATAAACTGGATAATCCTTCTTAACATCCGTGGTAGCCTTGGAGTCCGTGAACAGAGAAGCTGCAGGAAAGTCGTGTCGGCTGGTACGGCCACATAAGTCGCAAGCCGTCAGACTACGTCGGAAATCGATGTCTCAACAAGGCCCAAGGTCCCGCGGCAGGTCCACAAAACGCTGGCTGGACGTGTTGAAGGTGGACATTAAGGAAAATAACCTCACACAACAGGATGTCGAAGACTGGGCAAAGTGGAGAAAGTTAAGTAGAAAAGCGGATCTTTACACCAAGCCGGGAAAATACTAGGAAGAAGAAGAAGAACGTTCTCTTGTGTTCCATTACCTTTAAAATTTGTTCCCTACGATTTTACACGAATATCAACAGTTCTTCCTATAATAATATTTAACACTGTTCGTTTTTTTTTTAAATTATATTACGTATTGTATTCGCATATTACCAGTGATTTTTATGAAGTTTACTGGTTATTAATGTTCAGACAGCATCAGTTAGCTAGTATATGATACGGTTCTCATTAAGTAATCACCGCGTTCATACCCCACGTTTAAGTCGTGGGTTTTGATCACACAGTCGTCTTGGGTTTTTGGTGTAGGATATAGCAACGTAATTTGGAATTAAAATATTTTAGTACTAATTATGTACCTTTCTGCTCGGCTAAATATTAATAATCACAAACATAATAAATAAAGCACTTACTTATAACTACTTACCAATTTACAACCAGAGATTTGACCTCTAAGCAAAGAACAACGCAGTACAGTCAACAGTTTAAAGTATAATAGCAAAATTTTATTCAACTCTGTCAAACCTGCCGGTAAGTTACGTTTACGGATGTCAGCCAGAAAACATGAAAACCTAAGAACATAACTAACCTAACGTTAAACATTTTTATGTATAACGGCTTAGGCTGTAGTTCAATTACGAATTTCAAGTCATAGTAGCTTAGTTTTAATAATATAGCATGTTATTCTAAAGCTTATTCTAAAGATAAAGGAAAACATTGTAATAATATAATTTTTTTTTATTACCCTTTGACTAACTTTAAAACTAATATTTAAAAATACCTAGTTATATTAGCCATATTTAAAAGGATCTGGTTGGCCCCTTATAAATAAATTTAATAGCTGCGTTCCAGATAATGAGATGTGTTTCTAGTCTGGATCTCATTGATCAAGTATGGAGCATGCAGGCGCTTTACATACGAAACTTCTTGGATATCAGTATGACAAACATAAGAAAAAAGAACAATTTTAAAATATGACGCAACGCACTGATTTGTTTCTTACAGATAGTTTGCTTGATACCGCCGTCGATAAAGCATTGTGCTTTACGCTTTTAGCTTTTTCCTGTGACTATCTTCCGCATATATCCTCTTCACCCGCTCATAGCTAGAGAAGAATATCCAGACACCGCTCATTTCGCCTGGGACGTCACTGCTCCATATAAGGTGCTGAGTTGCAGGTTAGTCCACGCTTATTTACACCGCATTTCCTGGTGGAGCCCATTTACACGGTCCCACCAGCCTGTAGCGTGCTGGCCATTAAAAAATATCTATGGCCCTTTTTCAAAACAACGACATATTCGTTGTCAAAAAAAAGATACAAATTTTTCCTCGACAAAAGTGGACATTAAAAGTTTCGGTTGCAAAGTCAGTGTTTGATTTTATCATAATTTCACATCGAACACGCCCCAAAATTGGTGACCTCCGACGCATGTGATTGACGCTCAAACATTATCGAGCAATCACAATATTCGCAACCGGACGGCGAGGCCCAATACAACGGTGACTTCTACACTGCACCGACGAATTTCACGACGGCCAACTACGCAGAGGAAAGGACCCCTGCATGACCCGTGACTCATCCACTTCAAACACAACGGTGAGATCTTTCCTTTACTGAACGTGCAGTAAACACGTTAACTCACAACAACTCAACAAGGAAACGAACGAGGACTGTATCTCAGCTGGAATCATCAACCGTCCCCAACATGGACTCACCAGCAACGCAATTGGCTACGCTTAAAGAGATGGTGCAGCAACTTACACATGAAATAGCGTCCCTAAAAAACCAAAAACAACGTGCATCCCGTAGCCCCTCTACCAGCAGAAGACGACACCATACGTCTGCGCCACGATGTTGGTATCACAACAAATTCGGTAAGAAGGCGAACAAATGCATTGTTCCTTGCGAGTGGACTGAAGAAGAACCCAAGCAGCAATCAGTGACGACGGACACTGATTGCTGTTCATTAGATCATAAGAACCGCCGCTTATTTGTTACCGACAGGATCACGAAGCACCGGTTCCTAGTCGACACGGGGTCTGATCTATGCTGTTTTCCTTATAGCTGGTTACGAGAAAAAAGATACCCCTCTAACTGGGAGCTCAGTGCCGCTAACGGTAGCTCAATTAAAACTTTTGGCACCGTCACTCTCCGACTCGACTTGGGACTACGCCGTGAATTTAATTGGGAATTTGCTGTCGCAGATGTCAGTACTGCCATTATTGGCGCAGACTTTTTGGCACACTACCATCTTTTGCCAAACTGTCACAACAAGAGGATAGAGGATGGTAAGACTGGTCTGTCAGCAAACGCTTCCACAGCCGTTATTGAGCATTCTAGCGTTAAGGCAATAGGTCCCTCAGATTCTGCATTTGCACAAGTGCTTGCCGAATTTCCAGACATTTTCCGACCTCCCGGTCTTCCTCGCTTTCATAAGCACAACACAGTCCACCATATCCGGACTACAGACGGGCCTCCAGTATCATGTCGTCCTCGTCGGTTAGCTCCTCAGAAACTTACTGCTGCCAAGAGCGAATTTGAAAGCATGGTACGGAACGGCATTGCCCGCCCGTCTCAAAGTGCTTGGTCCTCTCCGCTTCATATGACGGTCAAGAAAGACCTTTCTTGGCGTCCTTGCGGTGATTATCGTGCATTAAATGCGCGAACTATACCTGATCGTTATCCCGTCCGACATATGAACGATTTCAGCCATAACCTAGCAGGTTCGAAAATTTTCAGTACCATCGACCTGGTAAAGGCGTACCATCAGATTCCGGTATACCATGAGGATATCCCGAAGACCGCCATTGTTACACCATTTGGCCTCTTCGAATTCCCCTATATGACCTTTGGTTTACGCAATGCTGGACAAACGTTCCAAAGATTCATTGATGAGGTCACACAGGGATTGGATTTTGTTTTCCCTTACGTGGATGATATCCTCGTATTTTCTGAGACCGAATCTCTGCACAAAGACCATCTCAGAATCTTGTTCAAACGCCTACAAGATTATGGCGTCATAGTGAACGCATCAAAATGTGTGTTTGGCGCCCAAGAAGTAGTTTTTCTGGGTCATACCATTAACTCAGAAGGAACTCGCCCTCCTCAGGATCGAGTACAAGCTTTACTGAATTATTCACCTCCTAAAACTATCCAAGGTGTACGACGTTTTCTCGGTATGTTGAATTTTTATCGCCGCTTCATACCTCATGCTGCACAGTTTCAAGCACCACTCATTGACGCAGTAGCCTCCACCAACAGTAAAGGCGCAAAACCATTTTTATGGACGCCCAAGCTGTTGGAGCATTTTGAAGCCTGTAAAACTAGTCTTTCAAAGGCAACTTTACTTCAACATCCAATTAACGATGCACCTCTCGGTCTGTTCACAGATGCTTCCAGCATTCACGTGGGATCGTGTTTGCAGCAACAAGTCAATGGTCAATGGTATCCTTTAGCTTTTTTTAGTAAAAAATTGACTTCAAAACAATCACAGTGGCCTGTTTATTACCGAGAGCTATTAGCAATATACGAAAGTGTACAACACTTTCGTTATATTTTAGAAGTTAGCAATGCAACCATTTTCACTGACCACAAACCTCTTTTATACGCTTTTGTACAAAGACGGGAGAAGCTTCCTCCTGCACAACTAAACCAATTATCTTTCATCAGTCAATTCACAACTGACATTCAGTACATTAAAGGTTCTGAAAACCTTATTGCTGATGCCATGTCACGAATTGAGGCAATTTCATTAGAACAAGAATATGAAACCTTAGCACGCTCTCAAGGCTCGGATGAAGAACTTCAACATTTGTTGAAAAACGGTTCAAGCCTTAAACTTACCAAAATTAATATTCCTGGTACTGGCGTTTCTATATTTTGTGATGTTTCCACAGATAGGCCGCGTCCGTATGTGACTCCAGAACTGCGGCGGGTTGTGTTCAATAAGCTGCATAATTTGAGCCATCCCGGCGCACGAGCTACCACCCGCCTTGTCACCGAGCGGTACGTTTGGCCATCCGTCAATAAAGAATGTCGCGAGTGGTCACGAGCGTGTCCTGCCTGCCAACGCAGTAAAGTCTCCAGGCATAATACCGCTCCCCTCAGTAATTTTAAAACCCCATCTGGTCGATTCCGCCATGTCCATTTGGACATTATAGGACCATTACCTGTTTGCGATGGTTATCGCTATTGCTTAACAGCAATAGACAGGGTAACGAGGTGGCCAGAAGTATGGCCAATGCGTTCTATAACTGCAGAAGAAGTGGTAGAGACCTTTACTAGAGAATGGATCTCTAGATTTGGCATACCACTCTGTATCACGACCGACCAGGGTACTCAATTTGAGTCTGACTTATTCCGCAGACTCCTGATCACTTTTGCTACTAAACGACAAAGGACAACCGCATATCACCCACAGGCAAATGGTATGATAGTGCGCGTACATAGGCAACTTAAGGCCTCTTTAATGTGTCATAAACAGTCCTGGTTGAACGCTCTACCATTTGTACTTTTAGGCATGCGCTCCGCTTTTAAAGAGGACCTCAAGTGTACAGCCGCCGAGCTCATGTACGGTGAAACATTGAGACTCCCAGGAGAACTACTTGTTGCACCACAGAACCCTAGTATTGGTGAAGATCCAGCTGATTTGGTTGTTAGGATGCGTACACATATGTCGAACATTCGACCAGTACCGGCATCTCGCCATGGTAACCAAAAGTCGTTTTTATTCAAGGACATATCAACAGCTACGCATGTATACTTGCGTGATGACTCTGTTCGACGCCCTCTTCAGCCGCCTTATACTGGACCTTATCAGGTTCTCGAACGGTCAAGTGACGGCAAAACGCTTACTTTGGACATCAAGGGTAAGAAAGTGGTAGTCAGTATCGATCGCGTCAAACCTGCTTTCTTCTCGGAAGTTACTCCTCAACCCTTAGTTCCACCATCTTCACCAGTCACATCCGTTCCTCCTATCCTCAAGCCACCTATAGATAATTTATTACCCTCACCCTACGTTACTCGATCTGGTCGTCGTATCAAATTTAAACCGACGCTAGATTTGTAACGAACTTTTATGTATATAGTTGTATTACTGCCATTGTAAAAACTTTGTGTATTATAATTATTTATTTTTTAAGACTATTGTAACTTGACGTTGTAACTCTAAGTCTTTAGTTATGTATGCTTTACTTTTTTAAACTAAATGTAAATATGTGTATAACGTCATACTTTGTAAATGTTTTTATACTGGGTTTTCTTTACTCCGTAGGGGGGTGGTGTAGCGTGCTGGCCATTAAAAAATATCTATGGCCCTTTTTCAAAACAACGACATATTCGTTGTCAAAAAAAAGATACAAATATTTCCTCGACAAAAGTAGACATTAAAAGTTTCGGTTGCAAAGTCAGTGTTTGATTTTATCATAATTTCACATCGAACACGCCCCAAAAAGCCCCTTCAGAATCCATTTGTAAGTATAGCAACTAACTGTTGTCTGCGATTTTATTATTAAGTATCAAATAAGATGATAGACCAACATTAACCTGCAAACAAGACAGGAAAAAGGTTAATTAAACTATAATTACTGGCAAAACAGTCGTGCAAAACAACAGGAAAATGTATTTTTTAATAAATCCTTATTGAATCATTCAAATACAGGTATATAACATTGTTTTGTTATCAATAACAAAGTACAAATGTATACGGCACGTATAACTATTATTTATAGTCATTTTTTGCGTATGTGTAAGTATTTATTTATTTTAATTTTGATACATTTTTCACTATCGCTTAGTATTAATATATTATTATGTAACTCATGTAAATTATCTATACTAATATTATAAAGAGGACAAGTTTGTGACGTTGTAGGAGATAATCTCAGGAACTACTTGTCCGATTTGAAAAATTCTTTCAATGTTATACAGCTCATTTATCGAGGATAATTATACGTTATATATCATCACGCTAAGATCAATAGGAGCGAAGCACTAATGAAGAATGTTCAAAAATCGGGGTTATTTTTCTTTTTGAGAGTTTCCGCTGCGTGTTAGCGTTAGCCCAAAGTAACTATTCCACGCGAACGAAGTCGCGGACGGAGGCTAGTACTTACATAAAGTAGAGAAAAGTTGATGTATAAAGTAATTATGTTATAAATAAGTTATGAGGATTTTGTATGTATGATTGTAAATACCGTATGTATGCGGATGATATACAACTATATATGACTTTGAGGAAGATGAACTTGAGGCATAAAATTGGCATAATTGACATTGGCGTAAAACGAGTTCATAAAATTAATGAAGATTTTAGTAGAGTAATAATATCCTACTCTGAGCAAAATACATTGGTCCATGGTATTGGGAAGCACGATGCAAATTAATTATATTCTATTCGCCAATCCAGTGATAAAGGTAATTAATAAGGTAATGAACGAGGAAGAATATAGATAGGATTGATATAATTCGTTATCTAGGGCTACTCATCGACCCGGCACATTGTTTTGAGTCGCATATAAATAACGTTATTAGAAACTGCTTCCTTAGGTTAAGTATTATATAGCTTTAGACAGTAATTTAGTATCACACTAAAGAAGATACTTGTTGACAGTCTATTTCTATCAATTAAGTCTTAATTTTTTATTTTTTTATACCATACGAGGCAAACGAACAGGTGAGTCGCCTGATGTTAAGTGATCACCGCCATCCGTAGACACTTGCTATGCCAGGGTGTCGCAAGTGTGTTGGGAAAGGAAGGAAAGAGCAGAGGGAGAAGGTGAGGAGAGGTGGGCCTCCAGCACTCTCACTGACCGAACGAAAAGCAAAAATGCAAGCATTGTTACTTCACGTCGACCCCGTGTTACCTCGTACGAGTCGACGCAATCATACTGAAACTAGAAATAGCTTCAGCGTGGCTCTACCACCTAAATATAAATGTCTATGAGACAAATTATAAAATTCTAAATAGTACATTGAATCCCCGTGATTTGTAAGTACAGAACGGATTATTTGTGAGTACAGTATACCCTGTTTTCTGAGTCTGTTTTAAATATATATGACATTTTATGATAACCTCTCATTACGTCATCCAAAATCATAAAATAATGGGTAATTTCAACGTAACAATAGAACGTTATCACATAACCACAACCACAACAATACGAATAATATGGTAAAATTCTTAATTAAACCATGGAATTACCAAACTAGATATGTATAAAATAGTTATTAAATTCAGTAATTCGACAAAGATCTAACCTGACCCATCCAATCGAAATCGTGCATTAAAAAATCTTGAAGTGATATTAACATATAGTTATTGTTTCTTTAAACGGTGGTAAGTTTTTTCTTTATTTATTGTAGTACTATAATATGTAAAAATAATTATTTTAGAACAGTAATTAGTAGCCAAATTGTCAAAAATCGAATCGAAAAGACAAATAATTGCGGCATAGGCTCATACATGTAAGAATTCATTACACACTAATGTAATGATATATGTGCCTCGCAAAATCAAACATATATTTCGTATCTTACAATTCTTTTTTTAACTGGAAAGAAATCCCACACTAGACACCTGTAACCCTGAAGAGCTGTGGGGTATCAAACCCTACAAACCAAAAAACCCACGGTACCGTCCACCGCGCTTAATGAGTATCACAGGGTTGAGCAAAGCAAATATTATGGTACCCAGCAGCAAAGCCCAACGCAAACGTCAGGCTGCAACGACAGCCCTATCAACCTGCCTATTCCATGCCTCGTCTGTCGAACCAGTGCAATGGAAGGACAGTACCTCAGCCTCTTTTTATTTAATACGTCTTGGCAGTCAAGGAGTCGCCTTCCCCCCTCAAACCGCCACTTACCATTGGTTTTTTAACGAGCTTATTTCCTCACGTAACTTTTAACGTGGTTTCCGGTTCACACATTTTATAATTAACTCTACTGTGACTATACATTAAATAAATCTTGAAAATGTATTTCAGTCTATCAATTATTTATGGTCGGCTAAATTACAATTACAATATGTATCATGCAAAAAAATTGTCCGCTTCGACGCATCTTGTTTCGTGTCAAAAAAATATATAAATTGTTCGGTACACTAAAAGTTTAAACTACAGGGGGCCTAATAAAGTTGCTTATCGACAATCACTAACGCAAATAGAAAACGAAAAAATGTATGGAGATGACATATCTGAACGCTACATCACGTGATTAAACGTTAAATCTTCCGCGGTTTCCAAGTCAAAAAATATTATATCTTCTGATTTCTCTACCGGAACCATAACTCCTCGATTTGACTGTCGATTAGGAATAACTGCTCAGCCTTTTCCGTGAATTATTAAAACAGCGACCTAATATTAGACGTTTGATCGCGCAATGCCTTTTGCAAATTTGTCTCAGCACATGTAAAAAATCGTCTTGCAACTGACTTTGATTCTTCGAATTCTCCATTACAGTCCTGTCACGGTCGCCAATAATTTGTAGGATTCCGGTTCGATATTGTTGTCGCTAGCTATTTTCTTTGTAAATTAGAAGACATTTATTACTACACACTGTTTTTTCAAGACTTACATATATATATTATTTTGTTTAAAATAATATTCGTTTAAAATTATACAAATAAAAGAGGTTTTTAACAACCACAGTATTGCTTATACTACAGCATACTCGATTAGCCACTAGTTGGATACTTTTTATTTTCCTGTACATCTATAATTAAATTGTTTTGCTTTAAAAACCATGTCAAGCTGGTTTTAACGTATTAGTCCGGTGAAGCTGTGCAGGCCTTGCAAGGCCAATAGCGTAGTCAGTTTATATGAACGATTGTGACGTCTGGAACTGATGTTCCTCCCTGTACATCCACCAAAAACGAATGTAACTATTTACGTCTTGTGAAAATATATAGCACGAAGAGACATCAGATCGAGTTTCTTGCCGGTTCTTCTCGATGACTGGATTGTTTTTTGAACCGGTTGCAGCTTTATAAGCGCCTTCTCAGGGTCTAAATTGGATAAAACATATTTTGATTTGATTGATCTGATATAATTTGATTTGCTTCAGACAATACGACTGAAAGAGTCGTTACTTCTCTCTTTCATTCATAATGTCGTAGTCTCATGTGGTTAATACTGCACTTTTTCACGACGAATGAATGTTGTTTCGATTCGAGTCGCTTATAAAGCTATACTTACTGTATTATAATTAAATTCCTGAACAAATTCCAGTTACTCGCTGATAGCTGACATATATAACGACAATAATAAAAGTATTTAATTATATCTCTGAGAAGTATTATATAAAAATGAACAAAACAAGTAAAAGAAAGCCAAAGAACAACGCTAAAACGAAGGCTTCGGGTGATAAAGGTAAATATTGCAATGTACTCGTAAACTAAACTGAAATGAAATTAATTATAGCGGTTAAAATTTTTATAACTTCCCATGTTAAAGTAATAACTGAGATCAATCTAGTTAAATACTGTCGTTGTATTGTTAATTATATGTACAAATATATTTCAGACGATCACAAAGGTAAAGATATCAAGAATGCAGTTAAACCTAAGCTAAATAAGGTTATAAAAAAACCGCGTAATGTATCAAACAAGTGGAAAAATATAAATAGAAATACTGCTTGGGGCTCATCCAAAGGTGAGTATTAATATCTTGAAAACACTAGTGTTCTTTTTCATTGTAAATATTGTACATTTGCCTCAAATAGAGTATTTTCTTATCCTTACTCCACCAAAGTAGGGTCGGCACAACATGTTTGTCATATTGTGATCTATGATTTTTCCTAATTTTTACGATCATCCGTCTGCCTGACATCAATTCTCCTTGGGATTAATTCATTCTATGTAATATGTTCATGATTTATATAATACTAAATGACCCGGTGTACTTCGTATCACCTATCTTAACAAAATGAAAACTCGCTCTTCGCTATAATAGCTGAAAATTTTGATCGGTAATGTCAGACTGATTATATGGAATGTCTTTGCAAAGATAACGTGAGTCTTACAGTGTTTCGAAAAAAAAAATCAAATAGTTTTAAGATTATTAAGTAGTAATGTATTGCCCGTTTCGCAAAATGTGGATGGAGCGGTAGGACAACCTAAGTACATGTCCCAGTTCTTGCAATTTCTATTACGCTTTGCTGAATGTAAAACAATCACCGCAGATTGCTTCCTTTTTTTATGGAAAATGTGGCCAATTCTTAATCCGAACAAAAAGTATTTATAGTGCTAAACTACAAAAAAATCAATTCAAGAACAGAAAAACAAAAATTAGACACTTTCACAGGAGCACTTCTTCTGCGGTAACGCTTGATTTCTTTTCATCTTCCTCGATTTTTTGTGTTTTGTGTGCTCGAACTCGGTCCATTCTAAACTTGTTTACAAAATTATTATTCACTTTAGAACGCAATTCTGCCATACCAAGACGATTGTTATCATTATCTGTCTTCCGGTGTTCATCAGTGCGATTTACACGTGAGGTTGCTCGTATCACATTTCATTAACTTCGACGGTTTATTTCAGCTCACCTCTTCCTTGGCATTTTCAAACAATAACGGTTAATAAATTTTTCACATACAAACTTATAATAGAAGTTTTTAATAACGGTATAATAGTGACTGAATGATATTTTAACTTTATAACCTTTCGTCCAACGTTTGACAGTCAAAAGTTCGACAGGAAAATGGTTAGAACAGTTTGTTTGGGAAAATAAAATACTTTTTGCTATCTTACTCGCAATTTTTCCATATCTTCTTTTAAACCTTCCCTGGACTACAGCGATCATTTCAACACCAAAATCAGCTAAATCGGCACAGCCGTTCTCGAGTTTTAGCGAGGCTAACCAACAGCAATTGATTTTTATATAGTACGAAATTTGATAAGTACATATTTTAGCTTTAAATTTTTTCTGTAGGCGTGCTATAGTAGGCTGCTTATAGTTTTAGAGTATTCATTACTTTACGATTAAATATTTTGGCTAATTTGATAGTACTCAATTGATTAGTTTCATGGTTATAACTGAATGTCCTAGCATATTATAGCGTTCAAAATTGTCATTACCTTTTTTTAACGTGGGGAAATTTCTTATGGATACGTCACACTCCCGAGGGAGAGGATGGGTTATATCCGACTCGCACAGACTAAAACCCCACGGTGTACCGACAGTCCGTTATTGTTGGGGCGGCAAGGGATCGTGCTAGCTAATCAACTTTGTAGAGTCACCCCAACGGTCCGCCCAGCGGAAGGTGGCCGCTGGGCTCCTATCTATAGAGAGGTAGACCGGGTACACACCAGTTGCCTCTCCTCGTCCGCCGGACCTTTGTAATGAGGAGATAAGCCCCCCGGCCCATTCCCTTAGGTCCGGCTACGGTGACGGTAGAAGTTGGGCGAAGCGCTGCAGACTCCCGCCAGTCCTCCATTGGCGGAGACGGCCACTTAGAGGGTCTACCTCGCGAGCCCTCTCCAACACCTCCTTTTGCGAGATGACCTCCTCGCACAAAGAGGCCATTACTCGCCACGCCTGTTCGCTACCGAGCATGGCCGAAACCACACTCGGCAGCGACAAATTACCCCCTACCGCCACCGCCAGAATGTGGCGCTGTCCCTCCCACGTATCACACTTATGAGTGTGCTGCGCGATATTTTCGTCAGCGCTAAACTCGTGACAGGCGGTGGTCGGCTCCCTACGAGCGATGCGGTGCAGGTACCATCCGAAACAACCATGTCCGGTGAGTACATGCATCAGACAGAACGTCAGGGCACCCCACTCTCTCCCCATTCATTCCCGCAGGACCGAGTGGACGGTGTCAACGCTGTAGGTCCAGAAGCGCGCGTCCGACAGGTCCTGCAACCGCCTTTCCACAACCCCCTCCCTCATCTCCCGTCTCTTTGCCTCTATCTCCTTGGGGGCTGGAGGCTCCAACGTAGTGACGTTTCCTCGCCGCCGTGAGACTCATTGCCATCGTACGCTGCGCATTACGGAGCGCGCACACGTTGGCGGCACCGAGGGCGTCGGCCCACATAGATGCCCCGTAGGCGGCCATTGCCCGCGCAACTCATATGTAGAGTCTGCGGCACCCAGACCCTCTACGTTGGGGAGCAACTGCCCGAGTGCCGCCGCTGTCCCAGCCACGCAAAATGGAGCTTGAATCACCAGCGCCCATTTGGGGTGAGGCCCAAGTATTTAATTTGGGTCCCTACCCTGATCTGGGCGCCCTCCACCATTATGTGAGCCCCAGGTGGTGGCCCTCGCTGAGGCCCATGAAATAATAGGTCCTCGGTCTTCTCGAGAGCCACCCTGAGGCCCAACATCCTAATGCGCCTGTCCTCGAGGGTTGTAGCCATTATTTTCGACAAATTAAAATCATTATCTTCCCTTTATGTTTTATTAATGTAACTTTTAACATACCGAAAATGTTTTAAGCAATTCTGTAAATTGGTAACTTTATTCAATCTTCTATTGCAGTTGATGTAATAATTTCATTATACAGATTTTGATAATTCTACAGTTTTTCTTCTATTTTATTTTGGCGACCAGTCTTCTAGGAAACTATTACTGCAATTGTGGCAACTGAGTAACGATTTGCAAATTTCTTAATATAATTTCAATGAACTAACAAGATGGGGATGGTTCTAACCATCTTGTTAGAACTTTCCTAGGAGTTTTTATGGCAAGTCAGAACCCATGCTCCGTGGTATTATTTCCGATCCACTTGTTCACAAATAACCAAACTATATTACGTAAAGCATCAATAAAATTACATAATATTGAGCCAAATAACACAAGATTACGGATAAAATGTAAAAACCACTACATGGTATTCCAAGATTCCGCCAAAAGTTTCTATATAAACGTTTACTTAAAACTATATTTTTTTTATAAACATTTATTGATTACTAAAAAACATAACTGGCTAATATAGGTATAAACTTAATAATCAACTCTTACAATGAATCTAAATAACCGACACGAGTTCGGTCAGAACTACTACACACTACGACGGCCACCGAAAGAGTGTGTCCACACCATAAGCGCCGCCCCTTATATGGGCCGTTCATAGTATAACTACCCGACATTAAAACATAATATCGACAAATGGCGTCTACCCTCGATACAGCAAGCTATTATATGGAGAGTGGCTAAAAATATTCTTTTTATATATATTTATATACATTTTTTCTTTTTACTTGAAAGTGTTTCAATATAAACCGATTGGAATCTTAAGAATAAGACTACATCAGTTTGGCTGTGACTCCGTTGTTATCAGGTGCCCTTGTTGTTCTTAGGTCGTATGAGAGTAATACTAATCTCATACATAGTGATTTCCGTTATATGCTTAGTATACTGTCGAGTCAAAAAATCTTTAAATTGTTCGTAAACAACGTTAGCATGTATTATAAAATACTTATAACTTATATTATGAAATTTTGGTAATGGGACGTTTACTCTATTTAAGGGATAATCTTTAATTATATAAATCCTACCCTTTAAACGTAGATTAGCCTAGGCGTTAGCTCCATGGTTGGTGTGGCACCTCTTGCTCTGGAAGATATATTTAAACAATAGTGGAATATTTACAGGATAATTCGCTGTGCTTAATTATATATCTAACATTTTTCCAGGTTATCGTCCTGGGTTTAAGGGTTGTGGTATGGGAATCAATAAGCTCGAAAACCGATTCTTTCATGCCATGAAACAATCAAGTGGCAATCGTAAGTATTTTTATGTAAAAGTTTTAATTTATAATTACTACTTATTATTAAGTAATTTAAACTTTCAGTCCAAACACATAAACAGATTATTACAATAACTCAACAGACTGACAGACTCCCCCCCGGAGAGGATAAGTTATGTCCGGCTTGCACGGACTAAAACCCTACGGTGTACCGACAGACCGTAGTGTTGGGGCGACAAGGGATCGTGCTAAGCTATTCCCCTTAGATAGCCGCCCCAACAGTCCGCCCGGCGGAAGGTGGCCGCCGAGCTCCTACCTACAGAGAGGCAGCTGAGTACACACCAGCTGCCTCCCCTCGTCCGCCGGACCTGTGCGGTCCGGCTACGGTGGCAGAAGGAGTTGGGCAAAATGCCGCCTCCTCCTGCCGGTCCTCCGTTGGCAAAGACGGCCGCTGAGGGGGTCCGCCTCGCGGGCCCTCTCCGCCGCCTCCTTTTGCGAGATGACTTCCTCGCAAAAGGAGGCCACTACTCGCCACGCCTGCTCGCTGCCGAGCATGGACGAAACCACGCTCGGCAGCGACAAATCCTCCCCCACTACCGCCGTCAGAGTACGGCGCTCCACCTCCCACGCAACACACTCAGAGAGAGTGTGCTGCGCGGTATCCTCCTCAGCGCCGCACTCATGGCAGGCGGTGGTCGGCTCCCTACGAGCGATCCGGTGCATGTACCACCCGAAACAACCATGTCCGCTGAGTACCTGCACCATTCTGAACGTCAGGGAGCCCCACTCCCTCCCAAGCCACTCTCGCAGGACCGGGCGGACGGCGTCGACGGTGTACGTTCCGTAGCGTGCGTCCGCCAGGTCCTGTATCCACCGCTCTACCGCTGCCTCCCGCAACTCCCGTCTCTTATACTCTATCTCCTTGGGAGCCGGAGACTGCCCATTACGTTTCCTCGCCGCCGTGAATTCGTACACGGCGGCGAAAACTCTTGCTTCCAGCTCCCAGGGAAGGGAACCGGCGAGCGCAAATGCCGCCGCCAAGGACACCGTCCGGTACGCCCGGATCGTCCTCAGTGCCACCGTGCGCTGCGCACTGCGCAGCGCGCGCACTTTGGCGGCACCGAGGGCGTCCGCCCAGACCGGTGCCCCGTAGGTGGCCATCGCCCGCACAACTTCCATAAAGAGTCGTCGGCACCCGGCACCCGGCCCCCCAATATTGGGGAGCAACCGGCCGAGTGCCGACGCTGCCCCCGCGATCCGCGGCCCGAGTCCCACAAAGTGGGGCTCGAACCGCCAGCGCCCGTCTAAGGTGAGGCCCAAGTACTTCATTTGTGCCCCCACCCTGATCCGGGCGCCCTCCACCATTATGTGGGCCCCAGGTGGTGGTCCCCGCCGAGGCCCATGAAAAAGTATGGCCTCGGTCTTCTCGAGGGCCGTCCTGAGGCCCAACCTCCTTATGCGCCTCACCACGAGGGTTGTGGCCATCGTGGCCAGGCGCTCGACCTCCTTCCATTCCCCCCCCTCCGGGCTACGACAAAGGTGTCATCCGCGTAACAAATTAGGCGCGCTCCATAAGGGAGCACGCCGCGGAGTACCCAGTCGTAGCCCATGTTCCACAGGAGCGGCCCCAGAACCGACCCCTGTGGAACCCCCCGCCTTGTGGCCCACCGAACCATCCGTCCGTCGCCGTCGACGTAGGCGACCTGCTTTGTGACATATATGCGCTTGCACTTAATCATACGCATCTTTACTTAAGAATAGTATTTACAACATAATCATCATGACAAATTCTTTTCATCGTTACATAGTATAAAACGAAATCCTCGGTGACGTCTGTCTGTTTGTCTGTTCGCGATAAACTCAAAAACTATTGAGCGGATGTTCATGCGGTTTTCTCCAATAGATACAATAACTCATGAAGAAAGTTTAGGTATATAATTAGTCAAGATTTGTTATTATCAGTGCGGGACAACGTCTGTCGGAAGCCATACTTACACAACCCAAAACCTACCCTAATTGAACGATAAATGCAACACTTTACAATTCACAAAACACACATCATTTTCATCGTAGTTATAACGGAGAAGTCGGGGACCAATAAATTCTCAAATTTTTAGATGATAATCAGCGAACATTTTCTTAATTTGTTTCTTTGTCCACGTATCAAAGTCGATTCACATCTATACCACATGATCGACTTATATTACCATAAATTATTAAATCTAACACTAGAAAACATATTAAAATATACCTTAATATATTTAGCGAATTATATGCATCACCAATAACTGAGTCGTTACATTTCAAAATCTAATTTTAATCGTTCATATAACGTGTTTAATATTTTTAACATTTCAAGTTATACACTGAGAGCGAAGTTTATTTCGAATTTTGCTGTTAATAAGGTTTATAATTTTTTTTTATGATCTTAGATGTAAAAAATTTTAAGATTTCTAAAATAACGTAAAATGTTACGAGGGGCTAGGATTGGTTTTAGGACATTTTAAAATATAGTGACTTAATAATGGAATAACTAGAAATTGGCCTTACTTCGGCTTCCGACTTCCGGTTCATATATTTATAATTCATTCTGCAGTGATTGAGTATTGTATAGATTTCATAAATCTATTTTATTTTCCAGTTAGTTATAATCTATATTTATAAAAAAATAACGGACGAAATCCAGCTGTTCAAAGGTTTTGCGAAGATATATAAAATTATCAAAAATATACTGGAAGGGCAGTAACATGATATAGAGTTCCTGAAGTTTAGTCTTTAATATCGCTTAAAGTTTCCATTATCCTCTCATATCCAGTCGACCATCATTTTCTATATGTCGTGGTAACATAATGTGTCGAAAACAATGCATATTAAATTCGTGCAAAGCCGCCAGAAACTGCTAGCTCTTTTATAGATATGAAATACATTTACTTACTATAGCTTTTAATTCCTTTTAATTTATGTTTCTTTATTTACAGAAAAAAATGCTGAGGAACAGGACGATAGTAAGGAATTTTCCAAATAAGGCTTTTGTGATAGAGAGAGAATATAAACACCCAACGAGCACGACTAAAACTATCGCTGTTTTTATTTGCTGTAACTATCCTCAATATTCGTATTTCTATTCATGAAAATAAAGATTATTCTTAAACTAATAGTTAGTAGTTTTATAACACCCATTATAAAGGGAGTCTTACAGAATTACAATCTTCTCTTCTATCTATATATCTGACCATTATTTCTTGATCTAAATTCATAAAAAAATGTGAAAGAACAGTCTCTCTAGTTTTGTAAAAATGTCACCAAATGTGTGTGTGTATATGTTGTGTAAAATTCAAGCAGTAGTGTGAGTAATGCATATTTTAATTAATTTAATGTACTTCTAATGCATTTTATATAAAACTAGCTGACCCGCGCACCTTCGTCTGCGCCAAGTTGGTTATTACCGGTTCTAATTCTATTTTCAGAAGCAAAAAACCTTAAAAAGCCTGGACCCTGACTATAGCGATACCTACCGGGTCCAATTGTGAATCCAGACTATCTTATATATATATATATTGACAAAAGATGTCTTCCCGGTATCCCCTGGGTTGCTCCTCTGGCCCTCACCTACGCAATAATTTTACCGCTTAAAGTTTTTATTTCTCATTATCTTTTAGCCAACTCTATCAATTAAAATACTGTGAAAAGTAAAATTTACCTCCATAAAATTTTCATTTTGATTAAACTACTTGTTCAATAAAATTTTCTAAGGTATACGTGGAATCTGTAAACTTCAACTACACCTTTTTAATAATGGAGTTTTATAGATACGAACTATATAATTTAGTTTTTCCCGATTAGGCCATTGAAATACACTAAGACAAACACAATACTTACAAGCAATATGTATTAAATAAACATAAATTTACATAATAATTACTGTTACTTATTGTGTTATGTTAAAGTTTAATTTTGGTAAAACATATACAATTAGGCAGAATATCGACAAAAGAAAAAAATATGCCTTAGTTAAAATTAGACAAACGTACTATAACTGTTAGGTAAAATATCATACAATACTTAGAGTATTAGTATTATTTAGGGCCATTGAAAGAAATTTGCTCTAGAGTGCCTTCATCCAACCTAAATTCACTTGAGTTGTCCCTGATTCTGAGCTTTGCCAGATGGCCTGGAGAGCACACCTCTACTGATAGATCCTTAGCCTACAGGTAGTAAGTATAGGAAAATGCCTGCCAAATAGATCAAACAACAGTTTCACTCAATCCACGCGGGCGAAGCTGCGGGTGACAACTAAATTTCTTATAATTTAAAATCAGCTGTACAATATTCTGTACGCACTGCGTTATGATACACAACAAATGCAAAATAAACCTAGTTGGTTTAGTAAATTTGTAGTCCGGTGAAGATGTTAAGACCTTGCTGGGTCAATAGCGTAGTCAAATCGAGAAAAAAAATAGTAAATGATTTACGTATGTATGGAAGAAATTTGGTTAAGACGAACCTAGCACCATCTATTATGAAGTAACATCAATAATTTAGTTTTGTTTAAAGTACGAATGGCCGTTGAATTATTTGGATATTATTAATTAAAAAAGTACTAAAATCTACTACTGGGAGGGTAATGTCAGGAAGATGTAAATTTGGGATTATATACATGTTTGATGGCAAATAAGAAAAAAAATCATATAATATGAAATCTGGATAGGGACACCCTATTCACCTAGAGGCATAAAATTTACTTCACGACCTATTCTCATACCTACCAAAATTCACCTTAAAAATTTCAAAAAATCGGTCTCGCCATTTTGGTGGAATTTGAACACTAATACGGAAGATACGAATGTGCATGAAACTTATTTAAGTTGATAATTATTAATACTGTATACGTCTAAAAGCTTTAGAATTTATGTCACCCTTTTCTAGAACATATAATGAGTATAGTGGGCTATCCTTAAAAACAGATATATGCCCGCACAGACTTTTTTGTAGATTTGCATTGTCTCTGTTGTTTCATTATTTACACCTGGCTAAAAACAAAAAGAAAAATGTGTCATGTCATTGTCATTATATTACGTTGTCAATACATTTTGCAATGGACGTCACTTTCTTTTATTTTAACCTATACTAACAAAACTAAAATTTATTACATTTAACCAACATACATTGTTATATTTAAAAAGGATTAGGTAACGTTTTCGATAAAAACTCTCAGGCGGTTTGATTTTTTCCGACTTGTCCAACAATTATCGTTATATTTCAACCAATCTATACAAAACCTTCACAAATTTATGTACTTAAACGTTCCTCATGAATTATTTTATCCACTGGTAAAAAACGTATGAAGGTCTGTTCAGTAGTTTTTAAGTTTATCGCGAACAGACAGACAGACGCGGCGGGGGACTTTGTTTTATACTATGTAATGATGATAAATAGCTTTCTGCACTTCTCCGCCACATAAACTTTAACTATTCCAAATTTCAAGTTGCTTGCGAATTGCTTAAAAGGGGTATAAAGTATTTGCTTCACGTATATATGATATTCTAGTTATGTTTTTTCATTGTCTGAAAACTCAGTTAAATAAAGTTGTCTATGAATGAAATCTAAATCGATTTATCGTCCCCGAAACCACCTTTTCCTAGATCCTGAATGTATAGCAATATAAAAATATACAAGAATTGCTCGTTTAAGGTATTAGATAGATATATATATATATATATATAGATATCTAAGAAATTTCTATACAGATCGTATATATGTATGTAATAGATATATTGCATGTGTCTCCGGTGAATAAACTACTAGCATAGTAAATTTCGTCAAAATTATGATCAGTCGTTTCTGCGTCAAAGGTGTACAAAC
>JACEII010000045.1:3638-25109 GCA_014332785.1 Antheraea mylitta
AAAAAAGTCTAGTTACGTAGACACGTTAAAAGTGCACTATCAATTAATTATAGACAAATAATTTGCAATAAAATAAAATTGTGACTATAATTAAATATCTAAGCTATCTTATCTCTCAAGTTGGACCAAACTGCATGTTGCGTGCAAATTTGAACGAAATTTGTTAAGCGGTTTAGGAGTCCATCGCGGACAAACATCGTGACAGGAGATTTATATATATTAAGATATTATTTTTATATACAAGACACAGAGTGTAATCTCTCACTTGCATAATTCATATAAAGAAACAAAAGTATATTAATTATCTCAATAATGTTTAGCATGAGTTCTCATCAAAAATCCCGTACCAACTTTGTCGAATTAGTATTTTTCCTTTGGTATCACTTTTTTAAAATAATATCTTAAATTATCTACCAAAAGTTCTCTACTTCGAAAATCCCGCACCATCTTCGTCGAATTGGTATATTTTTCGTTTGTATCGATCTTCTGTAAGCGTAAAGGGATGATGTCACGCGGAAACTAGTGGCAGATCTGCTTGATTGATTTGCTCCCAAAATTTGTTACAATATAGCCGCCGGCTTTACACAATTTACATACGTGTACATTTATTACGTATATGTACATGTAAATTTATTATAATACGTTATAGAATTCAAGTTACTCTCATCTAAATATATGAACTGATTAACGACACATTGTTGAGTGGTAGAACACAACAATTGAGCCCGAATGAATTTTAATTACCGTACAACTGTTGTAATAGCCGTGGCATTGCACGTGAATTAAATAATCAAAAAAGAGTCTTGTAACTTTATTTGTCGAGTTTTGAGCCTCTAAAGAATAGTCATATCTGAAACTGTGACCTTTTAAAAGTATTTTTCCCAATCTAACAGATTACATCAAACCTACACGCCTATATGGAAAATAACTTATTCTTTTTGGATTAAAATCAAAAGTGTAAACAATAATGTAGGACTATTTCAGTATACAATACGACAATACAACAAATTGAATATATCTTACAAGGTTTAGAGAACGTTATTGATTTAAGGGCTCGAATAATTTTTTGGTAAGTGGTAAGTAACATACATTAATTCTTCTCTACTTTCTATGAATTTAATGTATTTATATAACAAATAAGAAGACAAAACAGAAATTGATTGTTTGCCAGTATACAATAAAATTTTAAACAGATGAATAAGTAATCGACGAGTATCTCACATCATCGTGGCACGGAGCGGTAAGGCGCTCCTATATGGCACTCAATTGTTGTCTAGTGTTGCCAGATTTCATAACCGTAAAAAGCCAGATTAAAAAGCTTTATAATATCCGATAACTCATTAGTTTCAGATTATTTTTATTACATAATCACATGTATGGGTATTTATAAAAATCATTTTTGAATTCTAATTTATAACTTATGTATATCTACAAACAAAGATACGATTATAAATAGTACCACCTTTTTATAAACCATAACTATTCTATGTAACATTCACACAGTAAATTATTTAACATGCTACCTTTCAAATTTGGTAAATATTTTAATAATAAAACGGTTTAAAATACAGTTCCTATTAAAATAATTTTCGTAGACTTGAAATTGATGAACAAGGAGTCTGATATCATATCATTTGATGATCTTGCATGGCGTATAGTGATATATTTTAAGCTTTCAATTTAAAATTACTGTGACTTTCTTGTTTGTTTTGTTTCAATATTTATTATTATAACATTCTGATACAACGCGTCAACAGGAAGCGAGGTAAATTATAGACACCTCTCTGCCTCCTGAGATTATGTTTATTCAGTATTTATATGAAAAAAGAAACAGGTTTAAAAAAGTTTTTTTTATTCATAAAATATTTTTCATATTTGTTGTTTGTTTGTTTGTTATTGTTATTGTTGTTATTATTGTTATTGTTGTTTGTTATTGTTGTTATTAAAAGGACAGAATCCGGTATCACAATTTACCCACATGTGAGAAATATGAAAATGCACGGACACTATCTTTGATTTTGGTATCTAGATATTTTCGCCATTTTTTATTATGTTAGATTTGAATTGTAACCGCTGTATGTGTGATTATTCCTCAAATATTTTACTACAGATTTGAATTCATCTTTAATAGCCGCTTCGTCAAACATAGAGTAATTAATTTAACTTTGCATTCTCATTAAAGAAAATAATTTATGTAATAGAATTTTTGTTATGCATATGGTAACACTTACCCACGTATACGCTCCCGCGCTCATGAGCATAGTTCGGGCGACGACCTATTCATCCAGAATAAAAAAATGGCACCCACCACCATTAGATGCTGTGGGCGTCTCAGACTTTATTTACACTTATTTTGATACATTTTACTTGTTTTTTTTCCACTTCAAATAAAAATAACATTGCTTTATATTCAAATACTTATTTAGTTATTTGCATAATAAAATATAATCCACACATTATATGTATGCAAAATAATTCCAATGAATCCTAAAACAACTTTATATATTTATAGTACTAGCTATTACCCACGTCTTCGCACGCGTTTTTTGAATATATTAAATAAATTTAAAATTGTTATTAGATGTGTAAATAACAATAATAATATTTCAAAATTATTTGTAAGTATGACACGCACATCATCTACAGTAACAGGTAACATGTACATTATATACTAATAGTGTATCGAATGGGATGGGATTTATCATAAGCCACATAGCTGGAACTTTAAACTACTATCTATGTATCACCCAGTGCTCACTTACACTATAAAAGGAAGTAATGAAAATATTAAGCTATACATTAACGAACAATGTGTGGTAAATCTTTTATTATATAGATATAATATGTCCATATTGTTGATATAATCAAGTTATTGATATACCTTGCTATAATTTAAATCACATACAAACATATGACTTTCAATTATATTTATTCTTGGAGTCCAGTACAATGCACGTCACATGCGCATGTTTACAGTAAACAACATATTTTTGGTCAATTTCACACATACGAATCCACAGATAACAGTTCATCACAACATAGTGTCAACAAGGTCGTGTTCCACGTCTGTCTATATGTCTGTTTGCGATAAGATCAAAAACGCATCTTCATGCAGTTTTTACCGATATATACAATGATTCTTGGGCACGGTTTAGGTATAGTTTGTCTTATTATCAGGGCGGGTATCGTCTGATGAACCCGCTAGCTTAAAATAAAACATCTAATTAGTTAGTTATTTGCCCGTAAAATTCCCGTTCAAATATTACTTGTAGTCCGTTGAAGCTGTTAAGACCTTGCTAAGTCAATAGCGTAGTCATTTCTAAGAAAAAAAAAACCGTTTAAATAGGTCCAGCCGTTTCGGAGATTACCCGGAACAAATAAACAAATAGACGTATCGACAGAACTAAAGAAAATATATATTTGTAGCACTGCAGATATATCTATCTTCTATACTATAATAAAACTGTAACAAGTTGAAATCTGTACATTAAATATTTTTTGAAAATTTTAATCAGGGTAGACTATGTTATCGATATAGAAGCCAAAAATAATCTTTTTACAATTTTTGTCTGTCTGTCTGTCTGTCTGTCCTTATGCACACGCATCACTCTGATAGTACTGAACCTATCTTGACGAAATTTGACATAGTGATAACTAATATTACGAGATTACATCAAATTTTTGTCCCATAAAACTCAAAGGGTTCTTCAGGATAAAGGATTAAAGTCTAGAATCTAAACCCGTATTACTCTGAAAGTACAGAACCAATCTTAACGAAAGTTAACACAGTAATAACTGATATCACAAGGCTACATCCAGGATACTTTTTGTCCCATAAAACGCAAGGGGTTCTCCAGGACAACGAAAAATAAAAATTTGTAGTTAACGTAACTAGACTTTTTTGCGACACCTTAATACAAGAGCCGGCTACGTTGAAAGAACAAGAATTTTAAAATACCTGGTTCTTTAATATATCAATATATATATTTTTTATGTCATAGGAGGCAAACAAATAGGTGGGTCACGTTATATTAAGTGATCACCACCCTTTATAGACTCTAGCAACACCAGGTTTGTCGCAAGTGCGTTGCCAACCTTTATATGGGGGAGGGTAAGGGAAGGCAAAGGAGGAAAGGAAAAGAGACGTTGGCCTCCTGCGCTCTCACTGACCAAACGAAACACTACAATGCAAGCACTGTTATTTCACGTGGGTTTTCTGTGAGAGAGTGGTATTAGCCCGATAGGGCATTTGGTAGCCGGTTAACGTTGTATGTTCAATGCGCATTTTGATTTATGAATAGGTTTAGGAACATTTTTTTTTCAGTAACTTTTAAACACAATTAAAAGCATGAATTTATTACAGTCAGACAGTTCTTTATAAACAATCATTTATATACTCTCTGATATATTTTATAAATAAAAATAATAAATTTCCAACCAATTATTTTTTTCCATAGCAAAGAATAAATTTCATTTTATTATTATTTTAAACATTATTGATATTAAGATCTCACCATATACAATAAAACAACGATAAACGTAAACGTATGACTTGGGATTGACGCCACCTTAAATATATCCGTCGTCGAGCATCAGGCTATACGAAACCGAAATACCTTGGGCCGGTGAGGTGAAATATCTCGGCCTCACTTTAGATAAACACTTAAATTTCGATTCACACACAGATAGACTGCGAAACAAAGCCGCTATGGTCTTGGGTCGTCTCTATCATTTGCTTTGTCATAAGAGTAAAATGTCCCCCAGACATAAACTCGCTTTATATAAAACTTGCATCCGTCCGATTATGACGTACAGTTGTTTGGTCTTTGCACATGCGCAAAATCGTATTCAAAAGTTGCTGGTTCTCCAGAACCGAGCCCTACGTAAATCACCGGTGCCTCATGGTACGCCCGGAATAAGGATCTCCACAGGGACCTGGAGATGATTTCTGTCTGGGCGTATATAAAATCACTCACACGTAGTTATTTCGAAAAAGCCGCGAATCAACCCAGCCCTTTAGTGGTATCCGCCGCGAACTATGAACCCGTACCCAACGCTGCGTAGTATAGAAGACGACCGCGACACATTTTTACATTCCCTGCTGATTCAATCATGTCAGCGAAAGATCAGTACCAGCCTGTCTCTTCAAACAGAGCGTGTTCACGTCCACGCCCGTATAACCATAGATCACGCCGCCGTGGTCTGGGGGTAAATTTCACTCCCGCACACCAGATTAGGCCCCACTCGGCAACGGCTCAAGCCTAGGTCCGTTCCCTAGACGGGGAGCCCTTAAGTACGCTGCTTACGCGATAAAGGGACACAAAACTTTACATCACTGCTACAACATCAAACACATCACCTATACACACGTGCACGCCTACATGCTTACACGCTGTTTTTCTTTTGCAAAGATATAAACGACAAAGAGTTCTACCCTTATTTTTCCCTATCCTATCCTATCCTATATAGTTTAGAGAATTTTTCCCGACACAAAATACATATAGGAAGGAGTTGTTGAGGCAGGCATGCTTGGTACACATGCATGTTTTAATAACTTAAATACGTATATCTAGATAGCTTAGCTTAGGTTAGCTCAGATAGGTCGCAATTTTTGCACAAAACAGGCGACAGTCCAAGCCGAGCTGTGCCGTGTACCCTTGAGTTGTTCGCCCAAACATCCCAGGTCGGTTGAGTACCTTCAGCGCTCGCCTCAATAGTTCAGTGAAGCTGTAAAGACTTTTCCAGGTCAACAGCGTATACATTTCGAAAAAAAAAGCGTCGATAACATACGCTGCCACAATTATCGCTATCTTTATAGTGCAGCCAGTGCTGCACTAAACTATACCTATAGCTATATTCTATACACATATATTATTATTTTTATAGCAATAAATCGATCTAAATATTGAGTTAATAACTGAATTAGTGTGAAAGAAGAAATTTGTACTTATTTATATTTAAATATAGTAATAATAAAATCACTGCTATTCTAACATGGGTTAAGATTAGTTTTATTTTTATTTCCAAAAAATACCATCAAGCACATTATTGTCAATACCAGAAATGTCTTTCAATAATAATTCCATTTTAATAAAGTTTCAAAGTTATTAAAAAAAACATCCTAGAATTATTTAAAAATCAATATTTTTGTCTGTAAAGGTACGATATGCACAAATAAACACAACTCTTGCCGGCAACCAGGTAGCCTGTTGTTCAGATGAATATAATATATAAATCTGGCTTGATTGATTCTTTCTGGTATGGCCTCTGCCTATGTAGGTAATTTCGCCAATATCAAGTATGACAAATACACGATATAAATTTAATGACAAATATTTAGTGTAACAACGTAGAATAATCTACAATAGAAACATATCAACATGGATAAATTACTAAAAGGTACTATGTTGTGACTGGTACAAAGATTATTTATAAAAATATTTTATAAATATATTTAGAATACGTTTTCGAAACAGTTTATAACTCTTAAACAATAGTTTCAAGCAAGTGACAGTTCACGCTTCTGCACGATATTTGACGTTTCGATACGGTGTTCATATATTTTTCTTTAATACAATGGAGTACAAAAAGGTTTTAATACAAGTTGAAGATAGTTATGAGTAAGTACGTGGTAGAGATTTTTATTTAGTTTTATGTAGGTTACTTTTTATCTTAATTGATCCTGGTAGATGATTTTTTTCTCGAAATGACTACGTTATTGACCGAGCAAGGTCTTAACAGCTTCACCGGACTACAAACAACGGAGTTGTAAATGATGCTACGAACGGCTTATTTAAAAAAAAAACCCCATGTAATCTGGTAATGTTTCAGTTAATCCGTAGATAGTTTGGATTCACAACTGGAAACGGTAGTTGTGGCTGCAATTGGGTATTAGTTTTATTCAATTTTTTCACGTTTAAAAATACAATTGAAACCAGTGATAACCAATTTGGTGCAGACGAAGTTGCACGGGTCAGCTAGTGTATTCATAAAAAAGTATTTATTCACAAACAAAATATTGGAAACAAAACTAACGTAGAATAAACTTTTTGAGGAGTTTTTGGCAGGATTTCAGTCCGTCATGTAGGGGATTTCATATTTTATTCATAATCTTGTGTTATTTGATTCTATATTGTGTTAAATTGGTGGCGTTTTATATAATATGGTTTGTTTATTGTGCATAAGTGAAATGAATGAAAAATAATACCACGGAGCATGTATTCTGCGGTCCTGAAAATTAAGAAGATAAAAATTTACGAAATATTACATAGAAGATTTGGCGCTTATACCTTTACATTAACTTAGACATAGAAGAAAACTGGGTAAAGAATACATAAGAATTACCTATATTGACAACTTCAGAATTGGCAGTATGGATTAATTCCTTCGCCTCTATCGATGGACAAATATTATTACTACTAACCTTTTAGAATAGCATCACAAAATGGACTTTAAAAATGTTTGCGATAGCGACGTACTACGTATAATCAAAAATTAGGATTAAAAATAACGTAGAATAAACTTTTGAACAGGAAACCAAAATAAACCCTGGTATTATTT
This sequence comes from Antheraea mylitta, assembly GCA_014332785.1. Taxonomy (NCBI): domain Eukaryota; kingdom Metazoa; phylum Arthropoda; class Insecta; order Lepidoptera; family Saturniidae; genus Antheraea; species Antheraea mylitta. The sequence goes on from JACEII010000045.1 coordinate 11,199, forward strand.
CCGATAGAATGTTACAATGTTACCATGGTAACGCAACGATAATACTGACACGCAGCGGATGCTCTAAAAATAGCCCGATTTTGAGACATTCTTCATTAGTACTCAGCTCCTGTAAGATTTAACGTGATGATATGTAGCCTATATCCATCCTCGATAAATGAGCTATCTAACACTAAAAGAAACTTTCAAATCGGACCGGTAGTTCTTGAGATTAGCGCGTTCAACCAAACAAACAAACTCTTCAGCTTTATAATATTAGTATAGATTACTAACTCGAAGAGTATTTATCTTTACGTGTCATTGTGAATCAATTCGAAATTAGCAACTGAAATTGTGAGTAAATTCTTAATTACTATTTAGCTAATTGATTTATAAAATACAGATACTTTCTAGAAATCGTAATTTTTCTTGTAATTTATGTTTCCATGACTAAAATCAGTTGAAAAAAATGATCAGCACGTTTTTCTAGAAATAGATTTCAATCTACAGTAAGATGAACTAGAAGGATACGTTGTAGGTACATATTTATGGTGAAAGACGATAGTGCCACAGACGGCGACTGAAGGGTACATTGTAGAACGGTGAATGAAGGGTGGTTGCTGAATGGCGCCTCACCGTCGCGTCGGCCGCGGGGTTGTCTTGTCACTGGCACAGATCTTCACGTAAGACACAGTTCATAAACAAAAGCAGAAGCCATACTTTTATTTTAATTTATAGATATTATTTAGAATAATTTTAGTTTATAGAATTTATTTACAGGCCATGCTGAAACTATTAGTGGTTTCAGCACGAATAGATCGGCTCGCTCGGGGTTGTACCACCCTCTGACAAAAAACTGACGTGAAGTAACAGTGCTTGTATCGTTGCTTTTCGTTTGGTCAGTGAGAGCACCGGAGACCCATCTCCCCTCCTCTCCCCTCTCCCCACCACCTTTCCCCCATTCTCCCAAAACACAGCCTGGCAACGCACTTAAGACTTCCCTGGTATTGCTAGTATCTATGGACCGCTCTGATCGCTTAAGATCAGATGACCCGCCTGTCCGTTTGCCTCCTATATGATATAAAAAAATAACTTCGCTAGAAATGTATATAAGAGATTCCATTGTTTGAAAAAGTAAATGTATTAGTTTCAGAAATAAGAGTTTATTAATAAATTATTTTTACAAAGAAAAATAAGAATCCTTCCTTGTTTTTCAGTTATATATAATGCTACTTTTGACCTTTTAAACTATTAGCCATTGACTGCAATCTCACCTGATATTAAATGACAATGTGATCTTAAGTGATAAAAACACTTAATCTAGAGGCGGATTGGCTCTCAAGTATAGTTGACAGAACATAAGTATATATTTAGCGACATCAATTAGCTAATATAACATTTACTTAATTAGGCATAAGTCTATCGCAGCGCACTCAAACTTATGATAGACTAACCTTTGCTCACGATTTCGATCGCATTTATGTACATATTTCGGGAACAGTAACTTTGTTGGGGTGAAAAATACCCTATATCGTTTTCTATACTCCTGACAACGTGTATATAGAATTTCTTTATGATTGGTTGAGACATTGAGGTGTGAAAACGTAACAAACAAGCACTCGCGTTTATAATATTAGGTAAAATATATATTATGTGTGCGGTATTTTTATTAGGTGTATATTATCACAAATCTCTTTCTATATTAATTTTATTAATAAAGTAAATATATATGTCCACTCCATGTGCGGGTGAGTGCTGGATACATATGGTCATAATTTCTTTTCATACACATTATGTATATTGATATACCTACACATACCAATTTTCAAGACGATCAGTTAAACGATAGATACAGAAATCAAAAATAAAGATATACTATTAAAATAATTTAGACTTTCCCTTCTATTTATAACCGTACTGTGGTAACAAAAGCGCTGCAGAATTGGCAAAGCTGCATAATACACTATCGATTCGCTTAAATGCAAGAGACGCAACTATATGAGGTCTCTTGCCATCTCTTTTTGTCTAAGATACAGTGTACCCGCACTTTATCTGCCACACGATCTGGACAAATAGTGACACAGCCACGTGATGTTAGCCAAAGACAATCAGAATAATTGGACGGTAAATTGATTTTCGGGCTGATACGGTTTCGCAAAGGAGGGTATTCTTACAAGTCGACTGTATTTAATATATTTTTAGTTCGACATCCAGCATATAAATTATATAAATTGTAGTTGCAGTACCCAACATTATCGGCAATTTATTTATAAGGTAATTTCAAAGCTTTTTTTTTAACTTTATTTTTGGCAATCAATCTTTCCGATTATTACTGCCATTGTCACGTAGTCAATAATATCACAAACTTCGTGTGATCATTCCAATATTAAGCATCGTGTGAAACCATATTCTAACAAGATGGTGGATCCCTTGCTAGAACCTTCCAGGGAGTTTTTGTGACATCTCAAAATTTCATGCTCCGTGTTATTATTTTCCATTCACTTCACTTATGCATAATAAACTAACTACATTACGTAAAACACCACCAAATTTACACAATATATAGTCAAATAACACAAGATTATGAATAAAATATAAAATCCACTACATGACAGACTAAAATCCCGCCAAAAACTCAATTTCAAAGCTTAACCGCTGGACAGTTCACAACCATAGAGGTACTCTATACAAATGCAGACCTAATGAAGCACCGATCAACAAATTTTTGGCAGCATAAAGCTAAAAGAAATACCTGATTTTCTACAAAACTTTAAAAATAGCAATTCATATATTGTAAAATCATATTTTTTATTTAAAATGTATTTTTAAATATATTTTTTATTTATACGATTATTTTACTAAATTATTAAATTTAAAATCTGGGTTTTAAAAAATCTATCGAGGAGTTAGATATAAAGTTCTGATTATCGATAATTTTAATCATTACGCGATATCTACGAAAAAAAATATCTATGAAATTTTGGCGGGATCTTGGAATGTCATGTTGTAGATTTTATATTTCTTTCATGCTCTTGTGTTATTTAGTTGTATATTTTGTAATATTGCTGCTGTTTTACGTAGTTTAGTTTGCTTATTGTTTACAATGAAGTGGATTGGAAATAATAAGGAGCATGGATTTTGACTTGCCACAAAACTTCCTGGAGAGTTCTAACAAAACTTCCACCACTTAATAGTTCATTGAAATGATCGCAAGAAACATATAATATCATTACTAACTCGACAATGACAATAATGATCTACTAAAAAAAATGTTGGCAAATAAACGAATTTTTTATTTTATCACTTTACAGATCAAGGCCCTGTATCATTAGAGATTTTACAATCATACAAACAACGGATATAAAATACACCCGGGCTTAGAACAATCATTTAAAGGTCACACAAATAATTGTCTTCTGGGAACCCACATCACTCAAGGAGGCAGCAACATCCGCTACTGCAACATTTGTACGTCGAATTACCCTCGGTATAACACATTTGTGTCTCACTTATTATTATTAATATACACTTATTACAATTTAGTGCAAGTTTTACCCCTTGAGTTTATGCTATAAGTAGCAAGACGCATTAAAAAAAATTGAAGCATAAGGACTGCCGACAGAAGTGAAAACTCAAAACAATGAAATAAATGTATTCTCTTCTAAATTTTCATAGCAATTTTAGTGTAAATGACAACAGAATTGGTTTATTGAAATTATTAACATTATTGTTGTTTTCATATATATTGACACTCTGAGTAATAATTATATAGATTTCTATACAGTCTATTATTTAGTCAAACAATGATGAGCTGTAAAATATCTTTTTTTTTACTTTTTTTTGGCAATCAATCTTTCAGATTATTACTGCCATGGTCACGTAGTCAATAATATTACAAGCGTCGTGCAATCACTTCAATATTGCAGCGTGTGAGTCAATATTCTAACGAGATGGTGGATCCCTTGTTGAAGTTTTTGGCGGGATTTTAGTCTGTCATGTAGTGGATTTTATATTTTATTAATAATCTTGTCTTATTTGACTCTATATTGTGTAAATTTGGTGGTGTTTTAATTAATACAGTTAGTTTGTTGTGCATAAGTGAAGATAATGTTAAATAATACCACGGAACATGAAAATCTGAGATGCCACAAAAACTCCCCGGAAAGTTCTAGCAAGGGATCCACCATCTTGTTAGAATATTGATTCACATGATGCTTAATATTCAAATAATCGCACGACGCTTGTGATATTATTGACTACGTGACAATGGCAGAAATAATGGGAAAGATTGATTGGCAAAACGAAAGTAAAAAAAAAAATACAGTCTACAACAAACTTTCTAACTACTTTGAATATAATAGTTCAGAACACAAATTGAGGTACAAACACGTATTATATTACATATAAGACACAGTTGAGGAATAAATAAATGATAATTTTATATTCTAGAGATTACATTATTATATTTGCGCGTAACCTTATTTCTTTTTCTAAAATAAAAGTTACTGTTTACAACATCACTTATCTGCCGGTGAAAATCCTATCCAAATCGGTTCAACCGTTTTGGAGATTAACCGCGGAACAAAAAGACAGACAATTAAAAAAATGTGTGTGTTTATGTACACGCGTTAGAAGTTATACTTCTTTGGCATAACAAGATAGAAATATTATATTGAAAAAAATATCTTTTGCCTTATTCTACGTTTGTAGGAAAAAACGACACTAACTATAAAAAAAGGTATTTAATACATTGAAAGTTTTAATAAATTCAAACTACAAATACAAAGAAACAAAATATTGATAACTGCTATTTTCAGGGTGTCGATTTTTCGAGACGGTGTGAGCGCGCATCGTAATAACTTTAGAGTATCGGTTTTTGGTGACGTTGTGCGCGCGCATCGTAAAAATTTACTGTCATAGTTTTTTCCTAATGCGCCAAAAGAAGTACAACTTAAAAAATATATATAATCACCGTATATAATTTTACATCCATTTAGTAAGATTACTATTTTGACTTACCTACAAACATTTCAAATTTATTTATCGGTATAGATAAGAAAGTTAAGAAATAAAACTAGTTTGAGGCATTGAGAAGAGAAATTAATAAATACTAAGCGAAACTTATTAGCAAAATTAACTGTAACTCAGTCTTCAACTTTAAAACGTTTCAGAAAGCTTAAAGATAATTAAAATTTAATTAAGTTGTAATAAGACGCTATCAGGACTGACTGGGAAAACATCAATAGCCGGTATTAGTTAAGAATACATACTTGAAATACCAATCATCGTTTGAAAGGCCAGGATGCTCGCAGAACTTACGAACATTCCTGTTCAAATACCGGCAACTTTATAAACAAAGGGTTGTTTTCTCAATTAATAAATCCATTAGTCTACGATGGAGTTACTCTTTAAGTTTCAAAGGTAGTTTTATTTTATACGCGCATTCATTTATTTCAACAACTAGCGACCCGCCGCAGCTTCGCACGGGTGCAATGTAGATATCCATTTTAATTAAATACTGTTAAGGGCAGTTTTGATGTACATGACATGTACAACGTATGTAATGTATTTAATTGGATAAGGAAGTATTGTAAAGTTTGGTAAATAAAGCATAATTATTTTTAAAAAGACAAAAATGCCTTACTGTTGGTTTTTTTAACATCATAGGAGGCAAACAAACAGGTGGATCACCTGATGTTAAGTGATCACCACTGTCCATAGATATCAGCAACACCACAGGAGCCGCAAATCCATTGCCAGCCTGTGTTGGTGAGAAAAGGGAAAGAGGAAAGGGTAGGGAGAGGGAGAGAGCTAGGCCTCCGACGCTCTCATTGGACGAATGAAGGGGGGTTTAGTAGTGGGGGGTAGTAATGGGGGGTTAATAGTGGGGGGTAGTAGTGGGGGTTAGTAGTGGGGGGGTAGTAGTGGGGGGTTAATAGTGGGGGGTAGTAGTGGGGGGGTTAGTAGCGGGGGGATAGTAAGTAGTCCGTTGAAACTGTAACGGCCAAAAAATAAAGGCCAATAGCGTAGTCAGTTCGAGAAAAAAAAATTGACCGCATAAAAGACAAAAAAGCAAGCACTGCACTTCACGTCGGTTTTCTATAAGAGGGTGGTACTATCCCGGACGAGCCAACCCATTAATACTGAAACCAGTTATATAGCATCAGCGTGGTTCTACCACCTACCTACCGACCTATACTTTATCGATAAATATATACCATCACGCAATTTTTTATCGATATTTTAAGATATACCATTCCGTAGTACATGGATTGCTCTATTTCGTAGGGTTTATGCAGCGTATGCGATTTAAGCGTACAAAAATATGTTTCTTACGAGATTACATTGCAAATCTTTGAATTTGTCGTATTTTTTGGTATATAACATGTATGTATTTTACATATAAACAATTCCTCTTTAATCACTCATCTATTGCTGAACACTATATTAAAATCCGTTGAATAGTTCAAAAATCTATAGGAACAGACACCGGAAGTGACTTCATTTTATACTGTGTAAAGATTATAGAAATAATCGTTTAATGGTCAAAATTAAACTATAATAAAGGGTGTAAACGTCGTTCTTTATGCGTTAATTAATGTGTAAGCATTTTTATTTTTACAAGTTTTTGTATTTATTTTTGTTTTATTTTACGTAAATAATAAACAGCTGTATGGAGTATTATAAAAAAGTATTGTAATCATTAAAGTAAGGATCGTGAAGTATGACGTATAGAGAAATTCGATGTTATTACGAAAAAGTTAAATACGTATTGAATATTTACTTTAAAAAGGTTTGAGTACTTTCGTATTAAAAGCACCGCGCTCGCCGACCGATGCCGATGTAAATTTCTTGCAAGTGTTATCTAGACAAAAGAGACGAAAAAGCAAGATCTCGAAGGTTCGGCGAGCGCGGTGCATTTACTACGAAACCTTTTTAATGCAAGTATTCAATACGTATTTAACTTTTTGTGATAACACCGTCTGAGTTCTCAATACTAGGTGATAAAATAAATATTTTGCAAATAACTAATCGCAATCGAATAAGAGTCAAAATAACTAATTTATTAAAAAAAATTGTTAGTGATCAAAATGATTAAGTACTGTGAGTTATCCGTATGAGATAGACATGGTATATGCATTATGAACTTTTTTATAGGTATGTCTAAGATATATAATGCTGTAGTACATTATTTTAATATATCTCATATAGTTTAGCCGACGTTAATAATGTAAGCGCTCGAAAACTCTTCCTAGGAATTCATTAGAATACATCGGGTTTTCTTGACTTTTCGTAAATAAAGTGTAAGTGTATTTTACATATAAACATACAAGATGAAACTTACCAGTATAGTACAGTATTAAAATCCATTGCGTTATTTAAATAAAATTAAGCAAACGCACAAGCAGCCACCAAAAACGACTTGTTTCATTTAGACCCCAGTTAGGAGGAGTTACCCTTAAAAAATAAGCGTATGGTCACCGCAATGTACATCAAAAAATATCTCGAATGTTTTAAATTTATAATGCTTGGCTAAGTATCTTCGTAATTTGAGGTCCCCTGAAAATTTTATTTGGGGTTCGCAGACTCTTAATAGGAATATTTCACGGGCGGCTATCCCATCCGGATGGTATTGTTCTGGCATTGGCTTTATATTTTAATATGAGTTACGGAGAGCCATGCATACATTCGTATTATGATGAATACCTATGTAATGAAGCGAGGACGGCCAAGGGTTGGCCTTCTATGTATGACAAAAGAAAATTATGCGTGGCTGTCTCCATTCAAAATACCGTATAAGAGTTAAAATATAATTTCTCATTGAATTCTGAAATTCTTGAATTATGTTCACATTTAATTTTAATGGTTCATGACGATATTAACCGTATATATTCCTGAAACTTACATAGTTTCATGTGGATTCAAGATTTCAGGTGGATTAAAGAACGTGGAAGGAGGGAATGTGATCTATTAATTAATGACAGCAAGTTTTTTCAGACACAAAAAACTCTTTTATTGATTTTAGTGTCTACGTGATTTGGAATAGGGTACAGAGCAAGACCAGATATGGGAAATAAGGACAGGTTATCACCGTACAAAATTCTAGCCTAAGCATCCAGATATACAGACAAACAATTGTTTTTATGCAATACTCGTGATTGTAAATTGAAGAAAAGAGAGCAATGTAAATGTGTTAAAAAAAAAGGTGACATTTTGGTGTGAAACGTCTATAGGTACGGGTAAACTTGATTGTTGTCTTTGCGCGATGCAGTGACGCAAAAAACGAACTGTGTACTATTAACGAAATACTCAAAAACATTTGCAACCCTATCTGTATAGAGATAAATTCAAATTATTTTGTCGGCCACTGGTTATGCGGCACGCGCCGACTACCTAGCGCCCTTTAATAAATGCCGCCAAACACTCCGCACCTGCGCCTAAATGATTTTTTTGTATTTAATTAGAATGAATATTTATGGAATAAAATAAATAAACAGTCATTATTTTATGGAACAAATTTGTAATGCTTTATCTTTTCATTATGCCATAGCTGATTCCTGTCGTAATCTCTTCTTTTAGGCATATAATATATACAAAATAATTTCGGTGTTTCACATCTGCCAGGCGAACCGTGACGGCTCAATTTTTTTCTGTTTAAGAAATCAGGCACTTCTCGGTCTTAAACCACGCGTACCGCATCGGTAAATGTATAAGTTAGAGAAAATAGCTCCATCGTCATCCACTGGTTAATTTTTCCTCATTACGGGCGTGGACGATAATTCTCAATCCCGCGCTTATCGCAACCAAATTCGAAACGAGTTTATGTCGACATCGTTAATGTCGCCACTCAACTTCCCACTTCGTTTGTACAATCTAGGTCACCACTGGGCCGCCAATCACTCAATAGATTATCGTTTCCTCGTTTAGTCAGGTGTCCGTACCCGATTCTATTATTCCAATTATCACAGTTCCATTCCAACGAAATTTATCAAACAACTGCTGTGGTCTCACACTAAAAGGTCAGGTCATCTATCTTTATATATGTAATTCTTCTGTCCGTGTTATGTGACTGAACTCCTCCTAAACGGTTGGACAGATTTTGGTGAAAAAAAATTTTTGGGTATTCAGGTGGATTCAAGAATGGTTTAGATTAACAATTGAGTCCGGTAGGTGGCGCTACAATCGACTTTTAGGATTTTTTTTTTTTGTTAAAGCAAGACAACAATAAACACAACACGTGTTCATTTTATTTCTTGCCGTGAAGAAGTGGAGCAAATGGTGTGATACTTATGTTTTTCTCAGTCACCCGGTCGCATCGGAAGAGTCAATATTGATCTGAAGATGCTCCATGTCAAATACAAAGACAATTTTAATAGTATGGACAAATTTGACACACTCATTTTAACCTGTCCAGTTCTCATTATAGTTCCATTACATAATAATACCGTAAAGATTTAATCTCATTTAGTTCATTAGTACACCCGTGTAAAGCCGAGCCAAGCAGCGAGCTATGAATAACAATAAACTAGTTAATGACAAGTACCAAACATTTGTTTTAAAGAAGAAAATTGAAGTTCCGAGTTGCAGTTTGTTTAAGATTTCCCCAGTGGTTCTACAACAGTGTTGTATTTTCACGGTAGGTAAATGTAGGTCCGACCTGAGAATTGGGGAATTGTATTGCGGAATACTAAAGAAGCTCTGTTTCATAAATCTACGTCACTCAACTAAATAAAAACATACGGATGATGTTGACCATTAAACATCAAATCATAAAAGATCATAATTAGTAATGTATGCATTCATTTTCAACGTTAAACAAATAGATTATAAATAATGTCGCAAATGGAATTGTAACATAAAATGAAACATGAGCACAATATATAATACCTATGAAATTGCTGTTCTGCAGTACTGGCCGTTTTAAATCAAAATATTTATTGTTTGGCTAAGAATTCTAATTTCAAATTAATTTTATTTTAAAAAAACATGTAATTCTTTTTCCAAAAGTAGTCATTTGTTTATTGATTAGTGTTACATTTTCATCGCGTTTCAATCTTTTTTGTCATCATGGATACATTAAAAATTCGAGTAATTATGGAATATGAGTACCGTCGTGACAACAACGCGGCACAAGAGGCACGCAACATCGACGACGTTTACGGAGCTAACACTACAAACCAACGCACCACCTGTTATTGGTTTGCTCGCTTCCGTTCTAGGAATTTCGACCTGAAAAATGAACCTCTCGGTCGTCCGAAGACTTTGGTCGAAAATGACGAATGAAAGACGATTGTGGAAGCTGTTGATACATAATCTACGGCTGAATTAGCAGCAGCTTTCGACGTTAACGTCAAAACAATATTGGTCCATTTGCGTCAAATTGCCAAGGTAAAAAAGTGATTACTTCGAATAATACAAATAAAAATACTTGAAAAAATTCGTTTAAGTTTTTTCATACAAAACTGCAATTTCATAGGTAAAAACCTAATATAATAATAGCTCATACCCGCGACTTTTTTATACAGAAAAAAAACAAAAGTGCCACATGCATCACTGAACACGTAGTGCTAAAAAAGTAACATAGTGACTTACAACTTTTTTTTATTTATATTACCTATGATTTTTTTCAAAAAACCACTTTTATCAAGTGTCTAATAAATATAATTAAAAAATATCGAAATCTATCTATTATTTTTTAGCAATGCACGCACGGCGACAGACTTCTTTTCATTCCATTATGTTTCTCTCAAAAGGAAAGCGAAAGCAGAAACGCCTAAATATACACTTCATCATTTTCACGTCCTTATTCCACCTAAGTAAGGTCGGCAAACCATGTTTTCTTTTTCCACTCTCTGCTGCCAGATCTCATCTCAGTATTCACACCTTTTACACAATCCAATGATAACTTTTTCTGTCTTCCTCTACTCGTATACCCGTCCACCATCACACTCAAAACTTTTCCAGTTACATGGTTTTCATCTCGCCTCATGACATACCCGTAGCATGCTAATCTATTACTCCTCAACTTCTCTGTCACTGGTGCTATTTACAAACCTCCTCTGATATACTCATTCTCAATCATATACACAGTAACACCACACATCCACCTTACCATTCACATCTCTGCCATATGTAATCTTCTTTCATGGATCTCTAAATTTACCCTATTAAATGCTAAAAATTCAGATTATGCGCAAGAACCGAATAACATAAGATTAAAATAAAATATAAAGACCACTACTTGGCATTCCAAGATCCCGCCAGAAACTCTGTAGTTAAGTTTTTTTTTTTAACTTTATTTTTGGTAATTAATCTTTCAGATTATTGCTGCCATCGTCACGTAGTCGATAATATTACTAGCGTCGTGCAATCACTTCAATATTGCGTCGTGTGAGTCAATATTCTAACAAGATGGTGGATCCCTTGTTAGAACCTGCTAGGGAGTTTTTGTGGCATCTCAGAATTTCAGGCTCCGTGGTATTATTTTCTATTCACTTCACTTATGCACAATAAACTAACTAGATTACGTAAAATTCCACCAAATTTACAAAATATACAGTCCAATAACACAAGATTATGAATAAAATATAAAATCCACTACATGACAGACTAAAATCCCGCCAAAAACTCCTGTAGTTAAGTTATTCCGACATAATAAGTTTTAAGTTTTTCGGATACATTATGCAACGGTTATATTAACCATCAATAGTGCCCAGCATCATTCACTGTTACCAGTCGGTTCGCTTTCTTCGATGATAATCAATTTTAATTAAAAGCATAACCAGAAGGCGGCATCCCGAGGTAACATTTTTATGGTGTCACCTACAACGCTGATAATTGAAAAATAAAGTTGAATATGTGTAGGAGCTCCTTGGAATTTAATTAAAACTAAACTATTCCTGTGCGACCTTCAAATATCGCGAGTAGGCTCCTTTGTCGGCTGAGATTTGGTACTAGAAGCACGGAGCAAGCCTCCTTCTCAGCACCCCTTTATTTAGAGAGCCACTACAGATTTGTGTATATTATACTTACAATAAAAAAATGTACGCCAAAAGTAATATATTTGATTTGTTTTTGCGAGATTATATTATAAATTACAGTTTTATGACAAACCATAGATACCAGTTTACAATTTTTTGATTGTTTTTTTGTATATTCGAATTACAATCAAATACGTCTAGAAAGATTTATATAAACATTGAGCAAGGAGTTATAAGAATAATAGACTTAACCGATACTGATGATATTTTGTACACGGAAAGTATATCAGTCGAAAATTGTCAATCTATACAAAGTATTACTAACACTTTTCAATTTCGAAACAAAAATTTAAAAAATATAATTGTATTTTATCTTAAAGCTCATTCAATTTTGTTCAAATTATATTTTTTTGTTTTATAGTTGTTATACCACAAAGCAAAAACCAAAAATACTAAGTACACCTATAAAAAATATGCAAAGCATGTGTAAATAAAACTGAAAAGTATATTTGCAGAAAAAAGTGCCTTATAATTTAAAACTATCATCTACTTAGTATAAAATCATCTTAAGATTATATTTTATCTAGCTATAGAAAAAAACAAAAACGTGATATATTTTCTAGATAAGAATAAGATACAGTCAATAATTAGTAAAACTAAAAAAAATGTTCGAAATCTATTCAGTAGTTTTTACGTGTTACGTTCGCAATGGCAGAACTATATCATTTTATGTACCTAGGTATATGGAAAAAGATAGATACCAATAATTTTACTGCGCAGTGTCCTAATTTTTCTTCGTTTCCTACTCTAGATACCATTTCTCCTAACAAAAACCATTATACAATTTAACAATCTTTCGTATTTTAAAGCTGGTTTCAGCCAACATACGAGGCCTAAGGCGCCCTTAGAATTTTCCAGATGCTTTTTTAATATCTCAGAATTCATGCATTTTTGCACAACAATCAACCTATATTACGTAAGATGTCACCTATATTACACGATATAGTATCCAACAACGTAACATATATTCTATATCTATACATATAATAAAAATGAAGTGTCTGTATGTAACAGCAAAATAAAAAAACTTCACTGATTAGGTACGAAAGTATACACGCTTCTGATAGCAAAAATGCAATTTTTAAAATTTTTGTCTGTCTGTCGGTCTGTCTGTTTGTTCCGGGTAATCTCCGAAACGGCTGAACCGATTTTGACGGGAATTTCACTGGCAGATAGCTGAAATTACAGCGAGTGACATAGGCTACTCTAAATTAGACTAAGTGTTAATCGTGGCTTCGCCCGTAATACTATTTCCAAAACGGCTAGACCAACCTTCACGAGACTTTCACTGGCAGATAGCTGATCTTATAAAAAGTAATTTAGGTAATTTTAATTTATACTAGCTGTTAACTGTGGCTTTGCCGACAGCACTATCTCCAAAACAGTTATACCGATCTTTCCAAAACTTTCATTGGCATATAGCTGACCTTATAAAAAGTAATTTAAGTAATTTTAGTTTATACTAGCTGTTAACTATGGCTTCGACCATAGTGCTATCTCTAAAACGGTAAGACCAATCGTCACTAGACTTTCACTGGCTGACCTCATAAAAAGTAATTTAGGAAATTTTAGCTGTTAACCGTGGCTTTGTCTACACTACCAAAATTTCAAATCATTCTTAATTTTTAATTCGAGAAATAATTATCATCTTATTGTTTGCAATTTGACATTACAATTATTGGTAACTTTGTAGAAGAAGTCTTCCTAATAAGATCTTAAACCACAAACGTATTACGTAAAGAGTTCCATAATAAAATTTCTTGCAGAACAGACAAGCAGTTATGTTTTGTATAGTCATAAAATCTTAATTATTATAGCAATGTATATCAAATGTAAATTTTTTAAATAATATTTTAAGTTATTTTTTCATCAGTGCGTAGTAACTGTATTA
>JACEII010000045.1:32329-50623 GCA_014332785.1 Antheraea mylitta
CTTATAAAGGTAAAAGTTGTTTCCTGATAAGTTTTTGTAATAAATGTTTTAATAAATAAATATAAAAATGACTTCAGCCCTCATAAATGCAATAAAAAAATTACACATAACAATAACCCCTCATATAAGGTTTCAGTCGACAAATAACGCTATTATAGCATCGGCATCTTCAACAAACAGTCTAAATGTTGTTAAAAAGGATTGGAAATATCCACCACAATACACAAAACCGCGAGAATTGTGGATTGAAAATTTGGACACACAAGAAGAGCAAAAATTGGGTTTATTCGAGTTACATCCCCTTGTCTATGCAGCTCCACCGAGAATAGACATAATTCATCGTAACGTAATATGGCAGAAGAAATACAGGTGGGTGTCGTGGGCGCACACTAAAACGAGGGCAGAAGTAAGAGGTGGTGGTAAGAAACCATGGGCTCAAAAAGGTTTGGGGAGGGCGCGACACGGTTCTATAAGATCACCCCTTTGGCGCGGCGGTGGTATCGCTCATGGACCTCGTTCGGGCAAAACCCATTTTTTTATGCTACCTTTTCATGTTAGAATTCATGGATTAACATCAACATTATCTGCAAAACTAGCACAAGATGATCTTCATGTTGTAAAGGATTTAGAACTGCCATCAGATGAACCAGAATACCTTGAAGATCTAATTGAAAAAAGAAATTGGGGACCTTCTGTTCTTATAATTGATGAGTGAGTATGTTAAAATGTATATATATTTTTCAGTAGCTCCATAGTTGTAATATTAAATTATAAATTACCTAATATTTTTGAGACATACTTTCTTCAATATTATAAACAATAATATACACAAAACACACTTCTATATATATATATAGTAAAATCAACATTAATTATGTATTAAAAAAGTTAAGTTAACACATGTAATTTTCATGTAACTCAGGGGTGCTCAAACTTGAACTTCAAATTGGATAATTGACCTCAATATTGTTAGACTAGGATTGATTGACTCTGACAGGCTGCAATTATGCGTGATGCAGGATTGTCTAGATAGGAATAGGTAACTCTCATTAAAAATGATAAAAGAAAGTGATTTTATTATTTATTCAGGCCGTATTGTATATTAAATAAATTTTAGTCGTTTATTTGTTACATTTTGTTTTAGTTACCTACCTACTAAAACAAAATCTGTGAATAGTTGCAAATCAACAATTTGTAAAGTAATTCGACGAAGCTGTTAAGACCTTGCCAGGTCAATAGCATAGTCAGATTGAGAAAAAGAAATGATTTGTAAAATTTATGATGTATTTTAGTTTCCGGGAAAAATTGACAGTCAACAAACTGCTCATATTCATGACAAAAATTATTACTCAAAAACAAATAAGATTAGATATTTCCAGTCTATTGTAATATAGATACTTGTTTTGATTCAGTCAGTACAAAATTGTCTTGTACATTTAATGTATAATTTGTATTTCAACTCATTTTATGTTTTTATAAACCACTTCATAAAGTTCACACAGTATTAGATTTACAAAAAACTAATACTAATTATTTCATTTTGTTAATATATATTTTTATAACTAATAATAAAAAAATATTTACTTTTCAGTACTGATTATGCACCATTAAATATAACAAAAGCAACAGATCGACTACAACATGTAAATATTATGCCTGTTTATGGATTAAATGTGTACTCCATGTTGAAGCATGATACTCTAGTTTTAACAAAAGCAGCGGCAGAGAAGATTGAGGAAAGGATTTTACACCACCTTCACTCTGATACTAGAGATAAACAGGGTGAATTTAAATTAGATCAAGTTTAAATTGTACTAGTAAAAAATTGTGAAAATAAAGCTGTTAGTAAATACTTTTTAATTTTACTTCAATTAAACTTGCATTTACATATGACACGCTCAAGGTTGTTACAACATATTTAACCATTAGTATAACTGATAATCATCTAAAGAATCCTAGAACTCATTAATAATTAAATTATTAAGTATTATATCTTTATTAAAATGGTGTTTTGTTTTTGATTATATGCATAAAATATGTGTAATGCTTTATATTCTATTTTAATTTTTATCCCAAATAAATGTTTCAAATTGTAACTAAACTAATAGGAATTTTACTATGGTATAATATTTATTTATGTTACATAAAAATATACAATATCATAAACTTATTAAGATAAAACATATATTACATTATTCATGTCTTCTATAATACAATTTGTATGTCTTTAGTCTCAGTCAATTTAATGTAAAAATGTAGAAATTACAGTAGTTAATAAAAATAGTCAGAATGCGTTTTGTTCTCAGCAATATATCACATATATATTTATGTCATTTCATCATTCATTCCATGTTCCATTAAGAATACTATCACATAAATAGTGTAACAATATAAAAATTATTAACATGTCCAGAGTCAATTCTTAGTATGTATATATTACTAAAACACAACTGTCATTTTTTCACCTCTTTTTCTTGGGTCTGAATTTTTGAAATCTGAAAATGAATATAAGTTATTAATATCATATAACTTTCATACTTCTCAGCTTACAATACAACATTCATTAGAAGGAGTTAGAAAAACATCCTACCATGTTGTGAATAATTATTATAAATAACTTGTTTACTTGTAGTTTGTATTGGAATCAGCATATCAAGATTTATCAATATTTTCTTAAATGTGATAAATAAAAATTATTTTGCTGGATATAAGTTTTATAAACGAAATTTTTTGTTTTATGCATCTACAATTTCAAACAATTTTGTGGAGACATCAGAACATACAGTTTATAAACTTTCCTTGCCATGGTAATATTAGTTACTTAGACATGACTAATGGATCTGTAGGGGTTAAAACAATGGTAGTATAACCTAAAATTTCACATAGAAATCTATCGTAAGTAGAATGAAATCTAAAAAACGTAGCTTATCATATTTTAATTAAACATCTTAATTGAAGCTTGTTCATACATTAATTGTTAATATCTATATGTAAATTTCTTCTGTCCATATATAAGTCACTGAACTCCTAAATGGCTGGACTAATTTTGAAGAAATTTTGTGTGCTGTTCCAGTGGATCCGAGAATGGTTTAAATTCACATTTGGACCCAGTAAGTGGTGTTGTGGTAGAGTTTTAGCATTTTTTTTATTAAGAAAGCAGGACACCTGCCGGATGGCTAGTATTATATAATCACTAACATCTACTATGTTCAAGCTTAGGATATGTAAAATAAACAATTCTTAAGCTACCTATCATGTATAAAAAAAGCATATTACCTTATGTGTCATTTTTGGAACATTTCCAGCCATCTTTTGTCTCACACTCCATCTCAACTCAGACCAGTCATTTTCCCCAGGAACGTTAGGTTTGTATTTTGCCCACAAAGATGTATAATAGTGGTATAATGATACAGGATCACATTTCTTTTTAACAGGAACTTTTTGTACTTTAATGACTGTAACAAAATTTCCTATAAATAAATACAACTGGGAAGAAAAAAATATTTTAGGAAGGTGATGCATTAAACATTTTTATTAAGTGTTAATACAAATCAAAGCTCTCTCATCACATCATAAAACTCTCTCATTACATCGATTTTTTTTTTTCAAAAGAAACTCGATCCAATAATATTCTCATACTCCAGTATGCTAGTAACTACTCCACTATATCATATAAACTCAGGAATAGTTTAACCAAATATCAATAAATTCGGACCACTGTAAGTGTTTTTGAAATAACACTTCTTATAGCACAGTAGGGAAGGAAATTGTTACACATTAAACATAAAGTAAGTGTGATTTCTAAATGTTTAAGTATGTATAAGTGACTGACTGGCTCTAGTAGTATACCAAAATGTATAGTTAAGTATTTATACTACGGAACCTCATATAGTTCGTGACCATATATGTAATTAAATTTTTATATATAAATTTCTTCTGTATGTGTGTATGTCAGTATAGATGGTAGAACCACGGTGATGCTATTATTGGTTTCAGAATGAATAGGTCAGCTCGCCCGGGGTAGTATCACCCGAAACCGACGTGAAGTAACAGTGATTACATTGTTACGTTTCGTTCAGTCAGTGAGAACTCCGGAGACCCACCTTCCCTTCTCCTTTCCTCTCCCTCTCACCATTCCTCCCCGTTTTCCCCAAATACAAGTTGGGAATGCAGTTGTGACTCCTCTGGTGCTGCTAGTGTCTATGGACAGCGATGATCACATAACATCAGGTGACCTGCCTATTTGTATGCCTCCTATGTTATTTTAGATTCACAATTGAACCCACTAGGTGGTACTACGGTTGACACTAGGATTTTATTATCAAGGTAGGACAACATCCACCAGGCCAGGTGGCACATAAATAATTTAATACATGGGGCATTTCATGTGAAGCAGACAACGAAAAAAAGGTGAGTTTCTGAAATTTGTTCCTATTCAGCCTAATTGGACTTCTAGTGAATATGAATGTGAATACATAATATTTTTTATCACATTTTTATGTCAAGTTATGGGCTTTTAAAGAACAGTCACATCTGAAATTCAGATTTTTTGGAAGTAGTTTTGTGAATTGAACAAATTTACACACTAATACATAAACTTTTTTTAATTGAGAAAGTTTTATTCACTTTATTATGATTCACTACTTGATAGCTCTACATCACAACTTCTGTACCTCTTGACCATATATACTCCTCTTTTTTTATACATCATTGGTGCCGAAATAGACATTACATTTCATAGAGAAATAATGTACTGTGCCCAAGGGAGAGAACATCTCTATATAAACACAACCAAAGCCACAGGTATAATCTTACTTTATTCTATATTCCCTTGATTAAATGAATGTAGATTATTAGCCATAGCCATCAGAATCAATACTTTTTCTGGATGAAAGGTCCTATGTCCTTTTCTATAGCCCTGATAACTTTTGTGCAAAATTTCATTATGATCGGTTTAGTAGTTACCATCTAAATGCTTAACAAACAAACTTGCATTCACATTTACATTATTAGTAATGACAAAACACTTACAATTGTTAGAAATTCCTCCTGAAACTTTATCCTTTTCTTTAAGAAGGTCAGGGTTTTTTTCAACCCGAATACAAGAACAAGCTCGTCTAAGAGGTTTCTCAGTCGTTAGTGGAATCCCTAAATTAGGTGCAGATTGTATATTGTGGATTTTATTAACCTTTCTCATATTTTGTGCATTCAAACAATCTTTACTGCAAGTAATAGGTCCACCGGCGCTTTTTGACTTCACTCTTGAGGAATAGGTGCTGGCACTATGAAGCCTTTCCGACCATTGTATATCAAATTCTTCTTGATTAATTTTATCCTTACTCTTATTTTGTAGATCGTATTTTATAAGTTTTTTCAAATCTGAAAATAGTATCTATAGTTTTGCATTACTAAAGATTATAAATGTTTTTAACATTTAGAAAATTCAGTTAGAATCTACATTACTTGTAAAGCTCAAAAAAATATTTTTAGTTAAACGTTTTATATCACGTTTGTTTTTACTCCAGTCGTAACCAAAAATGGTAACATAACATAAGTTAGAAAATATACAAATAAAAATTCCATAAGTTCAATTACGAAGTTAATTATTTTGTACTTGCATTGAAGAAAATATATATAAAAGAACTCATGCAATACATGTCAGAGTTACTTATACATCAAATTCTAAAGTTATAAATAATAAAAATAAAAACTACCTGTGATGAAATATTTTAGAACTTCCCCACTAATATTGTGAATTCCTAGATTATTCAAATACCTTAATATTTCTCTAGGATCTAGCTCTGACGTCAATTTATAGTATTCTTCGTCCATATCCATATTATAAAATGAAAAAGTACGTAAGTACACGATTTTTATAATATACAGTTATAAAACCGCACAAAACTTTCAAACTTTATCCGTCAAGAATTGACAGTTTTTTTTAATTTAATAAGGCCGCTGGATGCAAATATTCTAAGTCTAAGTATTATAAACTATCTTGATAAACTACACAATATTAAAAATTACATCTTTAACAAGAATCGACAGCATGATGACAATGTTGTTATTAAAATCTCATAATTCTATTTATTTTTCTTTATACTGATAGTTCCACAGACAGAGAGACAAAGTTTTTCACTCTATCGGTAGCTCACTCCCTGTTGATAAAAAAAGGAAATAGCTGTTAAAAATTGATTGCAATACCTATATACATAATATATTTACTCGATGAATGACTAAATAATATCTACCAAAAAAGGAACTATATTGCGGAGTCGTCTGATCAGAGATCGCTATTAGCATTTTGATATAAATTGGTTTTATCATCAAAAATATCAGGTATCAAAACAATTACTTTCTCATCTTGTCAATTTATTCAGTTTATTTATTGTTGTACTGTCAGTCTTTAAAAGTGGAAGTGCTATAATGATGGTGTGGTATTTGTTAATATATTCTGGGAAATAATCATCGTTGTTGATTTGTATTGTAGTCTTAAATTACTAACTTTAACTTTGACATTTGTAATCGCAAAGTCCCTAAAATCCCTAACTATAACACAAGATCTTTTTTAATCGTTTTTTTTATTCGATGTCCATTATTATCCCGTTCGTAGGGATTTATACACTCCTTTTTTTGCTTACTTTTGTTAAGTACCATAGACCGACAAAATCACACCGCTTCTCTGCCGCGCCGTGATGCGTATCTGTGCTAAATAGTGTATGTAACGTAATCTGTGGTCTATGCGCAGCACTGCTGCAGTCTGCATCGTTCAGTGACCTGTCGAGGCTGACGTATCAAAATTCAGTACAGTCAGCAGAAAAAACAATATAGTGTTAAAATATGTAAACTTAAAAAGATTTGTGGAAAAGGAGAATATTTCTATTTTAATGACTTATGTTGTTAGAAAATATACATTTCGTAATAATATGTAAAGCGTTCGTTTCATATCAAGGTAACCAGTATATAAATGATGATTTTAATAAAAAAATATTGTCGTCTAACGCAATAACCAGTAGCAAACATAATCTAATAATCAAATATTTTAAACTACGTAATGTAGATACTGTTTACCATACTCAATACAAATTATAGTTTTTTTTTCTGTTGAAGTTATAGTAATAAACAGTAAAGAGTTTAATATAGGCAAATTTATAAACGTAATAGGATAATTAAACGAACTTTGGTCTTCGTAGAAAGATTTCCGATGTGTAATAAATCCATGAGCTACGCATTTAATGCTGCGTACATGACTGTAGATGTTATTAGATAAAAAATCTGTTATCTCGGATTAAACAACACCGTCACGCTTGTTTGAATAGTTTGTACATGTACACATACAAATATATTTAAAAAAGTACCGTAAGCACCTTATGTATTTCATTTTTAATTTATTGTGGTTTTAACCTAAAACAACATAAGCTACTTTCATATACATGTAATGGGCTTCTTAAAATCGGTGTTAACGATTTGGAAGAAATTTTGATAATGTTTGACTTTTGAAATATATAATTTTTTTTTCCTGCAATACACAGTTGTTTTCCTAAGAACAAACCTCGATCGCCCCGATATTTGTTATCTAAATAAGAAATTATAAAACTATGTACATACAAAGTATCTAGATAAACTATCCCCATCGAGGACACTTAAATCGACGCGACATCACTCGAATGTATGATTTTCTGGTTGCACTTTATGTTCGGTTTTTACGCGTATTGTCTACCCGCTTCGTATAATTTTATTTAGATTTAAACTGAATAAAAAAATATAAACAAAACATAGTTGTTTTGTAGATATTCTTAAGGAGATATTACGTACATCTTCTAAGAACGATATTAGTTGAAGAGGCAATACAATAATTATTATCTACTTCTTCAAAAGGAAACTTTTTTTTTATTAAACTTTCATTGATGGGTTTTTCATACAACTTATTTTTTAACTTTATAGCACACGTTAAGCTAAAGTCTTGAAACTATTTAAAAATCTCCATAAAATCTTGAAATTGTTTGGAAAAATCAATGATGAAATTTTATGTTGTCATGTGAAAAACGCGCGCTCTCTGCAAAGTATATGAACACTCTTTACACGCATCGTAGTAAAGACACAACAGATTTTTATTTTTTAGAAGTTGAATAGCAGCAAAGCGTCTATTAAAGATAAAAAATAAAAATCTTGGTGCTGTTCTGGGTTTTAAATTCTTATACGCGGTTTCCACTATATGAACTTACAGAACCCGGCATTTGATTTACTCGTCGCGTCGGCTGCAAGATCCGAACAGATGGCTAAATTTAGTGTCATATAACGTTATCTTTGTCTATCACAGACATAATTCCATTGTGTGATAGAGAGGACGCTTTACAAAAGCGAATCGAGTTGATCTTAGCCGGACTTTTCGCTCTAATACCCGACGTGCCAAATCAAATGTTGGGTACTGTACTTCTTTACGCATACCTAAAAAATATTTTCATTTGTTATAGATAGATGTATAAGTATATGAATGTATAATTCATATATTTTACTAATAAACCTGAACTAATGAATATAGATCTTAATACTGATTAATAAATACAACAATGAAAACATACATTATGTAGAAATCCCAGTTATTCCGCCTAAACGCGCTTCATTTTTATATATCTTTCATCTATAAGCCATAAATATGTACGAGACCACATTTACAATTTTAATTAGCTGTTTTTATTTATCATTAACAGACAACATAATGTATACCTACAATTGAACTATACTATATGTCAAATAGAAGACAATGTATCGACGCAAGCAAGGAATAAGGAACCAACTGTATTTTTTTTATTAAAATCAATGTATTTTTGTAACTATTCTTTACTTCATTAATTTTTTTCAGTTTCATCTTTGGTTTTTAACCAATCAAGTATATGTAACATATGAATTTATTTTTCTATTAACTATCACAGTTTGAAGTTTAGAACTCTACTGTAAAATCGTGATATTGTAGATAATCTTTTATTCCTTTCGGTCGTCGAAATATCAACAATATTTGCTTACAGCTGTTATCACCCGCGCGACTCCGTCCAATGTTTCGCAGCTCATTGCCACAGCGGTCGCGAAGCGTGCACGATGTCAGCCAATTACGAAAGCAACACAGCTATAGCTAATTTTGTAGAGTATCTGAGAATACCGAGCGTGCAACCAAACATCAACTATGGTGAGTTATTTTCCATTCAATAAGCAGGTCATCGGTTTACGATTACTATAAGATTTTTTTTCTTTTAAAGCAGTTCTAGCGTTTGTGTGTGTAGATTTTTTAAATGATTTAGATATATATGTTTCTATTAACATTTCTCTTAAAAATATCTTATTTAGTTCTCATCCTCCTTAATATTACAATTTGTTAACTTATACGTTTAGAGTAGTAAGATATTAAAAATATTATCTAAAATGTCTATTTATTTAAGATACGTATTAGTAGGTACCTATTAAACTTGGAAACACAATGTAGTTCTTGTACTCTACTTATTAACTATTAACTTCATTATGATTATCGATTTTTTACTAATGAAATTTCATTGTTTATAAAAAATAAATCATTTCATCAATTGAGAAAAAGAAAATAGAACAAAAGAAAAATTAACTACTCATTTTTCTAATAATAAAATAACATTTCTTCCTCTTTAAGGTAAAATTTTTATGACGCTACATAATAATGCCATTAAAATTGACGTAAATACTGCAAACATACATGAAAGAGACACAGACTGTGTTACAGACCGTGAAAGTCCAATCCTCTTGAATGCATTTTTCGAGACTACGTGTGCACTACAATTCAATGCATTTATTTGCTAACGAAACGCACGACACTTTACTACACTATACTTCACACATGCAAACACACAAAGTAGGTACAAAAGATACTGACCTAAAATAATTACCAGAACACTAGTTACATGTATTTAATACGTCGACATTTACGGTGCATATATATATATATATATAAGTATATTTTTTTTAATATAAATTGTGCCGTCATGGGACGCTTTTTATCGAACTGACTACGCTATTGGCCTATTAAGGCCTTAACGGCTTAAGGTCTACAGACCGGACGCCTGGCAGATGTGAAACATCGGAATTGTTCGAATCGAACGAATCTCAAATTACACTGTAGGTATACGAGCTCAGTGCTTCAAGAGAGATTGCACACAGTCGGTTGCGCTTGGTATCGTGTCGCTACGTCTCACACACTCGCCACGCTAACAATCAAAATTACCCGCGCTTATAGATTTCACATCAGAAATGTATGGTCAAATATGTATGGTCAGTTAGCTCGAATGGATAGGTATTTAGATTCAATTCGCGTAATTGTGCGCAACCTTTGTCCCTTTGGCCCTCTTACGCTATAGTTACCTTTGTGGTTGAGTGCATTCCGCGCTGGCCACTTAACCTAGCGAAGTTGTGAATTATAAAAACTTCGTTGGCCAACGGCTATTAGTAAATATGAAGACAAAAGAATCGAAAAATAAAATTATACGTACATTTTAATTTCTCGGATTATCTTTTTTTTTTCTCTTTATTTATAATTGGTGTTTGGTCACAAATTGACCATGTCACTCTAGTAATTAACAACAAAATAAAATAAAAAACAAACAATCAATAATTTACCGGTTTTTCAATCCATACATATCCAGACTTTTTCAATAAACCGTTTCGGATTCAAAACATTCATTATTTTACTTGTTTTTTTTTAAACTTTATTTTTGACAATCAATCTTTCAGATTATTACTGCCATTGTCGCATAGTCAATAATGTTACAAGCGTCGCGTGATTATTTCAATATTGCGTCGTGTGAGTCAATATTCTAACAAGATGGTGGATCCCTTCTTAGAACCTTCCAGGGAGTTTTTGTGACATCTCAGAATTTCACGCCCCGTGGTATTATTTTCCATTCACTTCACTTATGCACAATAAACTAACTATATTATTTAAACACCACCAAATTTACGAAATATAGAGTCAAATAACACAAGATTATGAATAAAATATAAAATCCACTACACGAAATACTACACTATATGACTACACTACATTTACAGTTGGTGTATAATAAATCCAAGTATGCCTACTCGTATATCTTTACACTATTTCTTTTAGGATCTTCCAGACAACAAAAGAACAATTATGAAAATAATAATATAAACAAGGTCATTTAAAGTTCACACAGATATCATTTATTTTTACACAGATTATAACCAAAACAATATACATATCTATTAACTATTTATTAATTTATCTTAGTTGCATTCTTATGCCAAGCGGTGAATCGTTAAGCCTACTTTTAATTAAATGGAGATGAAAGAATTAAATTTAGTAGTTGAACAGTAAGATTCGTGAGATTTTAATACAAAGTCTCATGGTTCGGATATCTGCATACTGTCATTACTTTCCAAATTTGCTTATCACTTTAATGTATGACAATTTGTTATAAAATCAAGGGTAAAGTAAATTAATGTTCAACCATAGGAACTGACTCTATCATAGGACGAACAGAGTAACCGCTTGAGGCACTAAACCAGTGTTTCCCAACCTTTTTTAGGCCATGCGCCACCCCTCACATTTCTAAAATATTTTTAACCATACATAATTTTTAACCTTTATAAATTGTTTTGTTCTCTTAAGACATATATATGATCAGTTTTAGGAAGAAATCACTATGAAATTGTTATCAACACATCGTAAGTAAAATTTTTAAACATATAATGAAAAACTTACTTGACGACTCTAATTAGCCAGTTGATATTTTGGTAGCGTCAAACGAAATTATATCTGATAATTATTTAAAGGAAGGTTATATGTCATCACGCTAAGACCAATAGGAGCGAAGCACTAATGAAGAATGTTTCAAAACCGTGGTATTTATTTCTCTTGAGAGCTTCCACTACATGTTAGCATTAGCCCAAAGTAACTATTCCACGCAGACGAAGTCGCGGGCAGAGGTTAGTCGATATACTTATATCTACCAACTAATGTCAAACACATGCTTCTCTTATTAAAACTATTAAAAAATTCCACGTACTCTTGGCACCATTCCATATAACGGATTTGGCATAAATGGCCGACGGATCTTTGTTTATTCAATTTCAATTGTAATCTTTACGTTATGATGAACAGAATGACCTAATGAAAATACATTTTCGAAAGCTCAAATTTATAAAAAAAAAAAATTACAAGCAAAAACGTGAAAATAAATACGATTTTGATTTGATTTGATTTGATTTAGTATATTTTCAGTGGCGAAAAAATAACAAAATTGTACATTCATAGTTTACAGAAAAATAAATAATTATACAAAAATCCGTACGATGTAGATTCGTTACATATTATTCGTACTTATTCGGGTAGTTTTCACTCTCGAGTAAAAATCTACCTATTTTATACGACTTCTATATCGTCCCAAAATGCTAGAGATTTTAAAATCCGAAGAATATCCTAGGCTCATTTTATCCGCGTGACACATGCTATCGACTAAATACTACTCTAAAATACTCACGTTGGACAGGTGTACAGTTAGGTCCTTTAAAGCAATGATAAATGTAGGTCATGAACTAAATATATTAGCTGTGAGCAGGATATAGTAAATTTTCGTTGGGTTATGAGGGTCCTGCAATTGAGACATCCTTTATAATGCAGCACAAATTGGTTAGTATTAAAATGCCCCTTTTTGCATGAAGGGTAACATTTAGTACCTATCTGCATTTATTAGGTAAAGGCTTCCATAAAAGGTTATTTTCTTATTGTATTCATTAAATACCAACTAACAACCGTGACTTATATAAAATATATAAATATATTTTATTTACAAAGGAAAAAAATAAACACCACACCGCTTACCCCACTTATAAAAATAGCAGTTTCTATAAACGTTAATAGCTATGTATTAAATTAAGCTATCGTGATTTTTTTTTTTATTAAGGACCAAGTGTCTAGGAACGGAAACTAAAAAGTTTGATCGAAATTTATACAGTAGTTTTTGTGGGATGCACGCACGAGAGTAGGCATTAATCTATATAGAAGATTTATCTTAAGTTTAATTATGTATGGATTCGTATTTATATTATCTACAAGATTTTAAAATAGAGGCCTAGGTTGCAAAAAAAAGATTCAGTCTTGTCCTAAGAAAAAATTATACTAATATTATAAAGCTGAAGAGTTTCTTTGTTTCTTTGGTTGAACGCGCTAATCTCAGGAACTACTAGTTCGATTTGAAAAGTTTTTTCAGCATTCGATAGCTCTTCTATCGAGGATGGCTATAGGTCATTTATCTTCACGCTAAGACCAATAGTAGCGGTGCACCAATGAAAAATGTTTCAATATAGTTTATTTTTTTTTTTCATTTTAAGAGCTGCCGCTACGTGTTAGCGTTAGCCCAAGATATCAATTCCACGCGGACGAAGGCAGGACGTAGTGATTAATATATATATAATAAAATAATAATATATTATAACTTGTAAAAACATAACTAATAAAAATAAACGAAAGCACAAGAAGATGCAGACCAAGATTCTGCAGAAGAAAGAAACTCATTATATACCCGCAAGTTTTTTTTTCGAACTGACTATGCTTTTAACGTAGCATGATCTTAATAGCTTCACTGGACTATAATATACCTGCAAGCATAGATTGCGGAATTAGAAACATCTATAGCAAATGATGTTGAAGGACTTAAACTACTAACAAATTACCCTGTTTTCACTAAACTCGTGTTTATCGATGTTTCAGACGACTGCGTCACTTTCCTCAAAAAACAAGCAAAGGAAATTGGGTTGGCGGTTAAAATTTACGAGCCTGTTCCACGTAAACCAATAGTTATACTGACATGGCCAGGAAAGGAACAAGCTTTGCCTTCTATTTTATTAAATTCTCATATGGACGTGGTGCCTGTTTTCGAAGTAAGTTTTTAATTGAATATGAATATAAGTAATACATAATAGTAATATCTTTGTTTAAATATACTTATACAAGTGATAAGAGACAGTAAATATCCAAGAACAAACTGTTTGAGAATATTACGAGATAAAGAAATGTCAAATATTATGTCTTTATCATAATATGAATATCTCAATTGTATAGAAACGATATCTACTTCTACATGATTAGATTGTTATTTATTATCTAATGCACAGGTACTATGTTATCAACATTTAATGTTTACATTACATAATGAATTCCTGAACTAGTACTATTTTTTCTTTGCATCTTATACAGTGGTGTGAATAATTACATCATCCATATGGGGAGTTACACATACTCTTATTTATATGTTTTTTTTTCAATATCAATGATAAATTCTATTAGATAAGTATTTCAACATTTTTGGATTATAAATAATTAGTCAAGTATTACTCATGCTATAATTATTTTTCTAAAATATGCTTAATATTGACAACAGAAACACCTGTGTAATACGGTGCCGCTAAATGTGTTTCAGATTGATATAATAAACGGCAGTGACAATTTTAAAGCAAAATAAATTAAAAAGATTGTAAGACATACATAGGATTAAAATAAGAAAATGAAGGTGTTGTAGGCATATTGTTCGATTCAATTATATTTCTTTATAAATTGTATTTATTTATTTATATAGACATTTTGTGAATTATCATGTCAATATTACTTTTTATTAATTTATTACGACACAATATTATTAAATAATGCTGATTAATGAATGATATGATGAGTTATAATATTACTGGTTTTAATTAGTATAGCAATAAACCTACAAATATGGTACAAATATGAGTCACTTTTTTAATTAAATGTTTTGAATGCTCTGAAAAAAGTTTGACACAAAGATTTTAAAACACAAATAATTTGAAATAACCGAGAAAAATCATAAATAATCACTATGATATTTTTAATTAGTAATCGAAAATTTGGACTCACGCTGTTATTACAAAAAAGTTGAACACGTTTTGAAAGCTTGCTTTAAAAAGATCTCTCGGTGAATGTTCGCCGTCTTGCTCTTTTGTCTCGCTTTGGTTAGGTTAGGTTACACTTGCGAAAAAAGGATAACGCGATCTTGCTTCGGGCGAGCGCGGTGCATTTCGTACGAAAGCTTTTTTAAACCAAGTATTTAACTTTTTTGTAATAACACCGTTACGGTTTCAACTTGCGTCCTCAGCATGGAAGAAAAAGAAGAGTCTTTACTGCGTGGTTCTCAATGATCATATGAAAATTCTTCTTATTATCAAACTAGCGAGCAAGGCGAATATATTGTCTCGCTCTGATAATAAAAAAAAAACAACAAATGATATATTTAAACCATCCTAATGAATCGCTTTATCTACTGGTGAAAGCTGCTTAAAATCCGATCAGTTATTTCGAGTTTATCGCAAACAGACAGAAAGACGTGGCAGAGAACTTTGTACTTGTAAGCGGCTCCTTTGAGAATGTTTAGTAATGCCATTCCGTACTTAAAACCAATTGACATTAATTGCAGAATAGTTGGACGTACCCACCATTTAGTGCTCATATAGATAAGGACGGAAAGATTTTCGCTCGCGGTTCGCAAGATATGAAATGTGTTGGTATCCAATATTTAGAGGCCATAAGGACCCTAAAAGCTTCGGGAATTCAACTAAAACGAACACTGCACGTTTGCTTCGTACCTGGTAATATTTTTTTTTTCTGGAATAAATTTACTTATTGGTGCAAAGCGCGAATATATTAATATCATACTGTCCTTCCTCTTTTGAGTTACACGTTATTAACAAACTGTTTTATTTTGTTCAAACAACAGAATGTTCAAACATCTATTTACGTTCATTAACCAAGGTTAGGAGGGCATTTGTAAAATTTATACAGCTGGTTGAAAAATTACATAATTTTTTGAATAATAATACACTTAAGTATGTTAATAATTGTAAATTTTATTCTGTTTATTAGATGAAGAGATCGGTGGCCATGATGGTATGGAAAAATTTGTTGTGACTAATGATTTCAAAGCGCTCAATGTTGGTTTCGCGTTGGACGAAGGAATGGCCTCTCCTAACAATGATTTTATTTTATTTAATGGAGAAAGGAGTATTTGGCGTAAGTATATTTCTCTGTTTTAGAATTCCTAATTCCGTATATTCTCTACAGCATTTGTGTTTATAGCTCTGTTTTAATATTCAAATTAATAAAAAAGGTTACGAAGGCTTAAATTGATAGCAGTTGGAATAACCCAGACTATATCTGTTGATGCTGGAAGCTCGGTGTTGCATTAGAGTAACTTGGCAATAAAAGAAAATGGGTTTGCGGGTCCAAAAGGGCGCAGAAATTCATATATATCGGAGGAGCCACCATTGACATGCTTGCTATTGACTATATCGGGGGTGTTACTAATGACCTCAAACACTATTGGTTGAAGTTATCGGCGGTTCATTATTTATCTATGGCTTTCTATTGGTAAAAGAATTTTCAAAATTGGTTTAGTCGTTCCAGATATTACCCCTTAAAATCTCACAAACTGACAAACTTTACTTCTTTATTATAATATACTAGCTGTTACCCGCGGCTTCGCACGCATTTTTTAAATATATTGGATGTTTAAAACTGTGATCACACATCTATTGTAAATTACAATAATACTCTTTCAAAAATAACTGTAAGTATCACACGCACATCATCTACTGTAACAGGTAACGTGTACATTATATATGTGAATACTAATAGTGAATCGAATTGAATAGGATTTATCATCAACCACATAACTGGAACTTTATACTGTTATATATCACCCTCAGTGCTCACTTACACTATATAAGAAAGTAATGAAAATATTAAGCTAAACATTATCGAACAATATGTGTTAAACCTTTTATTATATAAATATAATATGTCCATAGTGCCGATATAATTAAGTTATTATCATACCTTGCTATAATTTAAATCAAATATAAAAATATGACTTTCAATTACAACAGCGATGCCCTTAGTGTTGCAGTTGTTCATAGGCGATGGTAACCACTTACCATCAGGTGGGCCGTCAGCCTGTTTGCTGCCTTTTGGCATACATATGTATATATTTATTCTTGGAGTCCAGTACAGCGCACGTCACACGAACGACGAATGCACGGATAACAGTTTATCACTACATAGTGTAAAACAAAGTCCTATTCCACGTCTGTATATATGTATGTTCGCGATAAGATCAAAAACTACAGAACGCATCTTCATGTCGTTTTTAACAATATATAAAATGATTCTTGGGCAAGGTATAGGTATAGTTTGTCTTATTATCAGGGCGGGCAACGTCTGCTGAACCCGCTAGTTTAAAATAAAACAGCCAATTAGTTACTTATTTGCCCGTAAAATTCCCGTTCAAATAGGTCTAGCCGTTTCGGAGATTACCCGGAACAAATAAAAAAACACAACAGACATATCGATAGAATTAAAAAAAAAAAAATGTTGATATTTGTAGCATCTCATATATTCCTAATATAAAATACACTCACTTTACTTTTATTACACGTAGTATATCACAAATCAAGAATTGGGAACAAAACTAAAGTAGAAATAAATTTTTTGAGGAGTTTTTGGCGGAATTTTAGTCTGTCATCTAGTGGATTTATATTTTATTAATAATCTTGTGTTATTTGTCTCTATATTGTGTTAAATTTGTGACGTTTTATGTGATATGGTTCGTTTATTTTGCATAAGTGAAATGAAAGAAAAATAATACCACGAAGCGTGAACTCTGTGGTCTTGAAAATTAAGAATATAAAAATTTACGAAATATTATATAGAGCATATATAGAGAATATTATATAAAAATACCTATATTGACAACTTCAGAATTGGCAGTATGGATTAATTCCTTCGACTATCTTATTGGACGAATATTATTACTACTAAACATTTTGAATAGCAACACAAAATAAACTTTAGAAATGTTTCCGATATAAACGTACCACGTATAATTAAAAATTGGAAACAAAAGTAACGTAGAATAAACCTTTTGAATAGGAACACAAAATAAACCATGAAAATATTTTCGATAGAATATTATCGCGTTACCATGGCAACGCATATAATACTGACATTAACACGCAGCGGAAGCTTCCAAAGTAGCCCGATTTTGAGAGATTCTTCATTAGTGCTCAGCTCCTTTTGGTTTTAACGTGATGATATGTAGCCTATAGCCATCCTCGATAAATGAGTTATCTAACACTAAAAGAAACTTTTAAATCGGATCTGTAGTTCTTGAGATCATAGCGTTCAACCAAACAAACAAACAAACAAACAAACAAACAAACAAACAAACAAACAAACAAACAAAC
>JACEII010000045.1:76632-248238 GCA_014332785.1 Antheraea mylitta
ATGACAAATCAACCATATCGGCAAACCATTTATTTTCTATTACAGAAATTACACAAATTAAAAAAACACCAAATTTTACCGGAAAATACGAAGATGCAAAAAGATGTATACAACAACAGCAGTAATATTGATATAATAGGAATCGATGTTGGCAAGGAGCCTAACATATCACTCAAAGATGTAACTCATATAATGCCACATCATACAGAAAAACCGATAACCGTTCCGGTCATAACGGAACATTCTTACTCGTTGTTGTATGACCAGAAAAATGTTAAAGATATGTACCCTGAATATGCTAAAATGCATGAGAACCATAATTGTGCTATTTGTGGTGAAGGTTTTGGTTATGTTACAGCTTTAGCCCAACATTGTTCATTACGTCATAAAGGCTATGATCCTTAGTAGAAAGATAGTTGAACTGCAGTATATTTTGTAGTTTTGATCTCAGATTAAATATAATTGTGTTTAAATTAAAGTGTTACATGTTAAATCGAGTCTTATTGTGTATCTTAGATAGAACAGATGAACTCTAATGAGATTGTACCTATTAAAATTTATACGTATAATAAAAATGAAGTGTGTGTAATATCAAAATAACAGCTTTTTACTAGATCGATATAAAACTATACCGGCTACTGACAACAAAAACCAACTTATAAAATTTTTGTTGGTCTGTCCATCTGTTTGTTCCGGAAAATCTACAAAAAGGCTTTTTTTTTATATCAAAGGAGGCAAACGAACTGGTGGGTCACGTGATGTTAAGTGATCACCACCGTCCATAGACACAAGCGACATCAGGGACGTCGCAAGTGCGTTGCCAGCCTGTATATGGGAGAAGGGGGAGGGGAAGGAAAGGGAAAGAAGTAAAGAGGAAAGGACGTGGGCCTCCGGCTCTCTCACTGACCGAACGAAACACAACAATGCAAGCACTGTTATTTCACGTCGGTTATCTGTGAGAGGGGTGGTACTACCCCGGAGGAGCCGACCCATTCATGCTGAAACCAATAATAGCTTCAGCGTAGCTCTACCACCTACAAAGTACCTACCTACCTGGACCAGTTTTGACGAGGATTCCACTGGTAGACAGTTGAACATATATGAAGTGATTTAGGTTCATTTTGTTTTACCCTCGACTCATTCCGCATTGCAATCTTTAAAACGGTTGGACCAATTTTCGGGAGTTTTACTGGCATATAGCTGTGCTGTTCTTATAAGGAGTAACTTAAACTGTTTTATTATACAATAGCTGTTCTTTGTGACTTCGTTCATATAGAATTAGTAAAAAATGGTGTTCAGCGTAAATATGTATATGAGTAGCGCGCGGTACTGGACACTTTTTTTTACTAAATTATGTAATTGGGTATGGGTGCAGTTACGGGTTACAGTTGTATTAAATATAATTGTAAATTTATTTATTGTTTTATTTTGAGTGTGTGTATGTAATTTAAGATTGTCTTTTTGATCAATTTGGTGGCAATTTGATTCTATTTACAGTGCTAATGAGAATATTTCTTTGGACTTCAATGAGAGCTATTTTAATTGTTAGATATTGAAAGCTACTTACCGGTAGATTAGTTTCATATCTTGATTTATATTATGCAAAATTTCAAGCCCTCAACTCTTTGTATAATAAAATAAAATGGTATATTGATTGTTTACAACATCAATTGTCCAATCAATAGCGTAGCGATTTTGAAGATAAAAGAGTTCTTCCTGATAACATAACATAAACATTAAATGCTAAAAATTCTGCAATATCATTTCTTGCTGCTTTGACAACAAATACATTACGAGATGTACATTATCTTCAATAAATTTTAAAACGTATTAATTTTATATACTTAAATTCATTTGTGTGTTGACCATTTCTTGATAATTCTATATCGTATTTTTAGAATGAGAAATAAAAAGGTCAATATTCAAAGGAAACCTCCCAGGGACGGCTAATAAATGAATCGAATACATTTAAACGAGCAGCAATTCGTGTATATTTTTATATATTCTGGATATCGGACACGACGTCTTCCATTTCCGTGAAACTTAGTATGTAGGTAATTTCAAGTTAGCTAGATTTTATTCATAAAAACTTTTTTTAACTGAGATTTCAGGCAATAAAAAAATATAGCTAGAATATGAAGGTAAATTTCGCCACCGCTGTCAAAACAAAAATAGCTCAGATGGAAATTGGTTGCTTCGAAAATCCATGTAACCCCAGTTAGAATCAGAGTGTATGTAATTTTTTTTTTTTGTAAAAAATGATAATTTTGCTGGGCAAATCTAACAATTTATTTTAATTAGATAAATAATTTTGTTATTATAATCATAAAAGTGATATCTTTTTTTATGTGAAAAAATGCTAATTTTGTGAGGCAAACCTAACATTTTATTTTAATTGAAAAATGTTTTTTAAAGAACCGAACTAGACTCGGTCGCCCAGGTAGTACCGATTATGTACACAAATATATTCCTAGCTAATGCACATGTTTCATTATAATATTCATACAATTTTGTGGTTCAATAAACTCAATTTTGTGATGTTTACCTATTTTAGGTACTAATGAGATAAGAAGCTATTGCTCGCTTATATTTGACAGAAATATTTTTCTGTCAAATAGAAGCCAAGATAAACGGGATATTAATTATAAATATTTGCTATGTGTAAATTGTAAAGAATTAAAAAGCTTGGAATAGAAAACAAGCAATTACTTTTTGTACGGTCACAAAAATCTAATTATTTTGGCAATTTGAGCTTATTATATCACTATACAGTCAAAATCTGTTATAAGGACATCGAAGGGATTGCTCATATTTTGTCGTAAATACCGAGTCTTCACAACTAGTGATGTCTTAAAGATACAGCATTCAACCGGCACCTTTTCTAGGTCAATATAACCTGTATGTTGTTCTAAAAAATGTCGCAATAAACGGTTTTGACTGTAATACCATTTTTTTAAAATATTGCCAGATAATGACTTTAAATTTTCTTTCCTTTTTTTATGATGTAGGTCTGCACTAAGGAGATTATATAGTGGGTAAAAGTTCCAAATATGCTACTAATGGTAAATCCCATCCAGTACGTTATTAATACTTTTATATGTAATGCAATGTATAATAGATGGCGTGCATGTTGTATATCTGTCTGTTTATGAAAGAACATTTCTATAATTCTACATTTACTTATAATTTTATATTTCTTCAGTAAAATTTATAAAACGAGTGCTGAGCTGCGGTTATCAGTTAGTCAACAATAAATTTAAACTTTACTATTAAGAGTTGTTGTTTTATTTATAAGAATACTTCTTAGCCACCCTTCAAACAGATGACCTTCTGAAGAGTGTATAAATTGTGGAATAAAAAGTTTTTATACCTTTTTAATCTTCATATATAACTCTGTGTAATATAAGAAGGTTCATTATCTTTAAATACTGAATATTTCAAAGTTTATGTTATTCTTCTAGTGTTGGAGCACAGTATACAGAACAAAGAAAAACTTATTCTTAAACAAAAATTTATATAAATCTAAAGGGTTAATATCTCTCAAAATGAAACAAAAGATGAGATATAAATTATTTAAGATAATAAATTGTACATTTATTTAAACTCTATAACACTACAAACTGGCAAACTTAACGAACAGGAATCCATGGTTCGAGAATGTCACCAATCTTCTTTCGTTCTGAAAAATATACATTAAGAAAAATATTACTGTTTGCTTTTAAGAATTATGGTCCTCTATATGCAATTATAGTTTAACAACTTCGTGCCCAACCATCCTAGGGTCGTGAAAAGTTTGTGAGGATGAGGTACTCTAGATCTTAACAGTGGATGATCTAGTGGAGAAGGTAAAAGAACAGCTATATCACTTCACTAATGTCTGTCACTAGATTGTAAAAGTGGAGAAAAGTGATGGTTGTAGTAAGGAAATTAAAACGACTTGCTACTGCAGCTCGCTTACATCTCTCGCAACCTAGGACAATCCTGCACAACCTTGTCTACTTAAAATGGACTATATTGCTATGCAATTAACTCTAAAAGGTTTATATTTTATCTGGTAAAAAGGTTCTATTTTGATTAGAATATAGACCAGTAGAATCATATGACATATAACTGTGGGCCGTACACTCAATTGGATAATTAACACCACCAATCAATTTTTATGAGCTGTCAAAATGCGATTATGTGAAATTTTATATGACAATAACAACCTGTGAAATCACTTCAATAGCTTCAGGATCAAATACATTGTATCTTCGAGAAATTGTGTTCCAACTAGTGGTTAAAGGGATAAATTATCCAATTGTATATTATTATATTAGCAATGTAAGAACTACAGAAGTGGATGTGAATACACAATATATACTTTAGGCAAATGGTGTATTAATAATTGTGTATGTCCATGTCTCCACCCATTCTTTATACTTCATCTTTTTGTATTGTGCAATTTCATTTTATTAATCAAATTAAAAATCTGCTTTGATAATAACTGTGTCCTAAAATGACTTCTGTCACAGGTACACAAATATCATCTTTGGACAACATGTGGCTCATGTGCCAAAGCCACATGGATTCCACATTTCGAAAATTTTAAATATGCACAAAGTACATACCATCAAAGCAACTAGTTATTTGCTCTTAAACTATTATTTTGATTACATTCAAGAACCAAGTAAAGAACATTACAATGTAAATCGTCAAATTATAGCTACACACCAGGGGTTGGGAAATCCTCAGGATGTAACTCAATGTAATGTCTCATGACAGCATCTTTCTCAGCCAGATATTCGTTACGCTTATTCTGGATGTACATCAATGATCCAGTCCAACCAGCAACACCAAGTATATGTTTCTGTATGCCTAAAAATAAAGAAAACTGATTTTGTAAATACAACATATATACGATATAAGCATTACTTCAAGTAAACAAAAATCTGATTAAACTCAGAAATATATTAAAAATGAAACAGATACACAATCAACATTGAACGCTGTATTATGAGTGCAAATTTTATATAAACCTATCGTTATAAATGTTTGTTATTGTTATATAATTTTTACTAACCACTGAAAATCGGTCTCCTCGTTTGAAAATTGAGGAAAACACCAGTACATACACCAAACGTGACTCCTAAAAGTTGTGGCCAATAAGCAGTCAAAAATGTCTTTTGTCTTCCTTCGTCTCCTAATTTGAGGAGTTCAATAGCAGATAATTGCGAAGACATTATTCCCACAATTACAAAAACCCCAACTCCAGTTTCAATCGGTCACTCTAACTGTCAGATTAGAAAAATGACAATGACAATTGGAAAATTGCCAATATTTTATCCATAGCACACGAATATAGCCATTCCTATAGAGTTATAACAATGAAAGTACAAAGAGGGCTGCATTTTTTTTTGTATTTATTACCTGCGTACAACATTTGTATCTATGTATAGCTTTAGGACTGTTGATAAAATATCGATATTTTTATCTTAAAATATCGATATT
The DNA here is from genome assembly GCA_014332785.1 of Antheraea mylitta. Taxonomy (NCBI): domain Eukaryota; kingdom Metazoa; phylum Arthropoda; class Insecta; order Lepidoptera; family Saturniidae; genus Antheraea; species Antheraea mylitta. Next base: position 82,123 of record JACEII010000045.1, read on the forward strand.
TTTAGACAATATTTTTTGGGTGATATATCGATATTTTGATATTATAATTTGGATATCGGCGGTCGATATTTTTTTTATTCATAATCATTTTCTTAGCTTTATTTCACCTAGGTTGAATCGATACATTATGTTTTTCTTTTCCAGTCTCCTCAGTCAGATATAATCTCAGAATTCACACCTATTACATATGTTATTTTTACATACTTTATCCATACTTTTTTCGGTTTCCTCTACTTTTATATCTATTCACTTTCATACTTAAAACTATTCTAGTTAAAAGTCTTTCATCTCTCTTTATGACTTGCCTGTATCATGCTAACCATTATTTCTCAACTTCTCTGTCACTCGTGATGTTTTCAAACTTTATCTGATACGTTTTTATTCTATCACTTCTAGTTACACCATACATCTTAACAATCGCAGCTCTGCCGCGTACAGTTTTTTCCCATCCATTTCTTTTGTAACATAACCATTTTATACGCCTTCCCCGTGAGTTACAAGGGCATTCGTGGATCGCATAACCTGAACATCTTTCTCCATTTCGTGCATCCTGCATTTATCCTATTCCTTCCGTTACTTTCTACGTTGCCACGTTTTGGATTAATGAATATGAAGCAGGCTAGTAGTAATCGTAGTACCTAGTGAAATAGCTGAACTGAGTATTTAAAAAATCTCTTGCTGAAAAATATTCATTACCATCAGCCTGTAAGAGAGCCACTGCAGGGCTACAGACCTTTTCCTGAAAAAAGGTATGGGTATAATCACCACACTAGCCTACGGCGTACTGGCAATTTCAAACTCTGAGAAAACCACAATTGTACGTTTTCTCACATATTACTATATTACCAGAACATTTCTCAGGCTCAGGTGTTCTCACGGGGTTTTCCTTGACCGTCAGACGATACTGTTACCAATTTAAATTAGTAAGTGTACGCGAATTTTGTAAAATTCATTATTACACACCGGGGTTCGAACCAGCAGACATCGAAATGTTATTCTACTAGTGAAACTAGTAGACTACCACTATTTAAAAAACTTGGTAACTGATTGACTGAAAAATATTGGTACATATAATTATCTTAGTACCTGGGTGACCGAGCCTAGCACGGTTCTTTAAAAAACATATTTAAATTAAGATAATCTGTTAGGTTTGCCTCACAAAATTAGCATTTTGTTACCAAAAAAAAAGAGAAAGATATTTCTTTTGGTGTCACTCGGATTCAAACTGGGGTTACACGGATTTTCGATGCAACAAATCAGATCGATCTGAGCTATTTTTGTTTTAACAGCGGCGGCGAAATTTACGTTTATATTCTAGCTATAGGTTTTCATTGCCTGAAAACTAAGTAAATTTTTTTTTCTATAAATAAAATCTAGCTATATCGATTTATCGTCCCTGAAACTACCTACGTACTAAGTTTCACGGAAATAGATGACGCCGTTTTCGAGATCCTGAATATATACAAATATAAAAATATACAAGAATAGCTCATGTAAAGGTATTAGATTTAGATAAAACAATAATGATGACGATTATCAATATGATTGAATGACGTTTGTGCAAGTGGCTCTTAGAACTATACTGTTATATTTTAAAACATGGTATAAACTATACAAATATACTGGATTAAAAACTGTAAATCAATGTTAAGCTGAATTACATTTTTTTAACATAGCCGATATATCGAAATATCGATATTTTTTTCCAATATATCGAGTTCCGATATTGATATTTTCATAAATATCGATACATCGAAAATCCGATATTTTTAAAAATATCAACAGTCCTACTTTATATAAGGTACTCTGTGGTGCAATCATCATTCGAACACTGTTGCTGTTTTAGCGACTTTGTCGCTAGATCTAGCGGATTTTGGTATGTTTAACACCTTTTTTTTTCAATCTAGAATATTGAAAATACATAAATATTTTAGTACTAATTTAAGTGTAATTATTGGTAGAAACATGAAATGCTTTAGTTCTTGTTGGAATTCCCCTACCAGAATGTCGTTCGATTATGGGGTTTAATCGGTTGGATGCTTCTCAGTCTATTAAATGATACATCAGATATCGTTTCGTCTTTCACTTTCATTTCACTACCACCGCCAAGAGAAATAAAAAATCAGTTACTATGTTATGGTTTCGCAGAATAAACTTGTCCTACTTAGTTTGTTTGTTAAATTGTTGACATTGATTTAAAAATCTGTTTGTGAAAATGGAAATCCCTTTATAAAAACAAGTCAAGCTCAAAAGTAAAATAAAAAATATAAACTAGAACGGAAACACCAAGAAGAGTTATAATGTTGTTAAAAGTGATTATAACTGATCCAGCTAAAGCTTTTTGCTCGTTTTATTACTGTGAAATATTCGCAATATTGTATTTCACGATATCTTTTTCCATGAAATATATAATTTAGCGACTTCTAGCGGTTTTGTTAATCATATACATTCTTCAAAATCTAGCGACTTTTTAAATGACGTCTGGACTTTTTGCTTCCTAAACGGCAACACTGCATTCGACAATTGTACACAGTACGATGATTATATGAGTGGTTTGTACTTTGTGGAATTTTTGGCGGGATTTCAGTCGGTCATGTAGTGGATTTTATATTTTATTCATATCTTGTGTTATTCGACTCTATATTGTGTAAAGCTGGTGGGGTTTTATGTAATATGGTTATTTTATTGTGCATAAGTGAAGCGAATAAAAAATAATACCAAGGACCATGAATTCTGAGATGCCACAAAAATTCCCAGGAAAGTTGTAACGAGAAAACCATCTTGTTATTGCATTGAAATAACTGCAGTACATTTTACTTGCATATCGATCTCCTAAATTATCCTAATAATTTTAAACCTAACTTTGACTTTATCAACTCAACACTTGGTGACATCAGAACATTTTTTTAATGATTATTCGAAGATTAAGAAAATAAGAAATGTTATACAAAATATTTGGCGCTTATGCCTTTACATTAACTTGAACATAGAAGAAAACAAACTAAAGAATACATAAGAATTATCCTATAACTATCCGTATCACTACTGGATATACAAAAACCACATATATTGAAAACTTTAGAATTGGCAGTATGGATTAATTCCTTCGCCTGTCCAATTGGACGAATATTATTACCACAGATTACTTTATATTATTGGAAATACTACTACCACATAGGGATGTGAGATTAATGGAAAAAATCGATTAATTAGGAATCGATTTTTCTTTTCTTAAATAATAATCGATTTGTTAAAAATCGATTTTATTGAAAATAAATAATCGATTTTTTCAAAAATCGTCCTAATAGAATGACAACATTATTAATTCTAACTGTAAAATTCAAAACAATGAAGTTTCACTTTTAAATTTTCATATTAATTATAGTGTGACTGACAAAATTAAAATTGAAGAATTTGTTTATTGAATAATTTCAATAATAATTTATAGTTTTGTAAACTTATGTATGTCGAGTTTACCATAAGACATTTTTAGTGAACAAGTTATACTCGCATGACAGACCTTTTTAGTTTTACTGAAATTTTTAATTTTACAGAGAGCGGTATTTGGCTGTCATAAGAACCACAACAATCATTATAAGATATAGTAACTCATGTTACTTGTAAGGCAGTGGGATGTTTTCATTCTATGTTCTTTTTAAATTTGTAGTTTCACTACAACATTTTTCATTCTATCGAACACAACATGCATATTACTGTGGTATTATTCTTTTTCGTTATAAAATACTTTCGCCAGCCGCTTTTAGGTGTTTTGCGGCTAGAAAACATTTTAAATTTTTACAAACATATTATCTCACTATGGTCACTCTTCAATTGTAAATAATAATGAACTTATTTTGAGTTCTTTTCATCCGTCGCATAGATGTTTATGAAAATCGATAAAAATGCGTAATTTATATATCGATTTTCAAAAAATCGATTAATATGAATATAAACATCGACAATAAAAAATCGATTATAATTAAATAAAAATCGATTTAATTAAAAATCGATTATTTTTTAACATCCCTACTACCACAGAATAATATTACTATTTACTACTAGCGGAGACTACTACGGAGTGATTTGTTATGGTGGCTTTTATATTTTTAATTATTTATATCTGTTTATAACATAAATACGAAAATATTTTTAATGTGTGTGTATCAAAAGTCAATATTTACAATTATTTTGAACAATAACAAAGATTACACATGTAATATTGAAAAATTGAGGTTATAATTTTTATTGCACGCATCAAAAGTGCGATAAACAAATATATTTCACTTAAATAAGTACAAGTAATATTAACCATGGTAGGTATTTATTTTCCATTATATTATGCCGAAGTGTTTACAAAAAGTATATCAAAACTAGTTAAATTTTTCAGGGTAAACAACGTAAAACTAGAAAAATTGTGGAGCGAAAGTTTGCTAAAATGAAAAAACTTATAAGTCCTAGTGATGCAAGGATAAAACAAACCGATAGGTTACTGCCTAAAAAAAAGAAACGTATCGATCCACATGAAATGAAAATACATGAAGCTCCTCAAGCAAGCACAGCATTGTTCTTCCAGTATAATACACAACTTGGGCCGCCATATCATATTCTGATCGATACTAATTTCATTAATTTTTCTATTAAAAACAAATTAGACATAGTACAGAATATGATGGACTGTTTGTATGCAAAGTGTATTCCATACATAACAGATTGTGTCTTAGGGGAATTAGAAAAACTTGGAAGAAAATACAGGGTAGCACTGAGGATAATTAAAGATCCAAGATTCGAACGGATTACTTGCTTGCACAAGGGCACTTATGCTGATGACTGTATAGTACAGAGAGTAACACAACATAAATGTTACATTGTTGCAACAAATGACAAAGATTTAAAGAGAAGAATTAGAAAAATACCTGGAGTTCCAATAATGTATGTCGCTGAACACAAATACACTATAGAAAGGATGCCAGATGCTTATGGTGCTCCAAAAGGAGCTATTTAGTCTAGTAAATACAAATTTAAATACAATAAACTTGTTTTTTTTTTTCATATGATTCCACTAGTTTTCTAAACATGATTTCAGAGTAATCACTACTCTTATAAAAGTAAAATTAAATCATTGTATGGATAAGTCACAATAACTATAATAAGTGACATTACGAAGAATTATTATGGGCCCCTTATTTTAGAATTTATTGATAACAATTTGTCATTAAAGTTCCATCACATGTTAAACAATCTTTTCGCAATTGCATGTTCTCCCAATCAATCTCATTTGTTCATTTTTAGAATGTAGGAGATAAATTAAAAACGTATTCATGTTCTAAATTTCTATTTGTCCATTAATTACAATTATATTATATAGGAAAAAAGTTATATGATTACAAAATATACATTATACTAGATGGTAGAGTTCATTGCGCCAGGTGATCCAACAACATCTATGATTTCTCCAATAGGTTTTGATTCGCTGTCTGTGCTTGTATTGCATATTGATGATGGAATAGTGAGTGTCTAAAATTAAAAAAGTATATTAAAACATAAAAGCAAATATCTATGAGTGAACTATTACAACTGTAATATTAATAGTGGATTACATTAGTGTTTCTAGTGACTACTCAACAAAACTAGACATAATTAATATTTTTACAGTCAAAATAATTTAACGTCTTATTAGTAATGTAGATACATTAAATTAAAAAATTTTTTGGCTTTCCACAGGATTCTAAAAATCATTGGAAATGCATGATGATACACTTATATCATCTTATGAAAGCCCCTTAATAAATATAAATAAGATGGAAATAATAGTTACAATTGTTGGAGTCTTAATTTACTACGGCTCAATTAACTAAGGCTTATTCAAGTAATGTAATGTAACTTTAACATATTAACACTGTCTAACTAGTTAATAGAAGAAAATGTAAGTAAAACTTAATGTTAAGAAATATTTATCTTTATATCATCATGTCTTTGAACTGTGAAAGAACTATAAATTTCTTAGTCTCTAATTCACTAAAAGTGTGATGGTTGTTTTGGGATCGTTCAGGTATTACGTAATCTGAATAGTAATACATTATTAATATAAATTATTAATAATATTAAATATATAGTAATTAGGTAATTTGTTTTAACAGAAAAAAGCACACTGATAAATTATAAGTAAAAACGAACCTTTCCTGGATTAAGTGCTTCATATTGATGTCTCAGTGCTTGCAGTTCAAATTCACATGAAGTGAGTGCATTTTTCAAGTCTAACGCCAATGCTAGATCTGAACGTAGCTCATTGAAATGTTTGCATATCGCTTCTGTTGGTGTTGGTGCTATATCTGAAAATATTATATAATACTGGCTTCATTTGCACGGAATAGTTACTTTGGATTAACGCTAACATGCAGTGGAACTCTCAAAAGAAAAAACAACATCGATTTTGAAACATTTTTCATTGGTTTTTCGCTTCTATTGATTTTAGTTTGCTGATATATAACCAAAACCCTCCATCCATACATGAGTTATCAACACTGTAAGAATTTTACAAACTGGACCAGAAATTCCTGAGTTTAGTGTGTTCAAAAAAACAAACCTTCCAACTTTATAATATTAGTATGGATTTAAAGGAATTAAATTGTATATTATGTAATTAAAACCTATAAAAAAAAAAGTATTTTTGAGCTTTTTACTTATTTACCACTATTTTCCATGTAACTCGAGTATTTACTATCTATTAAGAGTGGTTCATGGCATCAATATAGTCTAGATTTTTTATCATGTATTAAGTGAATTTAAAAAATACAGCTTAATATTTGCAATTTCCAAAATATTGGTATGGAGAGAAGACGAATGTTAATTAAAGAATAAATTAGGACACTAACCAATATTCATGAGCCGTAACTCCTGTTCAATAGCTTTGGTTTTCCTCTGTCCCACACCAGGAGGTAATTTCATCCTCTGTGAGCGAAGCCATACACCGGTACCTCGTGCTTCCGGGAACTTTATGCCTGACCATTCGACCGTCTATTGACATTCATTACTAATTAGTATTAATTTGTTTATTAATATAATTTTATGGGAAAAAATTCATAACCAGATGATTGAGAATTAAAATTGAATTAAGGGGGGAAGGGATTTATTTATACAACTGGGTTCTATTTCACAGTTGAAACAGATTAAAATACTATTTGAATCATAATTAAGTAATTCGAACTATTTAAATATTTTACAACTATTATTCAATTTCTATGATATTCATTAAATATTCTTGATTTGAAACATATTCAAATTATTTGATTTTAGTTTCAGTTAATTGAATTATTTGCATATTGTCTTTTCCGACTATTTTAAATCGAATTGTTGGAGTTGATTTATGAGATACTCGGTTAACCTACCAATAGTTGTTGACTCAACAAAATCATCCATAAGATAAACTGTCAAATAGCCTGTTGAGTTGTACTGAAGTTTATCGTATGATTGTGTGTTCAGAAACGCAATTTGATAAGTTATCGAATTTTTTTTTTCTCGAACTGACTACGCTATTGACCTAGCAAGGTCTTAACAGCTTCACCGGACTACTAAGGCGAGCGCTTAAGGCACTCAGCCAATTCGACAAGTTATCGAACCAATAACGCATTTGAACAAATAAACTACAGTTAAAGTACCTGAGAAAGCGAGCGCTAGTTATGAATAATTTAAAGATTCACACAGTGCATTCAAAATTAATTATTATTATTATTTTTAATTCAATTAAGGGGAAAATGAGTCATACCACATTCTCAACAGTGCGTATTGGCCGTTGCTGTGATGTAATTTTTTTCTTATGCAATTTCCTATCATGACGCCTGGCGATATTAGCCGCTGTCGTTGAAGGAGTACTCGGACCTTCGGTGTTATTTACAACAGTATTCACAACCGGAATGTTGCCGCTATCAGCTCTAGATATAAGTTTCTGCAAGTCTTGTGTTTTTCTTTCTCTCTCTCTTTTTCTCGCTTCAATCTTCTTCAGCTCAGCGATGAGCATTTGCTCTTCTTCAATCTATAAAATAAGTTATAGACCGTTGATGATTAAATCATAGTTATATTCATAGTTTTGTCAATTATCAAAAACAGAGATATAGTGGTGAATTGGTGAATTCCCTGAAACTTTGAAATAGTCTTTGAGTTACTTACATTTCTTTTTTTTATATCAAAGCAAACTAACAGGTGGGTCAGCTGATGTTAAATGATCACCATTGCCCACAGACACATGCAACACCAGGGGAGTCGCAAGTGTGTTACCAGCTTGTGTAGAAGGGAGGGTGAATAGGGAAGGAGAGAGGGAAATGGTCTTCCGGCACTATCACTGACCAAATGAAACGCAACAATGCCAGCACTGTTACTTCACGTCGGTTTTCCGTGAGAGGGTGATAAAATCATAAATCATAACCGCCCATTATAATCAATATAAAGATTTACCTGCTCTTGTGTACGCTCAAATAGTCTGCGCAGTTGCTCTTTACGTTTTCTTTCATGTTCTGCGTCATAATGGTACACTCGTTTTTCACCATTACCCATAGTAACTGTATTAGACCAAGGATTAGTTTTCACCTGAAATAAAAATATTACATTAAATTTGGTAATTTATTTCTCATGAAAATAGTTTTGTTGTGATTTTTTTTTCTATAAATTATATGTTTTAGCCTTTGACTACAAACCCATCAGCCCTGACAACACATATTTACATTTTCTTATAGGCATGGATAAATATCTTCTATTTTTAACTTTATTTTGGCAATCAATCTTTCAGATTATTACTGCCATTGTTAAGTAGGCAATAATATTACAACACGTCGTGCATTTTAACAAGATGGTGGATCCCTTGTTAGAACCTTCCAGGGAGTTTTTGTGGCATCTCAGAACTTCATGCTCTGTGGTATTATTTTCCATTCACTTCACTTATGCAGAATAAACTAACTATATTACGTAAAACACCACTAAATTTACAAAATATAAAGTCAAATAACACGAGATTATGAAAAAATTATAATACACACTACATGACAGACTAAAATCAAGCCAAAAACTCAGATATTTTTTACATAGATTTAATTTTTTTATTCAAGAATCATTTTTTATATATTACTTTTCCGAATTAGTTAAAAGTTTTCAGCATTTTATTTATGAGATCTTTTAGCTTTGATATTGTAACGCTATACTGCTATTATGTCTTATAATTGCAACACTTACCTTACTTAATGTAGCACATATGCCATAATACCTTTCCTTTAAGTCTTCTATACTTCTATCCCTGAATGCAGCTCTGTCCCACCTATCGTGAATGACTATAAAACGTAAATCAAATCTTTGGCACAGGTCCATGAGGTGATCTGTCTCTGCCTGACTCCAGTCCTCTGATTTCAAATATTGATTATACTCCGATTCAGAATACGATGGTATTGAAACTTGCTTGAAGGACCACAAAAGTAGTATTAATGATAATAAAGTACTTCTTTAAAGTAACAAACACAAAGTAATATGAATAACCTTTAAATATACCCATATTGTATTCATACTTTTATCTTATGGATATTAGTTTTTTTTTTCTGAAATGACTACGCTATTGACCCAGCAAGGTCTTAACAGCTTCACCGGACTACTAAGGCGAGCGCTTAAGGCACTCAGTCGATTTTATTTTGGCAACCAGCTCAAGGGCGCACGGCACATCTCGGCTTGGCTGTTGCATGCAAAATCGTGACCTATCTTAGCTAACCTAGCTAACTATTCACATATGTATGAGTTGTTGAAACGTATATGTGTACCAAGCATACACGCCTCAACAACTCCTTCATATATTTATTGTCGGAAAATTGAGAACAGGATATTAGTTAGACTAGTGAATATTAGAAGTATACTTTCATACAATTTAATAACAGAAATCAACATTATTCTAATGTAATTTAAGAATTATATATTTTCTTAGTAGAAAAATGATAATTCATTAATAACTAGTAATTATTACATCAACCTATTAAAAAAAACTAGTAATTTGACTATGTTCTACATAAACTAATAAAAATTTTATTGATAAAAAAAATATTTATAATAAAGCAAACTTAATAAGTAAACTTTATATAAGAATGCCAATTTCATATCTCATTTTTTAAACTGTCAATATGTAAATTATCCTAATAAAATACTCAGTTTCATATACCAGGGAACAAAACCATACTATGGAAATGAAAAACTTTTTTTAAGGTGGGTAATAATAATAATAAGAGAATATTATTGTATATAATTTTCTCACCTTATTAAACTGTGCAAAAGGGTATTCTTTAGATTCATCAGCTACTCTTTTCCAATGATAGAATACAGCATTATCCTTCCGTGCAGGATTAGTGAATGGTGCCCAAACCCATTTTCTAACTTTTCTCATTCCAAGTTTAGCTTTAGTTTGTTTATAACCCTTTCCTGTGACACAAACATCAACTTATCAACCATGTACACTTGAGGGCACTGGAGCGGAGCCATTTAAAATGTTGGTAACAAATGATGGTTGTGGCTCACAGATTTCTATGCTCTTGGTAACTGCAGATAATCATATTTTCGAGTTGCTGGTAATATGAATGTAAATAAATTTCAAGTGCAAAGTGTTAATATATGTATATATTTTTAAACACATTAACTGCAGGTCACATGAGGATGTGTCATAAATAGACACCACATAAAACATAGTTGTGGGATTGACAGTGACCATCTTACACTAGTGATCATGGCTTATGTTGTGGAGATCTTTAAAAATATATCATTAATAATTGATTGTGGATCACACACAATTGTCCTGTGTGGGATTCGAACCTAAGAAACTCAGTATCATAGTAGCAGGAAGGTGCCCTAAGTTGTGATCGTTCACAATGCTCTACTCAAAAATATTATGAAACAGTTGGGCAGTATTTCTATGTTGTACAAAAAATCTAAGATACATATTGTTCAAATATCAACTAGATTTTGTTACAAAAGAAAATTCTGTCAGGTATTATAAATAACATTAGAGGTTTTTATGGAATATAATATTTAAATAACAGTATTTTACCTGTGTCAGTAGGTAGCAGTGGAGGTAATTCTTTATTGTCATTGTAGAGGAGGGCAAATACCTCTCGGTGCATGCCCTCAGGTCTTTTAACTGCTTTTGCTTGTACATATTTCTTTTTGTTCTTATCACCATGTATTATACTATCTCTGCTAATTTCGGTTGTACCCGGCTGTTCTATATCCAGTATATCAAGAATATCTGCCATCTTATACTTTAATTTTTATACGATTCACAAATTATTATCTTTATCACTAGAATTAAGTTTCATAAATATTACAATACGATCAATACAGATCAGACACCTTTAGTTTATGAACGTATATTTATTTTATACATAACTTATTTATGTAATATTTTATTATAGAAAGAAAAAATAACAGTCGATTATATTATTTTGTAAAATACATAATTTGTCCAAAAATTTGTCAACATAACTCACAGAGTAAAACAAAATTATTGGTGTTATCAACTCTAAAAAATGTATACCTCTAAAGCTAAAACGGATAACCCCTAAAAGCACCTCAGTTCCTTAAAAATCCTCGTAAAACAAGAAATTAATAATTATGACACTGGAATTTCCTTTTTTAGGGATAATACTCTGTGACTGGAATTGATAGATTGTAGAAACATTTAGTTATTTAAAAACGCTTACTAAAACTGTAATTAATATCTTCACAATATTTTTTTATAATCATTTATTCCATTAAAATTATTTCAAAAAAATATCAGACGTTTGCTAATTTCAATAACACAAATGAAAACAATATTTTACGTTTTTCTTACACACTGGCGCCTAACTATTCATCCAGGTAATATATTAATTATCATTAAATCAATATACATAAAATAATCTTTAATATGTTATATTACCTATTTGTTAGCATTATACAAAATTATATTTCAATTTTTTAATAATCCTATGGACTTTAAAAACTTTTTTAGGTGCGATGAGCGGTATCTTTTGTCGGAGATGAATTTGTAATTTCGGGTCATGACATCCTACGTCAGCATTACCGTTCGAATTGCGCTTGCCCGGCTTGCGTCAGACTAGTAATATGTTATATTTATATTTAGCAGTCCATCATACGTTTGATTGATTAAAAGACTTCATAAAAATGTAGGTATATATATCATTATTACTCCGAGTGCCAATAGATATGAAATCCATACTATTGTTAATAATTTTAATAAACAAATTGTGAAATTGAAGTATTGTCATTTACACTATAATTATTATGAAAATTTAAAAGAGTACACATTAATTTCATTGTTTTGAGTTTTCACTTCAGTCGGCAGTCCTTATTACTTGTTTTTTACGTGGGGAAATCTGTTATGGATACTTACCCTCCCGGGGGAGAGTGTGGGTTATATCCGAATCGCACGGACTAAAACCCCACGATGTACCGTCGGACCTTGTTGTTGGAGCGTCAAGGGTTCGGTCTACGCTATTCCCCTTGGATAGGCGCCCCAACGGTTCGCCCGGCGGAAGTTGACCGCCGGGCTCCTACCTATATACCTCCCCTCGTCCGCCGGACCTGTGCAATGAAGGCATTAGCCTCCCGGCTGCATCTCATCAGGTCCGGCTACCGTAGCGGGAGGAGTTGGACGAAGCGCCGCCTCCTCCCGCCTGTCCTTCGTTGACGGAGAGGGCCACTTAAAGGATCTGCCTTGCGGGCCCTCTCCGCCGCCTCCTTCTGCGAGATGACCTCCTCGCAAAAAGTGGCCACTGCTCGCCACGCCTGTTCGCTGCCGAGCATGGCTGAAACCACGCCCGGCAGCGTCAAATCCCATCCCACCGCCGTCGTCAGAGAGCGACTCTCTCCCTTCCACGCATCACACTCGGAGAGAGTGTGCTGCGCGGTTTCTTTTTCATCGCCGCACTCGTGACAAGCAGCGGTTGGCTCCCTGCAAGCAATCCGGTGCAGGTACCACCCGAAACAACCGTGTCTGGTGAGTACCTGTATCAGCCTGAACGTCAGGGAGCCCCAATTCCTCCCTGTCCATTCTCACTGCGCAGCGCGCTCACGTTGGCCGCAACGAGGTCTTCTGTCCAGACCGGTGTTCCGTAAGCGACCATCGCCCGCACGACTTCCATGAAGAGTCGATGGCACCCGGCATCCGGCTCTCCAATGTTGAGGAGCAACCGGCCGATTGCCTCCGCCTCCCCAGCAATTCACGGCCCGAGCCCCGCAAAATGGGGCACGAACCACCAGCGCCCGTCCAGGGTGAGGCCCAAGTACTTCATTTGCCCCCCCCCCGGGAGGGTGCCCTCCCCCATTATGTGGGCCCAAGGAGGTGGCCCAAATGACGACTGAATGCGAGAGATCCAACCCAATGGCCGTGATGAGTGGTGTGGCTCACGAAGTAAAGCTTTCTAGCTCAACCCAAATATAATCAATTGTTATTAGTATGATAATTACTTCATCTACAGAAAGTCTGTTAAATAAAACACGTTTTTGATGAAAAATTTAAATTATTTAATGTAGATATTTTATGAGTACGTTACATACTTCTCTTAATTTTGTGTAATCCTTTGTAAAACTCGCCTCATTGCAACGGGACTGTCTAGTGGCACCTAAAATAAATTTAAATATAAAATCAATTGTTAAAAATATAATATTTAAAACAGTATTATTGTGTAAGGTTAAAAACTAAATATCTTTGTTTGAATTAATCCAGAAATAGATAATAAATAAAGGATTTTTTTGTCTTTTGCCTAAAAGTCACATGGTCACAAATTCTTGACGAATTGAAATAATATATCAAATAGATCAAAAATCGTATGTAAAATGTTCTAAGTGTCTTTGGCGGGATTATAGTTTGTCATATAATATATTTTATTCATAATTTTGTGTTATTTACTCTATATTTTGTAAACTTGGTGGTATTTTACGTAATATTGTTCATTTATTGTGCATAAGTGAAGTGAATGCAAAATAATACCACGGAGCATTAAATTCTGAGATGCCACAAAACTCCCTGGAAGATTCTAACAATGACACCATGTTGTTAAAATATTGAAATAACCACACGACGCTTGTAATATTATTAATTACACGACAATTGCAGTAATAATGTGAAATATTTGTTACCAAAAATGAAGTAAAAAATTGTTTCAATGAATCTTAGTGCGTTTTCTATAAAACCTTATAATTTTTATTTCAATTTTATCAAAGAATTAATAAGTTACTATATTCATTGTTAAAAATATTCACACCTAAAAGTTCAGGCGTTTTATTATCATTTTATTTTATTTTTATTATTATACAATTTATTAAAAACAGTTTTGCGATAATATTACAAGATTAGGTTTTTCATCAGGATATACGAATAATGTATAATGGTTACCGAAAGTCCAGCAGCATTCATCCAATAAAACCTAAGTCTTGACGTTTCCCTGAAGTATCCTTCAACTAGCGAGTTAATAATTAGAGTTTGTCGTGAACTATTCCTGAATTCAGTTTGACCAGGCCATACTAGGTTATCGACCCAAAGAAGTTGGCCTGAAAAAGACAACAAATTTAAAAAGATCTTAGCAGACATATTTATTTTGAATTCTCGTTTCCGTAAATGGGATAAAAAACGTGTTATCATTTTAATTCTTTACAATTTTGATTAGAGATAACATTTCTAATTATAAAAATATTCTTTAAAGGATTTAGGTTATGTATATGTATTCATTATTTATGCTACTGTCACCCATCATTTTTTATATTAAACAGGCCATACCGAAAGAAAAAACTGATTATTCAGCAAAAATCTCACACTTACCCGGTGTATTGGAGACAGCATCCAAATTTCCATTGTAAATTGTTACAGTTACGTTCGTATTCTGAAGTAAATATTCAACTAAAACAAAAATATTAATTATAACAAATAATAACTGCAAGGTGAACCTTCAATGTTACCATTTGGTCGTGTTTGAGTCTTATAAATATTAAACGATGAATCACGACAAAAAATATGAATATTTCGATTTTTAGATCTTTAGAATTTCATGTGTTTCAAAATATGTAAGTGGAACATAATACTTAGAACCGATTTTGATTATGTCTAAACTTAATTGCTAGCGTATTATTATTCTTATTTATTCTAGTAAAAGGGGCTATGCAGCCCTTAGTCCTGTATCACTGCGACTAATAGTGATCTATTGTGATCGTCCCATATTACTAAAACTCCCCGCCTAGTCCTATAGCATTGAAGAACTGCAGAACTTTTTTAGTTGAGAGCATCTGCACTTTGTCCGGAAGCAATACATGCTTTCCCAGAATCCGGTTTCGTGTAGGTTTTAGTGGATCATATTCACATAAGTGGTGTTTGGGGGTCTCATTCGCACTATCACAGAATCTACACTCTCTTGTGCTCTGGACACCGATATTGTACAAGTGCTTTTTAAGACAATAGTGTCTAGTGAGTGTTCTCTCTAAAACCCCTTGCTAGCGTATCTAAATTCAGTAAATAATCATTAGTTATTATTTCAGTAATATATGAAAATACCGTAGCCAATAGTCTACAGGCCGATTTATAATTAGCTTGGTTAATATATCAAATTAACTGTATTAACAACAGCTACTTTTGAAAAACGTTTAACAATTAGAATACCTTTATCTGTCGCAGGTAACATAAAGCTGCTTCTAAATGCTTGTATAGCTTCCTCCCTTTGTTCGTCGTATGCGCTTGCATCAATTCCGAGAGCTGGCGCTACTGTTTCGTCCATGAAGGAAGAGTCATCCGAACGCAAAACGTCTTGGATATATTGCTTTAAGCCAAAATCTGAAAAAGTAGAGGCAATAATAGTAGGAAAACAGAAATCGATATAGGTTTGATTAAAGAAGCATTAAAATGTTTGAGACATTTAAACTCTTAGAGCAATATTTGGGTTTAAGTATGTTGATCAAGTGATTTAGATAAATGCGATTAATTTTTATTACTTAGTTTACATACATAAAAATTAAGCATAAGTAATCCGTTTATGTTAAAATTACCTCGCGTAGACTCTCGTGTCAATTTTTCAACAATATATCCTAAATTAATCGCTATAGCGCCAGCATTCTCATTCACAAATTCGTTTAATGATAGATACTTATCAAAAGCTTCCTCCATTTGGCCACCATTTACCAGGCTGTTTACTTCGTTTGAAAAATTTTCAATAGTGCTTCGGCCACTATCATCTATGTAGGCGAGTTCCTCGAGATAAAATCCAAGTTTAGTGAGGGCCAAGGCGGGTGAGATGATACCGTTGGCTATGACAACTCCTCTTAAATTATGCGAGAAGCTATCACTCTAAAATAGTAATTATATTAAAACATATCAACATCATTACTGAACAGAACTAGTACAAAATTTAGATAGCTTTTAATAATATATTTGAAGTCAGTGCCAACTCAAATTTCAAATTTTTTGCAGGTAAAAAAATATGTATATGGATGTACATCGCGGGACACGATAGTAGACTTAAACTTTGTATGTAAAGAAATGAATTTAGGTTGGCACCGATCTCTAATAATTATAAGATAGTGCAAATATCATTTTTTATTTTCTTTGGTTAATTTAATAAAATAATTATTTTTGGCTTTTTAGTGCCTTATTGGTTTTTCATGTCGAAGATACTTTTATCTAATATAGTATAAATTTGTTCCTATATTAAATATGAATAAAAGCATGTGAAAATTGTTATGCTGGTCAGCTGTAAATACTTTACTGCTTCGTAACTGCTTTTTCTCGTAAGAAGCATGGGCTTATCTCCATACCTACCTATGATGTAGTGATCTTTTTTTTTATAACCTGGGGAAGTCCCTTATGGATACCCACCCTCCCGGGGGAGAGGGTGGGTTATGTCCGACTCGCACGGACTAAAACCTCACGGTGTACCGTCAGACCGTGTTGTTGGGGCGGCAAGGGATCGTTCTAGCTAATCAACCTTGTAGAGCCGTCCCAACGGTCCGCCCAGCGGAAGGTGGCCGCCGAGCTCCTACCTATAGAGAGGCAGACTGGGTACACACCAGCTGCCTCCCCTCGTCCGCCGGACCTGTGCAATGAAGGGAAGAACCCCCCGGCTGCATCACCTCAGGTCCGGCTACGGTGGCAGGAGGAGTTGGGCAAAGCGCCGCCTTTTCCTGCCGGTCCTCTGTTGGTGGAGACGGCCACTTAGAAGATCTACCTCGCGGGCCCTCTCCGCCACCTCCTTTTGCGAGATGACTTCTTCGCAAAAGGAGGCCATTGCTTCGGCACGCCTGTTCGCTGCTGAGTATGGCGGAGACCACACTCGGCAGCGACAAATTCCCCCCTACCGCCGCCGCCAGAGTGCAGCCCTGTCCCTCCCACGCAACACACTCAGAAAGCGTGTGCTGCGAGGTGTGTTCCTCAGCGCCGCATGATTTAGTGATCTGCAGTAGCCATGAATCTATTATTCTATATCTATCTTACTGATTCATTGTGCTACTACGATATTTCTTATAGTATTAAAATTTCCACACCATGATTTTTTTTCCTTATCTTCTTCTATACGTATAGTAACAATGTAAATCTAGCGTGTCTGTATTTTTTCGTGATAAAAACTGTTGAAGGTGTCTAGATATACATAATACAGTAAATTCCACTCATTTTTAGAAATGTTTGTCTGTTTATATGAACACGCATCAGTGCTAAAGTACTGAGTTTACAATAAAACCTAAGCAAGAAAATTATAAAGCATATCCTCAGGAATAACTATTTTTTGTTTTATTAAAATCGGTCCACTCTATCAAAATTGTAATTTGAATGATGACTGGAGTTAAGTACGAGAGAAGAGTAGTAATCTATACTGATATCATAAAGCTGGAGGGTGTATTTTGTCTAGTCCGGTGAAGCTGTTAAGACCTGGCTAGGTCAATAGCGTAGTTAATTCGAGAAAACAAAGGAGGGTTTGTTTGTTTAGTAAGTTGAACGCGCTAATCTCAGAAATAGGATCAATAGGGTCCGATTTTAAAAATTATTTGAGTGTTAGCTCATTTATCGAAGAAAGCTATGGGCTATATTTCATCACGCTAGAACCAATAGGAAGGGAGCACCAATGAAGAATGTTTCAAATTTTTTTTTTCTCTCAGAGCTTCCGCTGCGTGTTAGCATTAGCCTAAAGTAATATAAAGTATTTCACGCGGACGAAACCGCGGGCAGAGGTTTGTAAACGATAAAATTTAAATTAGTAAATTGATTTTGGTTATACAATAATCGCTGGCATGTTAAATAAGATGAGCTGGCGGACATTAAATCAGTATAAATATTATTAATAGGACCTCATTAAAATATTCAGATTTTATGAATATTTATTAACTCCATTGGATATGCAGGTTGCATTAATTTACTATACATAATAATAGTTCTTACACCATAGAGTTGGATAGCGAGTGATACTGCCAGCTGTGCCCCGTGCCCTTGTCCGAAAATATATAATGGAGTGTCACTATATTCTTCGTGTAGCGAGTAAAAAGATTCTAAGGTAAATAGTAGATGGTTTGCTGTAAAAAATAATATAAGCTTGTTAATAGTGTATATATAAAAAATGATGTATCTCTTGCTTGTGTAATATCCAATTTTCGAGATAATTGAACCAATTTTGGTAAGATTATCTGGCAGAAATATTTTTTTTAAACGTTATGTAGGTTACAAAATTTTACACCCTTAGGAGGGTCTAAATCAGTGGTACTCAACCTTTTTTTTAAACAGCCGACAAACACGTTTCACTCGTGGGTATCGCGGGCCGAAAACTACAAATATTTTGGTATTAGATTTAAAAAAGACGTAATTTCAAATTAAGAACGTATTAATGTAGTTAAAAATTGTTGTCCAATAAAACAAGCTTAGTATAACCCTTATATCATAAGGAACGCATTTTAGTCGGGTTATCTGGGATCTATTTAATTTACTCAGATTGCTCATAGTTTTTCTGATGGGCACGAAATTTAAAATAATTGAAAATAAAGTATAATTTTATTGGCCAACTACAAAGACCCGTCGGGCTGCAGATTAAGTATAGCTAGTCTAAGTAACAGCGATAACTCTAGGGAGATACTCTAAAATGGTGGAAAACGTAGGAAGTTTCATACATTAATGACAATGAAAAAAGGTGGCTCACTATTCCTCGGTTTCAAACAAGTCTAATTTCTATGAAATCACAAAACAAATTAGTGTTGCGGGTACTAGTTAGTAATGGGTATATCAAAAACTGAAATATGATATTTAATTTCTTACTGTTTTCGTCGAGATCTCCGGATATTTGGTCGGCATTCAGGGCTGTACTAAACCCGGTGCCTAATGGAGCGTCTATGAAAAGTAAATTGTAGTCATCTATCTGTGAAAATGATATTTATTGCATTTTGTAAATTGTTTGTAACTACTGCTATTAAAATAGAAATGCAAGCACCTGTCTAAGTATTCTTACTGATGGAGTCATAATAAGTAATCAGGTTTCATGATTTAGTTTAAGGATTTTTTTAAATAATAAACAATAAGAAATCAATGTTATATATATATATAATTTACATGCTATCATCTAATATCTCTAGAAGAATTGAAAACCATTAAAGTTGTCACTACGTAAGCACTGCATCTGAACAAATGTACATAATATGTATGTATGTATTTTGGTAGTGGTAGAGCCAAGCTGAAGCTATTATTGTTTTCAGCACGAATGGGTCGGCTCGTCCGGGAAAGCACCACCCTTTCACAGAAAACCAACGTGAAGTAACAGTGCTTACATTGTTGCGTTTCGTTCGGTCAGTGAGAGAGCCTAAGACCCACCTACCCTCCCCTTCCCCTTCCTCCTTCCCTTCCTGCCCTCCCCCACCCTCCTCCCAAATACAGGTTGGCAACGCACTTGCGACTCCTCTGGTGTTGCAAGTATCTATGGACGGTGGTGATCACTTAACATCAGGTGACCCATCGGTTCGTTTGCCTCCTATGATATAAAAGAAAAAAATAATTTAACTAGTTTGGCAAATTTAGAAAGGTCTCATAGGCACTCTCATTGCATAAGAATATTGCTTAGCACTAAGAATTGAAATAAAATCAAATCAAGAACATTTTATTCAATTCAGGCCTTGTCAAAACGCTTATAAACGTCATAACTATCACCGCTTCAGAAAACGACCCAGTCATTGAGAAGATCCGGCAAGAAATTCGACCTGACTTTTTTTTTTATTTGACATAATTTTATAACAATATATTATACACATTTACAATCATTTTAGCAGATACATAACAAGTGTTGGGTTCCAGATATTTTCATTGTTCACATATGTATCTATTATATAATACCCATGATATGACAACCCGATTCACACGGTGCGTAAATTTACTATCCAGTAAGTTTGTAATACTTACCCATGAATCATTTCTTCTGTTCAAATTTAAATCATAAGGCCCAAACATGCCAAAATTTGCAAGAAGACTAGGAGGGAGTCCGGTAATACTATCTAGCCATAATATTATTGGACGCGACGGAGCTGTTGATCGAGCACTTCCAGCAGTCGGATAGAACCACCAGAACATATCACCACTGCCACGTATTCTTGTAAACGCTGCTGTTTGTTCAACATCTCCTAAACCATCACCTTCTAGACCTGACAATGATATTCGGAATACATTATTCTGTTGCTTCAAGTAATTATTACAATATGCTTTTGATGGATTCACTGTTTGGTCTGGACTTAAAGTACCACATCGATGCGTATCAACTCTCACCTCCACACCTCGTACTTTTCTTCCTGCATTGCTGAATTTGGTAAGAATCTATCAAAACTGTTTTCTATATTCTATCCAACAAAGAGCTTATAGTGACTCTTGAGGAGATCAAATCTTTTACGTTAAATAGAATGTTTGTGGGTATACATATAACCTTCATAAAATACTCTGATCCTCTTAATAAATTCTAAATTATGTAATATTTATTCGGGTTCTATGCTTTTTTTTTCCAATTTTGTTGGTTTTGAACAAATATCATATGCCAATAGGCAATATAAAGTGAGAGAAGAGTGATCACAGTTTGATGCAATTCACTACTCACTCCCTTAACATGTTGCATTAGCATAATATAAAAGTCTCCAAGATTTTTGAAGTGAAACTTCTAATGCGACTTCCAACAAGGTTGCGTCAAACATTTAACGTTACCATGGAGGGGATATGAAAGCACTGTTGCGTTAAACCGTTCAACGCTAGAAACAATATGATTTCACTAAAAATCAATTTCTACCCCTTCCGTATTTTCATTTCCACATTAGGAAGTTTCACTTCTTCCGCGCGGAGGGACTCCATGCAATATTTTTTACTCTTGATTTAGGTACAAGTAAAAGAGTCATGTGTAATTTAAAAAAGATTTAGATGCAAGTTAGAGAGTCATGTTAATTTGAAAGTCCGTTAAATCTCTTAAGATTAGCAATTACATACTTGACAAAATTATCGAACGATTTGATAGCAGACTCCTTCTCCATCAAGCTCTAAAGATCGGCTTCTATGTTAGAAGTTAATAGTTACAGTTACTTACGGATAACAGTGAAGTCATCTCTATCACTGACCAACCACCAAATAAGGACACCTAATCCTGCGGCGACGACCACTCCAACAATCACCGAAATAATAATAATTGTTGTCTTACGCATATTTCTAAATTTACGTAAACATTAACACTCAACACTTACTCCCAATGTGAGTGCCACTTGCACTGAAATAACTGATTAGACTAATCTCTTATTATCAAAGGACTAATCGATAAATGATAAAGTCTAATTTTTTACATATTATCTTTCTGTAGTGGCCACCTTATACAGTGATATGAGATAATGTAAACATTATTAACCTAATTTAGTTTTATAACCGTTCGATCGTGCATTATTTGATTGTAGCTAGGACGAAATAATGACATTATTTTTTAACCACATTTTCACTACATTATAACATATTTTAACTTAAATGTCGTAATTATATTTGTAATATATAGATCACTTTAATGCCTATCAGTAATTAATCTTAGGAATACTGGGTCACGTGTAATTATTTATTTTATGAACTATTTATAATAGTTATAGGTACAAGCAAAAATATAATTAGAACACGATAATTTCTGGAGAAACAGTTTCCTATGTTTGAAAATAAGTCATATTTTAAATGAACAAGTTATCTTATCTGTAATTGTGACTATTGTTCAATTATGAGTATAATTAGACACAATAAATGTATGGAATTCTTTACATTCCTCAAGCGTTTCCCAATATCGATTATTAATTTAATCAGCGGATTCATGATAATTTATTTCTTCGTCGTTTTTTGTTGTAATGTGTTATTTGATTACTAGCTGATACCCGTGTCTTCGGTTGCGTTATCCTCTGACATGTCCACAAAACCACTAGTCTCATTTCTTCAACGAGTAGTGTTTAATTAAGTGAACATTTTGGGTTAAAATATCCTTATAAACACTGAGAGAAAAAAAGAAAAATCTTTAAAAATCTAATAATAAATCTTTAAAAATGGCCAGAGAGTTTGGCCGTGAAGTTCCAAGATTCACTTCTATCATGTGTCCTTACGACACATGATACAAAAGGTAATATCGACTGAAAATAATTATTTCATAATGTAAACCGAAGTAGGCATCAGTTTTATGATGAGATAAAATAAAGGAAAAATAATTATAAACGTCTTAATTTATTTATAGACAGAACATAATTAGGGGCTAATTATTAGCCAAATGAAGTCATATCGCGAAGGAAAGCATTTGTGCCCTGCGGGTTGTCGCGTGGTACCTGAAATAAATTTGATATGAGAAAATATTAGGCATATGAACAAAATTTGCGGACAGACGGACATCGTTTTATATTACACATTATAACTAATTTATTTATTTTCGTACAATTAGTCGATATCGTAGTTTGCCACTTTTCTTTTAATTTGATGTGTACATTTTTGTAAATGTCACTGGGTAGGATACTCGTTTAGGTAATGTTCTTCATATTGAGCAATGTTTATATGAATTCTCTGTCCATTAGTTCTAGTCTGGTTGTCTGTATTTTTAATTTTACAATACTTCTTGTCTTAAATTGTGTATAAAGCATTTTTACTTTCATTAAACGTAAATATAACATATATTTGTATCTAAGGTATATTACGCGTAATCAGTAATAATTCACAAATCAATTTACAGTATTCTTTCACATTTAAGTTTATAATAAACTAGTTTATACCCGCGGCTTCGTTGATGTTAATGTAGTAAATATTTTTTAAATTCTCAGAATCGATATTTTTTGTAGATGAAAAAGAGGTTGTATCTTTTTCTGTACTCCTGGTACTGTGTGTGTAAAATTTAAATAAAATGTTGTTTGAATTTTTTAAGAAGTGAAAGCATAACAAAGAAATAAACTTGCATTCCTCTTTTTGATATTTTATATATCATATAACAGACAAACGGACAGGCGGGTCACCTGAAATTAAGTGATCCACGCCATCCATACACACTAGCAACATCAGGGGAGTTACAAGTGCGTTGCCAGCCTGTGTTTAGAAGGATGGGGAAGGAAGGTAAGGGGAGAGGGATGGGGAAGTAGGCCTCCAGCGCTCTCACTAACCGATCGAAACGCAATAATGCAAACACTGTTACTTGATGTCGGTTTTCTGTGAGAGGGTGGTACTGCCCCGTGCGAGCCGACCCATTCATGCTGAAACCAGTAATAGCTTCAACGTGGCTCTACCATCTACACGTTATTCGTTAGGAAGCTTCATGAAATCCTAATCTTATTTAATGCTTATAGGAAGTAGAAAAACACTTACACTATGTCCAGCTACGTTGATCCAGAAAAATCTAAAGTTTCCGTAAGACTTGTAATATCCTTCTAATTTATTGTCTTCCCAAATGGGGTGGCGTGTAGCGTTCCTATAGCCATCAGCACCGGGCCACTTCAGTCTATCTACCCATAAGATTTGTCCTGTCGTAAAGTATAAAATGTAATCAGTACGTGCTTATTTTTCAGATGGGTTTCTTGGTAGGTTGGTCAATTCTTTTCTCTAGTATATTTATTTAGAGATAGCAGATTGTAAATAGGCCCTTAGGCCACGATCATACACCAGATATGACATTCCATAGTGGTACGTTTAGGATTGTCGCGTTCTAAAATAGACGGTGTGATTCAATAATTATATATTATGAATCAATAAGAGTGGGTTTAGTGATAATCTTCTTACAGCGACTTGCCGTATATCTACCAAGTGAATGTTTAAAGAGTCACATTCTTCAATCCTGTGGTTATGGTTATTTAAGTTTTGTTCAAGACTTTTAAAAATATGGAATCGATACTTTTAAACGTAAAAGAATCAGGCCTAGCTACAATGAACAACTTTAAAGGGGCCCTATTCAAAGTTAATCATTACGTAAATGCTTAGATTGATTCTAAATTGATTTAGAACGTGAATCAACTTATGATTATCCTGTAAAAATATTGCTCACGACTAAACGATCGCTCGAGATAAGCGCGTCATTTCAAAACAGCTGTACCTAATTCTTTTTTTGTTGTGTTTGTAATTGCCAGGACAAGTGCGGATATTGTAAATCTATCAGCGAAATCCGAGACTAAGCCACACTGGACATTTGCCCGCTCGGTCCGATTCGTCGTGTTTGTAAAAAAAAAGTTGGGAAAATTGTATGGAAAAGTGAACGATTTGTGTAATGTCAGTAGGAAGCTCTTAAAAAATATTGATAAACGTTCACAATTGAACGTTAAACAATTTTAATTATATGGTCGTTCTATATAAGGAAGATTTGACTTAATTTTATTATTTTGTACATACAACCTTTGTGTAGCTGACGCGATCAGCTAGTAAAATATATAATAAAATTTCAATTTTCTATATTCAACTTTTTATTTATTGACAAAACTTGTGGGCAGCATGATACACTTAACCTACATTAAAAGAGTATAAGAAATAATAGTATAACAATAACTTAAATAACAATATAAGATTTAGCGCGGACGTTATGTCCAGCTCCCAGTACAGTTTGTTTCCGGGTAGGAGGGAGAGGGTGCGCGAGCGCCGCGCCCACGTTCAATTGCCAAGCGGAGGGCGGCTGAGTAATTGGCAGTGCAAAAACATAAGCGCCAGCGATTTTTCTAATTGTAAGGTGTTTGTATAATTTCACTTCTCAGCGACTTTACCTATGACTTAGTATGCCACAAATGTACAGTATTTTATAGATAAGCTTTTTAAATAATAGAACAATTATATTACGTGTTGTAATATATAAAAAATGTTTACAATTAGTAGTGAACAGACAGTGTAACTGATCTCACCTGGAGTGTCGCATATTAAGTCGAGATTTCCGTTGTATTTGGTTAAAATAATATCGGTCTCGTTGAGCAGTTTTTCAACTGTAAATGAAGTAAAATGAAATTGAAATTAAAATATTACTGTTGTTTTTTTCGAACTGACTATACTATTGGACCAGTAAGGCCTTAACAGCTTCACCGGACTACGATTCTGTTGGTAGTAAGTAGGTTTTCTCCGCGGCTTTGCCCACTTCAATGTTGAATTTATCTAAATTTACTATCTATCAATGTCTTATATCTTCTTCTAATATAGGTATATAATAAAAATACTGTTTCTTTGTGACTCAATTACGGGTGAGCTGTTAAACTTATTGGTATAGGTACATAACTATTTAATGTGGAATTTTTCACATTTGGTTCGAGGCAAATTTTTCTTATTTTTGCTAATCTAAGTCACTTACTTCCTTCGGTGACTGGCTTCATGAAGTCCTCTCTCAAATAATTGAATACGGGATTAGATTGTGATCCCCAGACCACGTGTTCTGGGATGCCCAGTGCCTCTTTAACTTGTGTGTTCATAAGTGTATTCAGATCCAGTTCGTCCTGTCGTACCGGGGACATATATGGTCGATCACGGAGCAGCATATCTCTAGATAATTCTGAAAATGATTTTTTTTAATAAAGATTGCTCGGATACTGTAGTAGTAACGTTTTTATTGCTATTATTTCTATTGATTTTATCGAAAATCTATCAACAGGCATATATGGTACTATTTGGTATCCGTACTTGAGTGTGAGTCTCTTATATAAGTTGACAGTGTTACACTACAAGTACATATGATTTCAGTGGAATTTATTCTGTAAGAACTTAATATTTATCTATTTATTCTTCATAGTTATTTATAATTAAAAATGTAGCAAATTACGTATTACGTGGCTAATTTCAGAATAACTTTATTTAATACTAGTTGTGCACTACGTCTTCACTTGACTTTAATTTTTCTTGCACTCGTTATTTTTTTAACTTTATTTTTTGGCAAACAATCTTTCAGATTATTAATGCTATTATCGTGTAGTTAATAATATTACAAGCGTCGTGTGATTATTTCAATATTCTAAAAAGATAGTGGCTACCTTTTTAGAACCTTCCAGGTAGTTTTTGTGGCATCTCAGAATTTCATGCTTGGTGGTATTATTTTCCATTCACTTCACTTATGTACTAACTAACTATATTATGTAAAACACCACCAAATTAACAAAATATAAAATCAAAAAAACATGAAATTATTAATAAAATATAAAATCCACTACATGGCAGACTAAAATCCCGCCAAAAACTACGAAAGAACACAGTTTTTTTTGTGTTTTCACTTCTGTCGGTAGTCCTTATGACTATCTTAACTTTTTTTTCAACATTCTTCTCAAATACAACCTGTATATTGTAAAATTATAATACAATTCTGAAATACTCTAAGATACAATTTACCATAAGCAGATTTCCTCGTATCCGGTAGGCCTACTGTCATCTTCGTTAGTATATTATAGAAGTCGACACTGGTTGTTCTATTGAAAACAACACGCTGTGTATTCGCCCACTGCGCAGTTGATTCCACGTAGAGACCTTCGTTGAATAATCTTTCAGATTCTCTGGCAGCCACTTGTATGGCTTCATAACCTTCGTCATCTACAAGCCCCGCTGCCAGAAGTAATGGGCCCCATGTTAGCGTGGCATCTACCGGAGATATCCACGCATTTCCCATCGCTATGCCTTTTAGGTTAGAACCGATTGTGCCTGCTCGTTCAGCCTAAATAATGAATTTATCATAATTACACATCAAAAAGCTATTTTTGAATATAACTAGTGTCGCATGAGATTTAATAAAAATAAATTGAACAAATTGGTTTTATCAAAGTAGTTTTTGAGCGAATGTGTAGTTTCTTGAAAGTTATATTTAAGTTCGTGGTTTCGGTAACTTCGTAAATTATGGATTTTATTGGTATAAATATAGTTATTATACGAGTTATATATTATAACATGCATGTACATATGAGTTGATGTGTTATTTTTAAATTGTAGTATAAGTTTCTGCGTGTGTTTGATATGTTATCCATGTGTTGTGTATACAGTAGATCTTGTCAGAAAATCGGCGTTGTAAAACTTGCAGTTTATAAGGCAAAGACCTTTTTGGTTCCACTTATCTCATAATATCTCTTCTGAGAGAAATGTATTTTTCTTTATATTTTGGTAAATTCAGTTATATTTAATTTCACACACAATTTTCACTGGTTTTGTCATTTATTGTTAAAGTTATCGGGCTAAAATCACGGAACTTAGTGAATTAATCCTCAATAGCAGCAATAAAATATGTAAAATTATAGTAGATAAATATCAGTTTACATCGGATTATATCCAATGATTTTTCACTTTATCGCAAAAATAGAGTGTAATCACGGTTTCATAATTCTAAATAGGTTATTGAAAAATAATTTGGCTAACCTCGTGCATACGTATACCCATATCAACAGCCATCTTTCCACCATACGACTGTCCATAAATGTATAGAGGAACACCATTGAATTCGGGATGCGATCTAAAGAATCCCCGCATTAGTTCAACGAAGTCGAGGGCTGCAATTATGTAAGAAAATTATGTATTTTATGATAAATTCAAAATATTCAAAAAATTATAATGAAAAAGAAAGATATACCAATTTGATCATTAGTTGTAGTTAAATATCTAAAATCTTCAACGTAACTAAAGCCAGTGCCGACAGGATTATCAACAAATACAACGTTGAAATTTTTGACCTGTAAAAATACATAATTGCTAATTATCATAAATTTGCTATACAATACAGATTTCGCCGCATATTACATACTTCGTATCCGTCAATTTCTTAATTATAAAGTAGATTATAATATCAATAATTGTTAAATTAATTAACTTCTCTAGATATGACATTACAATGGCTAAGATGTTATAATCAATTTTTTTTCTTTCTTCTTCTGTTCTGCAGACTCTTGTTCCGCACCTTTTTTGCTTTTGTTTTTGGAGTTATACTTCTTTTGGCGCGTTAGGGAATAATGATGAGAGTAAATGTTTACGATGTCCGCGCACACCGCGCCGTCACGAAAAACCGACACCCTGAAGTTAGCTATAGTCAACATTTTGTTTCTTTGTATTTTTTCTATCGATAGTGTCGTTTTTTCTACAAAAGTAGAATAAGGCGAGAGATAACATTTTTGAAAAGATTTTTATCTTGTTTAAGCCAAAGAAGTATAACTTCTAACGCGTGTACATAAGTACACACACACTTTTTTTTATTGTGTGCATCAAAAATCGTCTCTGTGAGCAACTATTGGGTGTTTTTTTATTTAACTGTTATTATATTATTATTATTTATTTATTATAATGAGTTAAGATACCTCTGTATTTATGATTATTTGTATGCTTACCCAAGTATAATTTCTCTCTTGTAGTGACAAGTCGAGTGGTCCCAAGATTTCGAAATTTCCGATACCCGTAGAAGAGCCTCCCGGGCCCCCTTGAAGCCATACTATTAAAGGCCGTTCTGTGTAGTTCTGTACAGGAGCCGTTGTATAGAACAGCCAGTAAAACATATGAGCTCCTTCTCTTACATTCACGTAACCGAAATCTTGGGCAAATGGACCAAACTGACCTGATAGAAAAAAAAACAATAATCAATTTGTATTTCTGTTAAAAATTTAAAATGTTATTGAAGAAAAACACCCAATTATCTATTTTGTTATTTTATAAAAGTCCCATAACATGCTAACAACTATAAGTTCACCAATTTTGATCTGACAGCTTTACTTGAGGCGCAATTTGATTGCAATACTTAGCGTGATAACTGTATTTGAAACTAGCTTATTCCCATGACTTTGTCTACGATATTTACTGTCTTAACAATTGATTTTATGTTGAGAGATTTTAGAAACGCTAGAGTATATCAAGTATATTATGGATATATATAATAAAATTAATATATATAATAAGCAAAGTCATTATTTAGTTTCGGTTATTATTGAATATTTTTTACATTTCATAAGGCTTTACCGCGTGATCACAATCAAAGGGTATTGGCTCTCGAGCACAGTTATCGGAACAAACCTATAGGTTTGAATACAGTTTTTAACTTGAAGAAGGTAGCCATTTTAGGCGATTTTTAGATTAGATTTTTAACGTGAGTTTAGAAAAAGTTCTACCAGTTTTCACCAAGCTATGGCATTATCATGGCGTTTTTCTTCTACGAAGCTTCGGTGCATTCACTAATATTATAGCCTACGTGAATCAACATAGTGTCAAATGCTAATCACTTAGATATCATCAATATTTTGTGGATTTTGTATTATTTTATAAAATTATTCTTTCAGTCTAAGTACTTAGTTTGATAATGTTTTATAGCGTACAATTTTAAGTAATTTCGCCATTCCTAGCGTTTAATAAATCATCGCAACGAAACTAGAATTTTCTAAAAAGAACACTATCAAAACTGTTGTATTTATGTTGTCTATAATCGAAGGTTATAATTTTGGTTACATTATAAGTAACGTAATTAAACTAGGTCACGTTATTCAAGCTTTGAGATGTAATTTGCATTCGAAAGAAAAACTCGAATGAGGGTTAACTTGATAAAATTGGAAAAATGGAATACATCTCACCTGCCACATGATGGGTCGATATAGTTAAAAGAAATAAATATAAACACAACATTTTATAATAGATGTTAACTTTGTACTGAATTCAGTCAGTTTAACATAATTATCGAGTGATAAGGCTTATCATGTAGCGGGTAGCGTTAATCGGTAAGCTGATGTATTCATATCTTTGTACAAAACATCTAAGCATTATATTGTACTACACTTCATGTCCGAATTATTTATTTATTACATACATACTAGCAATATCACGCCCGCTTCATTCAGCATTAAAAAATTGCAGGAAAACAATGGAAACCAAAAAATAATTGTTTGAGTGATGAAATTATTTAATATAGTTTTTTTCTCACATTTTTACATCTTTATCCTTTTTTTTAATATCATATACGAGGTAAACATACGGGTCACCTGATGTTAAGCGATCACCGCCGTCCATAGACACTAGCAACCCCAGAGGAGTCGCAAGTATGTTGCCAGCCTGTGTTTAGGGGAATGGAGAGAAAGGAAGAGGGGACGGAGAGGAGAGGGGAGGGGAGATGGGTCACCGGCGCTCTCAGTGATCGAACGAAACGCAACAATGCAAGCACTGTTACTTCACGTCAGTTTTTTGTGAGAGGGTGCTGCTACCCCGGACGAGCCGACCCATTCATGCTGAAACCAATACTAGCTTCAGCATGGCTCTACCACCTACTAAAAAATACTGCTATATACATACATTTTTTTATATTCTACAGGTAGAGTGGGTAACCATGCGCCAACGTCGAGTATAACCACCGTCCAACGACGCCTTTTCATTACTTTTAGATGTTTTACAACCAATCTCTGTTCCAGCAAGTCGTAACAGCGATCCAACAATTCCAAGCTGAAGTACGAAGTAACGTCCAACCTAATTTAAATTATGCTTAGAATCGTATACGAAAAATTTCGCATTGAATTATGCTAATATGTTCAATAGTTTTGACGTGATTGAGTCTCAAAGGAACTGCATTTTCATTATATATATACTGTAAAACCCGTTTAAGACGACTTCACAGGGACCCAAAAACGGGCCTTAAGCGAGAACGCCTATTATGACGGATAGGGATAGGGATGTAGGTATTAATTAAAGTATACATATATAAATTTTCTTAAAATCCTCGTCTTTATATTATCAATTTATCACTTAGGGCCTCTTTTTGTGTGTTGCTGACATTCTCAATAAGATCTTCAATTGACTGAATTTCGTATGGTGCCATATTGTCATCAATAGAAGAATATGGAGGAAAACCTTGCAGTATCACGGGTTCTTCTTCTTCTTCCAACACGACGTCAACTCCGTTATTTCTGAAACCTGCCTTCTTGAAATAATTTTGAATAGTTTCAGGCTTAATTAGTTCCCACGCCACTGCAACTGTTAAAATCGCACCATGCATAGTTAATTGTCATTTGCTATCAAGGGCATCCGTTTCTTGAATATAGCGATATATTATTAGTCCTGTCCTGTAACCTTGTTTAAGGACCTTTATGATTCCCTGATCCATAGGTTGCTTGCTTGCTTGTCGCATTTGGAGGTGAGTAAACAAGCTTATAAGTAACTGAAGCTCAGCAGCTAACTGAGTCTCATTTGTTCTTCGTGGTTTTTCATTAAAAAAATCAATATTTTAATTTTTCCTTCAAGTGACAATGCCTTTCGTTTATTTGTAGTCATTTTGTAACAAGCATATGATGCAGTATAGGTACTTGTTTTGGCATATCAGGCATATTACATGGGATGACGAATCGTATTAAGCGTTAAGAAATGAATGAAAGTATGTTTTGAGTTGCAGGGACTGGCATAAAACGGCGTACTATGCGAGAAATCGTATTAAGCACGTTCTACTATATAAAGATAAATAAAATAGAAGTGCCTGTAATTTATCTGGACTAATTTTGATGACACTTTTACTGGTTGATAAATAACTTCTAGATTATTACTTAGACTACGGGGATTAAGGATAAAGGATAACTAAGGCTTTTGAAAATCCGTAAAAAGCTTGTACAGTTACAATACGATTACAATGCAAAAAAACTGGCTACAATGAACCTAGATGATTGCTAAGTTATCCCAATTATTTTGGCCGCTCCAAATATAACCGTAACTCGGAGCTTGGGCGTAATATAGTGAAAAGTTTAGTATAGACCAAAGTTAAAGTGTTAAGAAGAAAAAATGGCATTTATTTATACTTAAGGTTTCTTGATGTTATACTTATGAGGTAATTCGTATTTATATCTAAATTTGGGATTTGTGCGTCTATATTCAGAGCGGTCGAAAAGGTTATTTATCATTTGAAACGAAGACAGCTCTCATTGGTAACCTAAGATGCCTGAATGAAAGATATAGATAGGAATCGAAAGAGCTTATGGTGGTGGTTACATTGTGTGGTGATAAACACATACATTTTCATCACATAGTTGGCTACCACAATTGTCAAATAAAAAAAATGTAGCCCAGCAAATATATATCTGCTTTGGCATCTTCGCTTTAATCTTAGTGTTTATTTAATGTTTATAAACCTTAGGATTTATTATCCAATTAGTCCCTACCCCCCATCCAAAAGGCGTGAGAAGGTACCATGAGGTTAGTCCGTGCGACTTGGGCATATTAGGAATATTGACTTGGGCATATTATCAAGTAAGTGTAAATATCTGTAAAGAATGCTTTTTATACATTTTAAACACTCTGATGATTTAATTGTCAGTCAGTCAGTCAGTTAGTCAGTTAGTCAGTCAGTCCCGAAAAATCTTAGTAACAATACCGTTTTAACGATGCTTTTCTTTTAAATGGAATTCAAGGGAAAACATCGGTTTTAGAAAATAACTTTTCTAATTATTAGGTTTTTAAAGTACGCTAATCATTTTGTAACTAATCTTTTAATTCAGTTACTTAAATATATGTTTATTCAATTACATTGCTATTGCTTCTTCAATATCAAAACTTGAAAATTAATTAGTTGCGTTTCTAATATAATATAATGATTAAGATTGTGGAATATATTAAACATTAAGTATATTACATATTAGCATGGTGGTACCACATTGTTGGTGATGGAATTCCTGTGTCCAATGAGATTATAGCGCTCCAAGGGTCTCTCAAAATAATTAATGTATTACACAAACCATTTAAAAGAAAAAATTACTTAAAATTATTTAAAAAAAAAAACCATTTAACCATTTACCTTGATTTACTCCCAAGCACGTGATTCGACAAACGGTTTTGTGTTAACAAAACCTATTACGCATAAGACTTTCTCATGCTTACCTCATTCTATATGCAATATTTACTTACGTTTCACTACGTATTTCCAATAGCATATTTGTACAATGGATTGATGTAACGTGTATAAATGCACTGTTATAATTAATTTGTATACTATATGTTTTTAAAAGCTATATTACTGTATTTAAGAGTAGCTTTGTAGTTTTTCAAGAGGTGCAGGATTTTATTGTAGCGTGCCAAATGTGCAGCTACTTATTCTTAACTAGCCTGTGTCAGCGACTTCGTTCGCGTTCTCAAAAGGAAAAACATCCCGATCTTGAAACATTTTTCATCTGTGCTCCGTTGCTATTGATCTTAGCGTGATGATATATAGCCTATAACCATTCTCATTCCATAATGAGCTATGTAACACTGAAAGAATTATTCAAATCGGACCAGTAGTTCCTGAGATTACCCCCTACAACGTCACAACATCACAACGTCACAAACTCACAAACTTTACCTCTTTATTATATTAGTATAGATTGAAGCAGACAATCATTTTGGGCCCTACTCTATAATACAATAAAGAATAGATGTTTATTTTGTAGTCCGGTGAAGCTGTTAAGACCTTGCTAGGTCATAGCGTAGACAGTTCGAGAAAAAAAAGATTTTTTTTTAATAAAACTGAATTTATTTGTTAGGTTACAGACGCATCTGTATTAAATGCTCATTAATTACGGTTACACGTCTCGCAAATAGAGAGCACCCCTGATATTCCATTTAGACATTTTAGATAGTTCTTCAAGTAACGCATAAAGAGTCATAGTAGCATATCGTTATCAGAATAACAGCTAACGATGGCTTAATTTTCATGGCAGTTGTTGTTTTTTACTTGCAACATAGTCGAGATGAAGATTCTAATCGAGATTTAATAAAAAAGCACAACTAAATATATTTGACCACAAGTAAAATAGAAGCTTAGTTTCGAATATAACATAAGATATTTAAAAACAAAGGCGGAAATTTTCCTAATAATTCGAACTCAAATGAAATGTTTTTCAAATGTTAAGTATTAGCTAAAAAGAGATTTAAAATGTTTGATATTACAATTTTACTTATAAGAATAGATGTATTAATAACTATATGTATATCTACCCTCGGTGTTATAAAAAATAACGTTGATTTTGTTAATTCTCTTTGTGGAATAAATTCTATTATGTAATTTATTTTGGGTGCCTGAACTTAATTTTTTAACAAATACGCAGTAAATATTATTATACATGGAGAGAACCGTGCAATGAAAATTTTTCGCTAAAAGGAATACTTACTTTATGTACTAGAAAGAAAGGCTATATTTATATTTAAGAAACAAGATAGGCATTAGAATTTGTAAGGGTGTAAGGGGTGTCGACTAACATCTTATGACTTGAGACACCCAAGCCAACCTCACCTGCACGTGGTGCACCCTGCTGAACAACGAACGAGGCAATGGCGATAGCGGGGTGGTAGGGTTATACAGCCCGACTGGGTCGCAACCACCATGTATATGGCGAAAAAGCTCGTCATAGTGACTGGCTTCTGCGCGTCGCGTTTCGTGATCAGCCTGTGCATATCCAGTACCGGGTGACTTTCGTCATTATGGCCGACATGACAGCGACAACCGGCGATGGATAATCTGTCTATCGGTGGTTGCCGATATTTTTGGATTGTGCTAGGCTTAACATCAGGCACAGTGCAGTCACTTTGTCGTGCTTCAATAAAAAAAAAAATAGATTATCTCTGATAAGCATAAATTTCCTAAGATAATTTAAGGCAACCTACAGGCAAAATTCGTACATAAATAGAGTTGGTAACAGCGTAAATCAATAAGGCAACATACAGGCAAAATTCGTACATAATTAGAGTTGGTAACAGCGTAAATCATTAAGGCAACCTATAGGCAAAATTCGTACATAATTAGAGTTGGTAACAGCGTAAATTAATAAGGCAACCTACAGGCATAATTCGTGCATAATTAGAGTTGGTAACAGCGTAAATCAATTGGTTAGCGATCTGAATGTAGATCTGTTTAACACAGGCTTACAGAAACTAAAATGCCTTCTAAATTCCAAAGTTTTTTGAATTTGTCATTTCGTTCTTTGTATCTATTTTCCTTAAAGCTACTTGCGGTAACTTGTAAATGGCCTTCAAATATGTTTATATATGTTATGTGACTAATTTTTTCGCCTAGCTGTAAGTTTTCCTAAGAGTTAAAAAAATAACTGCGAGTAACCCTCATGGATCTATTCCTGCCAATGAGTCTAAATATAAAATGGAGCTTCGTGTTTGTAAATCGTCATTGTCTTAAAAGAAATTGTAATTCACGGCGCCACATTCTTTACTTGTGCATATTTATTTACAAATATTTTAAATAAAATAGTTAATATTGAATACCTCTCTGCAAGATGATGTAAGTAGTTCGATGAATAAATACATCTTCTGTGATATCCATTCCTGTTAATGAAACCATATCCATTTTTGACGATGAACCATTTGACAGTATACCCGGAAGCTTTTCAGCGATGGCCTGATTTGGTTTAATCCTGTTGCGGTCTGTTATTCTTACTGTTACGGCTGTTGAGGCTGCGGTTACGTTAGTTTATAAGTGGCAGCCGTGATGTAACTGGCGAATGAAAATAGTGGCTAAGGTGGTAAAATCCTCAATAACCTCTCCTAGATGTTTACTACTCCCTCTTTCTTGATGCAAATGCACAAATTACAATATACCTCTACTTTGCTTTCGCCATATGTTATTATCCACTAGACTTGTAAGTTCATGTTGAATCAATAAACGACGTTAGTGTTTAGCTATATCAGAGGTTAAGGTTATTTTCTTGTGCTCTTATCGGGCTTCGTTTCATTAGTGTTCGCTTTTCAAGGGCTAAGATCAGAGGTGGATTTATCGACCACGGGGAACGGTAACAATAATTCGGTGCGCGAAGTTAAATTTTCTTTAATATACTTTATAGGTGTTTTAGCATTTGACCTTGTGGTTGTTCTCATCTAGTTTTAAATGACGATGTGATCATTAACATAGAGGGACTGGCTCTCAAGTCAGCTGCCGGAAAATACTTATACGTGCTTGGCAATAGATCAACCTGAACATCCTAGCTATCCAAGCGAGCTTAGAAAAAATAACTCCAGAACAAATAGGATTATTAATCTATACAAATATTATGAAGAGGGAAAGTTTGGGAGTTTGTTGTGTTGTAGGGAGTAATCTCAGGAACTACTGGTCTGATTTAAAAATTCTTTCAGTGTTAGAGAGCTCATTTATCGAGAAAGGCTGTATATCATCACGCTAAGATCAATGGGAGCGGAGCACTAATGAAGAATGTTTCAAAATCGGTACATTTTTTTCCTTTTGAGAGCTTTCGCTAAGTTATAGTTCGTCAAGTGATGTTTATGGGTCATATTATCGACAAAAATTATGAGTTCTTATCAATATGTAATGATATAATAACTGAGCCATAGAAACGTGTGGCCGGGCCAGCTAGAGAAAAATAAAAAAAAATACCGATTGCAAATAAATCTCTGTTACTTATTTACAGACATGACACTTAAAACTATGTTGTCCTATTGCTTTTAATTTACAAATGAATCTAACAAAGTTGTATGAATTAAAAACAGTAGGTTGGCATTTTAGGGACTACTGCCAGTTGACTGTAAATCTATTGGAGATCATCGTTGCTTTTAAAATACGTAGTATTTATTATCAGATTATAGTGACGTCCGTTGGTCATTCTAAAAAGAACTAGTCCTTCAACAGAGTGTGCCAAAGCTTGTGTACACTCGAATAACGTTACCCTCAATCTACGCAGTCTATTAAAAGTGCTGCCGGCATACTCTTGATAACCAGATCCGTTGCCTCTCTAAATCCGAATCTGTCAGTAAATATGATATATTCTAGAATATCATCGATATGTTAATTTGGGTCTAAGGAATTTCCAATAATGGTTATTTGTAGATATATGATTATTTTTATATAATTCGAACGTTTTTTTACATTGCCAAAACCATGACCCACTTTGATAAAAGCGAATAAATTAAGCAAACCGCTTTACTTTTTACGTTACCAGAGCTGTACTAGTAAATATTTGTTAGATATGTAAATCACGCACGAATTATAACGGTCTTCCGATTATGTATTTATTTATCGTGTAAGTTTCATAATAGAAATCCTTACAAAGTGCTTGTATAATTTAATAGTAACAAATACATTGCATATATTTGTACATGTGGTTTACGTGCATAGATTTAAAGAATTCTATTTTTTTAATCCTTTCCCCTGAAGAACCCTATTACTAAACTTATGTATATATGCTATCTAAGTGTGAAAATGTCTGTGCAAGGTTCAAACACATAGCCACCACTGCTAGACCTATTTCTGCTACATAGCAGAAACATTTTCGCTGCGGAGTTTTCGTTCAAAAAGTAAATTTTGGTAACATTTATTAGCCTAAGGAATTTTGCAAAGCAATCTTCGATAATTGGAATCTATTGAATGCTCTCATTATAGAGAGGTCTAGAAAGAAGAACCTACACAAGAGGACAACGATTATAATGAATGACTTAATGATTCTCGCTAATTCGCGCTTCTTCTATACGGGGTAATTATTTTTGATTCTCCATTTTATATCTATGCGTATAACAGAATATATGACGGACTTTCATACAAACTCTCATACCATTTATCACCAGTTTAGTGGTTATTAATTACTAATAATCCATCCTTAATGCTTACCTGCACTGTAAAAGGACTCGCGTTACGGACCTAGATCAGTAGTTTGTGCTATTCATTTATATGTGAGTCAATTATTCTTTTATATATAGAGTCAGTTAATCTCTATATCGTCAGTATGCCTTATAAAAATATACAAAGAGGTTATGAAATTAGGTAAGGACTTAATATTAAGCAAGAAATTAATTTGATTTAAGAAGGCGTTACTTTGCGGAACTCCATCATTGAATACTAAGGTGGATGCTACTTTGCACTTCCGCCTGGAATTGATTGACCACTACTACGTCTAACTACAACAAAAAGAAAATCAATTAATTAATAAACATATATTTCGTATATATTAATTCATGTATATTATCTTATGGAAACATATCGCAATAAACACGACGCTTAACATTTTCCGGAGGAAGGTTACTTAAATAAAGATTCATAAAATTTAAATAAGTAAATAAATCGATCGCCCGCAATGCGGTGTGCATTAATTATAATCTAAAATTCAATAAAAATAAAATATAAACAGATGTAGAACATACCTTTCTACGATTGAAAAAATGATGAAAATCGTATCAATATTTTCAAAATTATGTTACGATTCTATGGATTAATCGGTTATCGTTAAGGACCATCAAAAAAATTATGTTATACGTTAAGGGACGAATCGGGTCAACAAAGCGTGAACGAGGTGAGTCATGAACTACGTGACGTAGTTGTAGTGGTAAACTTTACACTCCAACAATAAAAAAACGAAAACCTAAAATATTTTATTTTTAGGGTATTTTATTTGAATCCATTTCAAATCTATACTAATATTATAAAGTTGAAGAGTCATATTGCTTGAACGCACTAATCTCAGGAACTACTGGTCCCATTTTTAAAAATTCTTTCAGTATTAGGTAACTCATGTATTGAGGAAGGCTATATATCATCACGGTAAAACCATTAAGAGCCGAGTATCAAGGAAGAATGTTTCAAAATCGTTATTTTCCCTCTTCAGAGCCTACGCTGCATGTTAGCGTTGACCCAAAGTAACTATTCCACAGGCAAAAGCTAATAGAAATATAGAAAGAAATCGTCAGTGCTCTTTAATTAAACAATTTCCAAACTTAAAATTGCAACATGTGACGTCCTACTAGAGGGGTTAGACAAGGAAGGAGTGGGAGCTTAAAAAATCACGAAATAATTTATGAATGACCCCGCAGACAAATTCCGCTATGTCATTATATGACATCGATGAAGCACGTCCACCGCTTTTTTATATTCGTGACAAGTTCTAAACAATAGACATAAACTACATTCATAGCTTTCCCTAGATTCCAACGTTAGATATATCTCGACCTAGTCCTACATTTTCTATGGTTAGGAGTAATTTACCTACTTAGTTACATGACTGCCTACTTTAGTTCAGACATCAAATACTTAGCAACAGGTGCAATTTACTCCTGTGGTGTTATACACTACTAATCGATTTAAATGCATCCATTTTATTTTTTGATATTTACAGTGATCAAAATCATAGAAACTACGTGATACCCTGAATAGAACAATATATTTTGTTTTGAGTGATTTTAAATCTCTGAAATCTAAACTATTATTTAATATAAAAACTACTTTTTGTGAATTAAATATAAAAGTTAAACATATACCGTCGGTAACTTTTTTGTAGGCAATATCAATTTCTGCTACTTTTCTTTAGAACTCAATCATATATCTCTCATTGTCAAGACAGCGTTCGTAAGAAACGTTTTCATTTGACCGTTTTTTCTCCGATTTACATTGCAAATCCGACTACCACTTTTCTTTGTATTTTTCGGGTTAATATATAGCCTATAATACCCACAAATAACGTAGCTTTTGGTAAAAGAATTTTCAAAATTGGTTTGGTAGATCTAGATACTACCCCCTACAACCTTACCTCTTTATAATATTAATATAGATAATGAAAATTATATTAAAATAAGTTGCGTAGTTTAGAAGAACTGAGGGAGCACATAGGCAGAGCATAAGTCACAAGAAGCGGTTTTCAACCGACTCTTAAAAGGTTTTTTTAATTCGGTTAGATTTTTGAAGCATTATATTTGGCGCGTTAAGGTCTTTTGACGCGTTTGCGAAAAATAATAAGAGTGATTTTTGACGATGCACACGCAAACCGATACCTAATGGCGACACCATGAAGTTGGTTGCCAATTATCTGTCAAGTTTTCGTGAAAACTGATAACTATAGTCAAGGTAGTATATAAACTTAAATTTAAAACGCGTGTTTTATATAAGTGAAAATGAAATATATTCATACATAAATATATATTTGTGCGTGATTTTGAATTGTTTATGATAGCGAAAGATAATTTATTCTGAGTGGTCGTGATAAAAGTGGTATTTTATATTATAAATGCGTTTATTATTGTTATAGCTTTGAGGTGAATTGTCGGTATATATTCTTTTAATTTATTCACGTTATGAGTTATTATTATTATTTGACAAATAGTTGATTCTACTACTTTTTGCTATCTTACTTGATTCTGTATGCAGATATATAGACAATTAAAACTAAAGCCTTTCTAAAGTTAATTATAATTTATTTAATTAAAAAGTTATCAATTGCATTTAATATATTTTAAACTAAATATGTATAACTTCTTACGTGCGTACATAAATACACATATACGTATTTTTTTAAATGTCTGTTACCTTGGATTTCGAAGATACATCTAGAGAACTTTACAAAATCGAATAGAAAACGTATTTTTTTTTCTTTACCTGGGGAAATCCCTTATGGATGCCCACCCTCCCGGGTGAGAGGATGGGTTATGTCCGACTCGCACGGACTAAAACCCCACGGTGTACCGACAGACCGTGATGTTGGGGCGGCAAAGGATCGTTCTCTGCTATTCCCCTTGAATAGCCGCCCCAACGGTCCATCCGGCGGAAGGTTGCCGCCAGGCTCCTACCTATCGTAGCCGGACCTGAGGGGATGTAGCCGGGGGGCTCATTCCCTCACTGCACAGGTCTGGCTGACGAGGGGAGGTGACTGGTTGTGTACCCAGTCGCCTCTCTATAGTAGGACGTAGCCTGGCGACCAACTTGCCAGGCAGCCGCAGGGGCGGTTTCAGGAAGAAAGCTAGAACGTTCCCTGGCCGCCCCTAACATGCGGCCGACGGTACACCGTGGGGTTTTAGTCCGTGCGAGTCGGACATAACCCACCCTCTCCCCCGGGAGGGTGGGTATCCGTTAGGGATTTCCCCACGTTAATAAAAAAAAAAAAAAAAAAAGGCTCCTACCTATAGAGAGGCAGCTGGGTACACGCCAGCTGCCCCCCCTCGTCCGCCGGACCTGTGCAATGAAGGGATGAGCCCCCCAACTACATCCCCTCAGGTCCGACTACGGTGGCAGGAGAAGTTGGGCAAATCGCCGCCTCCTCCTGCCGGTCCTCCGTCGGCGAAGACGGCCACTCCGGGGGTCCGCCTCGCGGGCCCTCTCCGCCGTCTCCTTTTGCGAGATGACTTCCACACAAAAGGAGGCCACTGCTCGCCATGCCTGCTCGCTGCCGAGCATGGACGAGACCACGCTCGGCAGTGACAAATCTTCTCCTACCACCGTCGCCAGAATGCGGCGCTTCACCTCCCACGCAGCACACTCAAAGAGAGTGTGCTGCGCGGTATCTTCCTCAGCGCCGCACTCATGGCAGGCGGCGGTCGGATGCCTGCGCGCGATCCGGTGCAGGTACAACCCGAAACAACCGTGTCCGGTTAGCACCTGCACCAGCCTGAACGACAAGGAGCCCCATCTCCTCCCAATCCACTCCCGCAGGACCGGGCGGACGGCGTCGACGGTGTACCTCCCGAAGCGCGCATCCGCCAGGTCCTGCATCCACCTCCCTATAGCCCCCTCCCGCAACTCTCGCCTTTTAACTTCTATCTCCCTGGGAGCCGGAGGCTCCCCACTACGCCTCCTCGCCGCCGTGAATTCGTACACGGCGGCGAGCACCCCAGCTTCCAGCTCCCAGGGAAGGGAGCCGGCGAGCATAAAGGCCGCCGCCGATGAAACCGTCCGGTATGCCCGGATTGCCCTCATTGCCACCGTACACTGCGTACTGCGCAGCGCGCTCACGTTAGTGGCACCGAGAGCATCAGCCTAGACCGGTGCCCCGTAAGCGGCCATCGCCCACACGACTCCCATAAAGAGTCGACGGCACCCGGCACCCGGCCCCCCAATATTGGGGAGCAACCGACCGAGTGCCGCCGCCGCCCTAGCAATTCGCGCAAAGTGGGGTTCGAACCGCCAGCGCCCGTCCAGGGTGAGGCCCAAGTATCTCATGTGGGCACCCACCCTGATTCGGGCGCCCTCCACCATAATGTGGGTCCCAGGTGGTGGCCCCTGCCGAGGCCCATGAAAGAGTATGGCCTCGGTCTTCTCGAGGGCCACCCTGAGGCCCAACCTTCTTATGCGCCTGACCACGAGGGTTGTGGCCATCGTGGCCAGGCGCTCTACCTCTCTTCAGTCCTCACCCCGGGCTACGACTAGGGTGTCATCCGCGTAGCAGGTTAGGCGCGCTCCATATGGGAGTGCGCTGCGGAGCACCCAGTCGTAGCCCATGTTTCAGAGGAGCGGCCCCAGGACCGACCCCTGTGGAACGCCCCGTCTTGTAGTCCGCCGGGCCATTCGCCCGTTGCCGTCGACGTAGGCGACCTCCCTGTCCTCCAGGTACGCCTCCAACAGCCGCCGCAGGTACGGAGGCACTCCGAAATATCGGAGAGCCTTCTGTATGACATTATGCGGCAGGCAGTTGAAGGCGTTGGCGATGTCTAGAGACACCGCCATGACCCTCTCTCCTTGGGAGGTCGCCTCCATCGACAGCGACTTAAGGAGGCGCAGGGCATCCACTGTGGAACGCCCTGTCCGGAAGCCGAACTGCGCGTCCGACAAATTCGGCCCTCCTCCCTCCAGGTGCTGGACAACTCGGGAAGAGACGACCCTCTCCAGCACCTTCCCGACGTCGTCCAGCAGGACAAGAGGCCGATATCCGGACGCGCAGTCCGGAGGGCGGCCCTCCTTCGCCATAAGGCAGAGCCGCCCCAACTTCCAGAGCCTCGGAAACTGCCCGACCGCCAAGCACCGGTCGAATAGCTCCCGAAGCCACCCCCCAAGATGCACCAGCGCAAGACCGAGCACCCGGCCCGGGACCTCCTCAGGGCCGGGTGCTCTCCGCCGGTTGAGGAGGCCTTCAACAGCTTTCCCCATCTCCCCCTCCGTGATTGGGGGAGGACTGTCCGACACGTCCTCAACTTCCACCCGAGGTGGAGGCATGGAAGGAGCCAAGAGCGGCGGAGGATCGGGGAATAACTCACCCACGATCCTCGCCACCGCCTCCGGCAGGAGGGACTCCGTCGCTGGAAGCGCCCAGGATCGCAACTTATTGCGTACGATCCGATACGGGCGTCCCCAAGGATCCCCCTCCAGCGTCTGCAGCAGCACCTCCCATGCCGCTTCCTTCGCCCAGCTGATGGCAGCCTGCAGGATCTTCCTGCGCTCCCTGTAGCTGCCATACAACCGGGCCTCCTCTTCGGGGTCTCGGTGGCGCCGCCGGCGGCTGCGCCCGAACAGCCGCCGGGCCGCGGAGCAGGCCGCCCGAAGATCAGCGATCTCCGGCGACCACCAGTACACCGCCCGTTTGTCTGGGCGGTGTACACTCCGGGGCATCGACGCGTCGCAAACCTTCGTGAGGGCACCACGGAGGCGGGCTGCGGACGTGTCGACATCGTCCTGAGGGGAGGGCATGGCCCACGCCTGGGCGATGGTCGCCTCTTCCGCTAGTTCGCGGGTTGAGGCGGCTCACCGCCCAACAGGGGAACTTCATGCCCCTCCGGGGGCGGGTGGCGATTCCGGGTTGGGAGGTGGAGACCTCGAACCTGATATATCGATGGTCCGACAGAGTCTCCACCTCCTCAAGCACCCTCCACCCCCGGACACGGCGTGCGACAGACGGGGTGGCAAACGAGACGTCTACCACAGACCCCCCGTTCTGCCGCACGCACGTGTGTATGTTCCCCTGGTTGAGGAGGGACAGCCCCACTTCGGCTGCCCACTCTTCAACGGCCACGCCCCTCAGATCCGTGGCTGCCGCTCACCAGAT
This sequence comes from Antheraea mylitta, assembly GCA_014332785.1. NCBI lineage: Eukaryota > Metazoa > Arthropoda > Insecta > Lepidoptera > Saturniidae > Antheraea > Antheraea mylitta. Next base: position 126,271 of record JACEII010000045.1, read on the forward strand.
CCTCGATTTAGCATTTAAATCGCCCATGAGGACCACGGAGAGCGGCGACAGCCGCCTGACAGCTCCCTGCAGGGAGCCAAGGAACATCTCGAACTCCCACAGGGGCCTGTTAGGGGAGAAGTACACCCCCACAATGGTGTACTCCCTCCAGACGGCTGTCACGAACCCATCACCCCTCTCCCTTACCGCCAGGGGAGGCGAACCCCGGCTGGCAATAATCGCCACAGAGCCATTCCGATCCCCAGCTCACTGTGGTCGGGAGAGAACATAATACGGCTCCGCGGCGACCGCGAGCCCGATGCCCCACTCCGCCACTGACTGCACGAGCAAATCTTGTGCAGCGGCGGAGTGGTTGAGGTTCGCCTGGAGGAAACTGCGTATGGTGTGCTCCATTAGTGGACCATAGCAGTTTCCTCCTGCCTGGCGCCCGCTACCTTAGGACCCACAGCGTTGGGGTCCCTTCCCTCCGTGGTGGGGGGCCGACAGTTGCGGCTCCCCATTGCATGGCCCGAGGGCCTCCCGGCGTCCGCGCATATGGCGCAGCGGGCCGCCTCCGCCTTGCAATCGGCCACTTTGTGGCCCGCTGCACCACAGCGGTAGCAACCCTCTCCTCTGCTGGAGGAGGAGGGGCACAGGGGGCGGGTGTTCCACAAGCCCATGCATTTGAAGCACCGCATGGGCCTCTCCTCCAGCAGATGGACGCGCACGACGCTCCACCCAACCAGGAGCTTGCCAGCCTCCACAAGCCTCCTGGCCGCCTCCACGGGGAGCGTCATGTGCACTACACCGAGCCCTCCCGTGGCCGTTGGCCTCACCCGCACGTCGCCGATGCCCATGTCAGACAGAGTGACGACGTGCTCGCGTGCCTTGACCATTACCTCTCTGTAACCAACCCCTTTGCTGGCTGCGGTGTCTTGTAGGTCACAATGACCGCAGCCGATTGGGGGGCGGGAGGCAATTTCAGCCTTACCGGTGGGGCCTTAGCGGCCACGGTCGGAGCCGTTGGCGCCATAGCCTGGGCCCTGGCCGTCTTTTTCTTACGGCCCACTACAGTGGACCACGCCGCGCCGTCCGTCACTGCCGCCGGGACCGGCAGCTCGGTCCAACTTATGCCCAGTGGGGCTTCCGCTGCAGCTGAAGGCGTCTTCACCACGCTAGTCCCTCCGGCCTTCCTCTTGTCTGCGGCCAGGGCCGGACGAGTGGACTCCTCGGGAGGGAGGCGGCGCTCCAGGTTCTCCACACGTGCGTTCAACATATTACCGAACGACGTGCGGAGAGTATCAACAGCCTCCGTGAGAGCCTGCCGCCACTCGGGCTCCACCGGTACCGGCAAGGGGGGAAGAGGCGGAGGCATTTTTATCTTGGCACTCGCCTCTTTCCGCCACGCTAAGACCTCTGCTTTCAGGTCGTCGACCTGTCGGTGGAGGTTTTTTAACTCCCTTTGGAGTCTTCTATTTTCTTCCCCCTCAGTTCGCTCAGCGAGCGACTCGACTACCTCCTGCAGAGTCCTGGCAGCGGCTTTCAACGCCCCCCTGCAAGGGCCCGCCAGGTTGCTCGACTTCCTCACTGTTTCATAAATGCAGGTGACCTTCGAGCCAGCGAGCGCCTTCAATCTTTGGGCGTCCATGACGTCCACGTCCACCTCCTCAGACTCCGTCTCGGAGCTGGGCAAGGAGCCAGCAGCCGAGCCGGCAACCGAAGCCGCCGCGGAGCCAGCGTCAGAGCCGGGAACTGACTCCGCATTGGCCACGCCACCAGCCAAGGCCCGGTCAAATGACCCGTCGGCCTCCCCCATAACCCCCCGACCACTCCCGCGCATCCGAGTGGTCCCCCTACGATAGGAGCTCACCTTGGGAGCCCCCCCGTCTTCTACCTCCGTGTCCGACGCGACAATTTTTCCCTTCCCGCTAACACTCCTCACACGTGAGGTTTTTTTCCACCGTGTGGCACTCATGGTGCACTGGTGACCCAAGGGTCACTCAGCGACCAAGAGGCACAAGCCCGAGGTTTGACACAAAGGCTAAACCAATCCAGAAGCAAAAACCCAGTCCAAGAAACGAAGCCAAGTCAATACAGATGAGAAATCAACGTCCGAGCAAAAGCGAGCCAAGTGAGATGCGAAAACGAGTCCGAAGTCAATAAACAAGCCAAGGTCAAATACAAAAATCCAAAGAACACCCAAGAGAACTCATAAACAACGCAGAACCAACCAAAACTAGAAAAAGCCAACGCAGGTAATTTAACTTATTCATAAGTGTACCTACCCTACCGCGACCCTAACGACACGGAGCGAGCGCAAACACGTCCGTCTCGCTAGAATACCGCGAGGTCACTCAGAAAACGTAGTGACTGTGATGTTGGTTTATGACGATCTATGACCATGTTTCTAACTATGGTTCAAAAAATTCTGGTTAATTTTTTTGGGTAGATTGTTTTGAAGTTGGTTTTATTTTTCGCTATATTTTTCTTGTGTTTGATAACCACGTTAGGTTCATATTTAAAACAGGGCACAACTCAAAATTTATATTTACTTCAACTGATCAAAATTTCTAAAGCAAATTTACAACTCATTTTTTAGTGTAAAATATATCTCGTACGCATTGAAATATAAAAACACAAGTCACACAGTCTCGAATAAAAGTAGTGCTCAAAACCGTCCGCAAAAACTCGCCAATACGTGATTATAGTTATACGATAAACTTATAATTTTGTAAATTCAACCTGAATCGTTTAAAGTTGTTTTTACAGAAACGCAAGCGACGTGAGACTATCTTAAATGCCTGCATAATCCAAAATTATGCACTCATATTTACGTACCGGCTGTGAGATGTTAAGTGTGCATCTTGGGTTTTTGTATACCAGAGCTGATATAATTTCCCTTATAAATGCTACTAATCCATGTTAACGATTAAGTATCAGATTACTAATTAATATGAACTTGTATCAAGTAAATTTCTATTATATTTGCTGTAGAAATTATAATGTAATGAACATTTGAAACTTTGCCATTTTAACTAGGTGCTTTCGTTATTAATTTTAATGAGGTAACTAAATCTTAACGTTTGTTTTCTTTAGTTTAATAATATTACTATATCATAACCGCGGTTTCGCATATAAATTACATTGAAATATCTGCTGTTTGTACAGGCTTAACAGGCTGAATCGATTTTGCCCGCTGATTGAGTAATTTTCACAGTATATAATTTGATGGAGTGCATTTAAATCGGTAAAATATAAAATAATGCGTGTCGAAAGTCGCGGACTCCAGCTAGTTTTAATGCAATTTATGTTACCTTAAAACTGAATTACCTACATCATGAACTCATGACGGCATAAAAAATATTTTGATGACGACTATTGTGATATGAGTGAGAAGTATACATAAACATATCTTAAGTATTTTTACAGTACCCAGTATTTGATTTGATACGTCGGAGACAAGAGCCAGATAGTCGGCTAAGTTCCGTTTCGTATAGCGTTGTCTGTGTCTGGATATCTCACACTTCACCATGGCGCGACCTGCCAAATCAAATACCGAGAACTGACATTCATTTTGTGACATAAAAGATATCATTAAGAAATGAAAGTTAACATTTGATTTTAAATATTTAAGAGAATTCGTTCTAATCTTTTGTTTTATAGAATTATATATAGTTCAAACAGAATATTGCAACGTTTTTCATCCATATTGATTTATCATTGATGTACCTACTTAACGTTCTTTTCTATATCTACGTACTTTTCAATCTTAGTATGTTTTAAAGTTTTAAGTACTTTTTTACTTATTTAACTTAACTCTTTTATGATATAGATGGCGGAAATGTTAATTGACTAAGCTACACTGAGAGTTGTCAGTACACGTATAATTTAGCAGATTATCATTTACCGTCTGTGAAAAAGATAATAGATTAATATACAAACTTTGTCAGTGGTTCGTTCGTCAGTTAGACTTTCCACCGTCGTTATTATTTATTCTTCAAATTATTTATATTTAAATAAATACGATAATATTTACCGTATACATATTACAATGATAGTGTGTTTTTATCTACATTGTAAAGCTGTGTTGATGTGTAGTTTACTTGTTAACATTTATCAAATGCAAGGACAATATCGCAATACCGTTCAATTATGCGGAAACTAATTGTTATATACACAGGTTTTAATTCATTACAATCCTTTCTATTGGCTTGAATCTTTACCGCCTTATATTTTTTATTAGTAACCTATGTTAGTGAGATCAGATTTTACATAGAATGTCTTTCTAAAATAGATCTACATTAAAAAAAGGAAGGAAGGCATAATGGAAGTGCAAACTCAAAAAAAGGAATAACTGTTATCTTTTGAATTTCTTAAATTAATTCGAATCAGAATTATGTTTTCTTAATTTGTATGCTTATTGTAATTATGAACATTAGTCTAGTTTTCACATTAATTGGCACTTAGAGCAATAATGAATTATATACATTTTTATAAAAACTATTAATCAATCAAACGCATGATTAATTGCAAAATATCAATATTAGATGTATCCAGTTCCCTATACTACGCGTCGCTGCTTTGATATAAGCCGCGTATGCACAATGCGGGCAGACATGCTTACATAGTATGTCATAACGCGAAATTATAAATCTATCTCCTGCCATAAATACCACTCAATGCTCCTAAAAAATGTATACTTCCAAAACCTCGTTTACGCATTTATAGCAGTCTTTGGGATAATCAATTGAAATAAGAAATTAAGAAATCGTTTCTAGTGTGTGTATTATTTTAAAAACATTTACTATCACATAATAATTAGTTAACGAATACAATAATTATCTGTGTTCTTGTTCAATATATGACGTAGTTTGTTTAGGTACTCGCGTAACCTTTTTATAAGAATGTATCGATATTTTATGAAGAGTAATTACAATTATTTATTGTTTAAGTGTGTCATTTAATATATGCGATAAAACAGTATCAAACACCCTCACACAAAACCTAAACAACCTCAGATATTAGTACGCTCTACTGAACTATATAATCTAAGTAGTTTTACCGGGTTGCTTAGAATGACAACCATGAAAAAGATTAAGTAATCAATTGTAGTTCCTAGTTAGTATATCTAATAGTCGTCGACGATTTACTGTGATATTGCTTGCAGACTGGTACAGTCCGTTGCAAACTTTATAGCGGCTCGCAATATAACTGCAAGCATAAGTACAGACAAGTCAAAAACAATATGAACCTGTTTGATTTTTAATCTTTTTATTTTGGAAAGTGTTCATAAAATAATTAAGATTTTTATTATAAATTATTTTATCGTACAAACTATGATGCAGGTTAGGACACATCGAGTCTAGAGGGATCGGGTTGTTAATTACAGATGTCGGAGTACACGTATAGATATTTGGCGGCATGTATTGAATTGAAGGAGGTAAAAAATCAGGCGAACATACACTATATCATGCTATATTATCAGATACCCAGTGCGATCGACGCGGTATCAGAACAGAGGAACTGTAGGTTTATTGCAACTGTATATTTTACATAAATCAACGAAAATTTAGTCCTTTATCTTGAATGCAAAAAATAATTAAATGGAGACTGTAAAACTGGTAAAATCAGCTTTCGCTATTATTAATAAACAAGTGTGTTTGGCCATAAAACTTTTAATATTTAATATTTTATTAGTATGGATTATATATAATTGTATCTCATTATATATCAATGTATTATGTGGATATCTATTTTAAAAAAAATGTTATCAAGATATTTGATTTAATAAAATATAATTTTCATATAAATAAAATGATAAAGGTATCCCAATTTGCGCACATCACGAAAAAAATTATTGGATATATTTAGATGAATTTTTGGAGGGAAAACTTTTTTAGCCTTGTCGACTGTTTAAAAAATATTGGTAAGGTAAAAACTTACGGGTTCGCGTCACCGATGACCTCGACGTGCTTGTAACACGTTACCGAAAACCTCGACATACTCGTACTGCGCTTGCGCGAGACTACCGATGCGACGCCTTCCTACATGTAATGTTAATATTTTGTATTGATTTTATGAAACCCATAATATGTTTGAATTATTATTAAACTGTATAAAAATGTACATAATTATTACTCGGAATGCTATAAAGATGTGAAAACCAGACAATGTTAATAATTTCAATTTAAAAATTATGATATTTAAATAATCCCAACCATCATCGATTTGTGTGTTCTTTATTGGAGTTTCCATTTCTGTCAGCAGTTCATAAGAAATATGTTGTTAAAATGAATCAGTAATTTACAACACGTTTGAAAGACGATTATTAATTTCATTTCTATGTTATTTTGCTTTATATGAGTTCAAAGCATCTAACTAATAAAACTATTTAAAAAAGTCGAAGTAGTCATATGACTTGTTAATTAATTAATTAAATTAAATAATTATTCTTGTTGATTACTGATTAATTTTAACAACGTAACGTCATTCAGATATGCGTCTACTATTAATCTTATTTTCAATAAACAAAAATAAATATTATATGCAGTCCAATTCATGAGAACAGAAACCTCACCATGTACGACACAATAATGTACAGTGCTACTGGTAAGTCGCCAGCAATATTTTAACAAGATAATCATTAGTCGATTCTCTTTGTAAATTAATCTAAAAAATAGGTATTTAATACTTGACCTAATTATCTTAAGAAACGCTAAACTGATACACACTCAACTTCAGGTGATTTACGCAAAAACGAACTAGTGTAATAATAAGGAAAGCAATAAATCACACCATACTGCGTAGTTCTACTCGGGTACCCACCACGACCCGCACCCCTATAGTCTTTCTTCGACCGTACGACGTTCCGACGATAAGCAATTACGTAATGATTGCCCTTGAAAGCGCCCCTTTAATGTTGTTCATTTAACCCAGATGTGATCTTTTTACGTTTAAAAGTGTAGTTCCCATACTTTTAAAACTTTCAAAATAAACTTTAACGAAGGTTCTCTTTGTTGTTTATTAGTATTTATTTTGATATTATCATTTCATATATTAAATGTGACTATGAATTTCCAAATGATTGAAGAAGGTTAAACTTTAAACAGTCACCTGGTATATCTATAATTAAGGAATCATGGATGTACAAACAAAACTTAGGTTAAAATATTTTTCAAACGAAATATTTTCTGCTTTATCAGAATCATCTATAAGATAAAGATAGGCTTATTACTGGTCAGTTTCGAGTACCTATAAGTCATGTGTTTCAGTAATATCACATTCTTTTGAACGTCTCGCCACACGTTTGGGATTAAACAATGAAGATGTTGTTTTTGTTATACGACTCGAATGATAATGCATATGCAGATAACTCGAGCGTTATTCCGATTAACAGATAATGCTGTGGTGTTTCTATTTTAATTCAATTTACATTGAATTTGCTAGTTGAATTATTTACTCTTTTTGTATTTTACTAATGACTGTTTAATATTTTATATTGAAGGAATATGGTATCATAATTTGTTCCATAAAGCATTAACATATAAATCCATAATATTGATTTCAAAGTTATTTAACCGTAAGTTACGTCTGATCAGTTGTGTTTACATTTTTATATAAAACTAGCAATTGCTCGCGGCTGTATTTATTCGGGAAAAGCATTCTTTTATAAAGGTACTTTATTTCCTTTTTTGTACACTTGACAACATTGCATATAGCAAAATTTCATAATCAGGATTTGAGTAGTAGTAATAAGATGAAACAAGCAAATAAACTCAAATTTGCATCTATAATATTAGTCGGTATTGGGATAGTTAAGTGACAAGGATTTATACTATAAGAGTTTCAGCACTGCAAGGCTCTAATGATGTTCCCATAGAATTTCTTGAAATCAAGGCGCCATACAAGACATTATATCTATGATGCCGGTTTTTTTTATACTCGTACATATTGCGCTGGTTTTAACGTTTGTCCACAATGTGAGCTAGTGTTAAATGAGGATAGGATTCTTCTTCTTCTTACCCTTATCTAAGTAGGGTTGGTACAACATAAAGTTGTGGTGTATAATTTGGTTTAATTTTTACGACCGGCCGCCTGCCTCCTTGGGATTATTTTCTTGTACCACTATATGTTCTCGTATGATTATTATAAATAATTATGAAGTCTGATAGGATCTTTCAGCTTCACAATTTTTCTATAGGCTTTAGCTTAGGTAGTCCATTTATAGTTTCTGTTTGAGCGGCACTACCGTTCCTCTTAAAAACGAAGTTCTTTAAGATATGTGGTTTGCTTGCTATATTGTCATTTTTAAGTGACAGAAAATTAGTTAACTTTAGACTGTTCCCGACGACTGCATTATCTTTATTTTTCCGGATTTGCGGTTTCTGAGTTTTTTCATTACTTCCAACTACGCATTCTATAGTACACTGTTTTCGTACAATGAGGATAGGATTCTAAATCTTAAATATGGCAAATTTAAAAGAGGATCGACTCTCAATTGTAGTTGGCACCGGAATACGTCTGTAAGTGCTGGGTGAGAGATTTTTAACTTCAGACTGTTACGACAAGCGGATTAAATACAAATACCCTTTATTAAAATCCTGTAATTTCATCTTGAAGTTGTCTTCAACTAAAGACCAATTTCGTAAGATTGAGAACTACAATGATTTAGGAGGTGACCGAACAGTTATATCACCATTGTTCAGTAGATTTGGTGCATCGTTTTCGTGAACGGTCATTTTGGATCCAAACGTCTAGGATATTTAATCATGCTACACAAGTAAACAAGATAAACATCGTGACAGCGATATGAACATTTGTTAACTGCAGGTTGTAGGCGGCAGAGCCACGCTGAAGCTATTACTGGTTTCAGCATGAATGGGTCGGCTCGCCCGGGGTAGTACCACCCTCTCACAGAAAACCGACGTGAAGTAACAGTGCTTGCTTTGTTGCGTTTCTTTCGGTCAGTGAGAGTGTCAGACGCCCACCTACCTTTTGCTTCCCCTCCCCTTCCCGTTTCCCTTCACTCCCTTACCACTTTCCTCTCCCCCTTCCCCATACACAGGTTGGTAACGCACTTCCAACTCTCTTGGTGTTGCAAGTGTCTATGGACGGTGGTGATCATTTAACATTGGGTGACCCACCTGTTTGCCGTTTGCCTCATATGATATATATAAAAAAACCCACTTATAGCTATTTGGTCGAGGCTTGTAGCTAGTCAGGAAGGTATTAAAATTAGTTGACATCTTCCTTAGGCTTACTTTTTGTTGTATATACAAGTAATATTAGTTAACCGCGTTAAACTCTTTAGTTTTTTTAAATAAATAGATAAATTCAGGAGAGATTTGAAAATTGATAATTGTTAGTACGTATTTGTTGAGTTTAAAGTGATAACTTCTTAGCCGCGTTTAGTGATCTTTGGCAGGGGAAAACCTTATAGGTTCGCGTCACCAATGACCTTGACATGCTCGTGACTTATTGCACTTGCGCCAGCCTAGCAAGACGCGTAGTGTCACGACATTTGTAGAGTTGTATTTGTAACATTGATATTAATTAATAAACTGTATAAAAATGTATATAACTATTGCTCGGAGCGGCATAGATGTGAAAATTAGATTGATGTCAATAATTTCAATGTATAAATCATGAAATTGAAATAATTTAGATTATAATTGATTTAAAAATTAAATTTATGGTTACATCGACTTCACTTTTTTAAATTTGTTTTATAGTATCAAATTAGTAATAGTTGAATACATTAATTTATTAGAAGATATTATTAAACCTTAAATAGTATAGTATAAATCCGGTATTTGATATAATAGTTTAGAAAGAAAAAATAATGTTGTCGTTAAGTCGTTAATGTGCATTTATCCGAGGATGAATCTCGTGTGTGACCTTCAATCTAAGGCTCATCTCACATGACCGGTGGAAGGCAGAAATCCTCTCGTGGGGTAAAAACCAAAACCAAGTGTTGGAAGCAGTTCACAGTGCAGTCAGTGTCGGCATCCAGGAGGTGTCGGTTCTCACTGGCTAGCGCTTCATATTCATTCGTTTATATCCGCTTATCGCTCGATGACCGCGCGTGTGACTGTTGTAATATATCTATAGTTTGAAGTCGCAGAATTTCTATTATTGTTTCCTTGTACATTTTATATTAATCTTATATTATTACCGTGATGATTAAGCTATCGCCGGCTTTTCTCAAACAGGTAAATATTTTTTTATACATAATATACTAATAATTTTACTTTACAAATACTAAAAAATCGTAATTTCGAATGAAATAATATTTTTATTGCAATATATTATTCTCGAATTGTTTGTTTTGGTATTTCTTTTATTGTTGTTATTTTTTTGAATTAAAATATGGTTAACTAAATGTATACGCAAATTTTTTAACGTTTGTTGTCAGTGTATCGCTTTATATGTTTCTTCGCCTCATTTAATTTATTACTTTACTGTGAAATAAAAACTAAGTAGTGTTATATTAAGTTTTAGTTGTTAGCGAATATAATAAAAGTGAGTTATTACTTATTAGCTGCTAGTGTATATGAAAAGTCATAATGATTTTTCAAAGCTTTATGATAAATAAAAAATCCCTACATAGTTGATACTTATTGCTAACGATAGAAAGTTCTTAAATTTCGATTCTGCAAGATCATTTCACCAGTACAGTTTAGATCATAGACAATTTGATTTTGGGTACATTAGTCTAAAAATTCTTCGTCAAAAGTCTGTTGTACTGGACTAAATTTTGCTACTTTTGGTCAAGAATGTTATTCTTTTTTGAATAAAATTTGTTTGTTGATAATCATAGTTTTAAAATAAACTCGGTCATGCATAACCAGTTATAGTTAATACTACGAACCATTGAATTGACGTGGCTATTGTTTAATCGCGTTAACCTCTGAAATGGCTTAACCGATTTTGAAACTACTTTTACAAGTTGATAAAAGACTTTTCCCAGTATCATCTAGCCCAATATCACTACGTTTCTACGTGGGGTTTAAGCAGTAATAATTATGTTTATTATAAGCAACCTAAACTCAATAGAAGAGTTCTAGGGATTAATTATAAAAAATAAAACACAGATCGAAATTAATCCAGATCATTCCCATTAACAGTAAAACCATTTTCATTGTAAAAAGTCACGTGCATTAGTTAGTAGAATAATTGAGGAAGTATAGAAAACTTATTTTGATTTTAAATTCTCTTTTTTTCATTATATTGCTTATATATTTTTGGAATTGGCATATTAATGTAATATTTTTTTTTATAAATTTCAATTAGCAACTCGTGTCTGTAGAATTATCACTGTTAAGTATCATAAATGACGTTGTGTATGGATTATCTTGAATTATTTAAATATTAAACACAACATATACATTAAATTTATGTTCGATTAGTGAATGAATTGCCAAAAAAAAAACTGCAATTTGAATATTTTTAAGCAATTTAACTTTATTACGTTGATGACGAATATGTTTCAGAAAATTACTAAATAAATGCTTCATTTTTATTGAAGTTTGGGACTACTTTTTATAGAAGAGACGAATAAGGAAGTAAATAATACCAGTAGCGGCTATTAAGTTAATAGTTCAATTATTCTGCCATCAAATATATTTTTTTCTATAGTCGGTAACACTGAAATACCGAAATGAAATACCTATATCTATTCCCAAAAGTAGTTGTGTCTGTAAATGTATTTATTTTATCAAAAATTCACGATGAGTAGCTATTATAAATTCCACTGAATTATTACGATGACTTATCTGACTATATATGTTATCTTAAAAAATATTGTCTACCTAATATGCAGCCTGTATCCTCACTTATTACGACGCGTTAATTCAAAAGACACTCATATAGCATATTTAACCCTTATATTTTGACTATCAAATTGGCGATAACCACCTGTTGTTTGCTTTAGACGGATGTACGACTTTTACTCAGCAACCTGGTGTTTATAGTTTAAAAAAATATAGATAAGAGCATTGTACCATTTTGTAATGATTGTCTAGTAAATCTTGCTAAGAAATCATCGTTTTTTATTTTTTTTTAATCTCGAAAGCGCCCGTGACCTTCTAGCTACGTGCCACAATATTTGTAATTTCGGATTGCATTCAAAAACAAATAGACTTTTTTTTTAATTTTGTACAAGCAGGGGTAAGATGTATATATTATTTTTAAATTGTAAGATATTAGTAATACTTTCAGATTTTCCAAATAAAAGCTTTAAAAATGAAATTAGACGTCTAGGAAAGCACGATATAATTCAGTAGTAGAAATACTCTCAAGAAATTTTGATACCCCTTTAAGACTGGCTACACTCCTGATATAGTATTTTTAAATTAACGTTTTGTATGCAGTCACGTTGTGGAGAAATATGTGGCCATATTTTTTCGTTAAATTTTATTCTAAACATCGACAAAAACATATAAAAACTGATATTTGACTTACAGAAGTTTTATCTTTTATGCGTTTTTTTATAGCGTTTACTTACTTAGATCCTTTAATTATAATATTGTGTTACACGTTAAGGTGTAAAATATTAATTTTGTGTTTTTGGAGGGATCTTGTAATGTCATGTAGTGGATTTTATATTATATTATAATCTTGTGTTATTTGATTCTATATTTTGTAATATTATTGGTTTCTTACGTAATATAGTATCGTTATTGTAAACAAGCGTAGTGGATAAGATATATTACTACGGAGCATGATTTCTGACTTACCACAAGACTCCCTGGAAAGTTCTAACAGGACGGCCACCATCTTGTTAGTTAATTGGAGTGATCGCAATAAACTTGTTACCTACTCGATAGATAGAAAATTGGTTGTCAAAAAATAATAATTTTGACATCTGTAAGCACACTTTTTTATCTATGGACCAACCATAGTACAAAATCAAAGATTAATGGCTAATTGGTTTTCTTTTGTTTCGTTTTGGTCCTGCTTCCATGATTGCCGTTCATTCGTAGTTCGTTGTCTCAAAAATATAAATGAGAGTAGTTCAATATTGAAAGTTCGGTCGTTATCATAGTATGGGAACCACGTATGTTTTAAGACAACCGTGGGTTCCTCGTGTCACACAACTTATAATGATTACTTTATTGTGATAACTTCGTTGTGATCACGATACACCATCATAATATCACCATCGCATCTCGTCCACACCGAGCACTGGTATCGAACCTCGCACAGAACCGGTGAGTGATCACAACGTTTTCTCACTGACTTCGCCTCTTATTCCCATCATACGTTGTTCCCAATCACGTGGGAGCAATCAACTAGAATATTACAAATCTCATTAAAACTTCTTACGTGATTAGTAGGTAAATAAAAAACAATAATTAATTAATTTTTTTTATTAATTTTTCACAATTAATTTCCTATTTCAATGACCAATTAAAACCAGCTGAAACGTTTCCTATCTATCTCTTAAATGCGAGTACCGTGAATTTTGTTTAAAAAATCTGTTTAAGTATGCTAATGTGATTTTTGCAAAGTTTTTGTTTGTTTAAAGAAACCGTGGCTAACAATGTGTGAAAATTATGGTCAGACAATTTGGCTTGTCTGACAAACTACACATGTAATAAATTATTGTATGTTAAAATGATAAGAACAACATGTCTCTGCAGAAATGAAAGACAATAAAGAATAATATTTATGTGGAAAAAATTATGGCTTGTTGTATTTACAAGTTTTTATTGATTAAAAATTACAACAATTGAGATCTATATATGTGGAAGTTAAGAAGACATACAGATCAAGCTAATAAAACCATTGCAATAAAAATATTAAAAAAACAAGCCCGGTGAAACTGTAGAAGTCCTAAGTAAATGTTTCGGAAATATAGCTACAATTTCCGTTAACAGGAACGAAGCGGCGGGCATACCTAGTAGAGAATAAAAACCTAAATGTTTCCCTATATTCGTAACGCCAAATGATCTCTTGTGGTTTCTGAGATGTTCTCTTGTGACGTTGTAGAGGTTATTTCAGGGACTACTAGTCCGATTTGGAAAATTATTTCAATGTTATATAGATCATTTATCGAGGAAGGTTATAGGCTATATATCATCACGCTATCAATAGGAGCGGAGCACCAAAAAAGAGTATTTCAAAATCAGCGTTTTTTTTCCTCTTGAGAGCTTCCTCTGCGTGTTGCGTTAGCCCAAGTAACTATTTCACGCGGACGAAGTCACAGGCCGTGGCTAGTTAAAGATAAGGGCATTTATATCCACGCTATATTTACTGCAATATACTACAGTCGCTGTTATAATATTCTAGTGTCATAACGCAAGAATTGTATCGCATTGTATTTATGTTAGTTGGTTTAGTGAGAGGACACGGCGTGACAGATGGAGGATTCATTCACAACACAAAAGCCACAAACAATGTCGGACTAACATTAAATAAATTATGTTTTTGTCACGATTCACCGAAACGAGTTTCTTAAAGTTTTGATAGTTTTCCTGAGAGCTGTTTCTTTATTGCAACAAATATTATTCAGTTAATAGTATGAGATTGCTCTCAATTATTCATTCCTAGCTCTGTGTCGTGTATTATTTTAATTGTTTTGTTATATCTCAAGGGGTTAAGCAGCGTCTTCAACGATAGCTCCCAAGTTACCTGATTTTCTGACGCTTCCAACAATTATCGTTATAACCAGTTTACAAAAATATCTTGACTAATTATATATTTTAATCTTCCCCGCGAATTAACCTATTAAATTCCGGCCAGTAGTTTTTCGCGAAAAGATCGCCGCGGCGAAAGACTTTATAACTAGCGGGCCCGGCAGACGTTGTCCCGCCCTGATTATAATAAAATCCTTGAGAAAATTATATACCAAAATTTTCCTCAAGAATCACTTTATCTACTGGCGAAAACTGCATGAAAATCGGTTTAGTAGTTTTAGAGTTTATCGTGAACAGACAGACAGATAGACGCGTTAGGGGACTTTGTTTCTCAGCTCATCTCTTCTTTGCACAGATCCGATGGACGAGGGGGGGCAGCTGGTGTGTACCCAATCTGCCTCTGTATAGGTAGGGGCTCGGCGGCCACCTTCCGCCGGGCGGGCCGTTGGGGCGGCTATCCAAGAGGAATAGCATAGACCGAACCCTTGTCGCCCCAACAATTACGGTCTGTCGGTACACCGTGGGGTTTTAGTCCGTGTGACTCCGACATAACCCACCCTCTCCCCTGGGAAAGTGGCGTATCCATAAAGGATTTCTCCACGTAAAAAAGGGGACTTTGTTTCATACTATGTAATGAAATGATATGTAGCGAAGTCTATTCATCCCGTTTAACGTAACCATAACACACCTTATACATACTCAAGTAAAAAGAATGAACAACTCAAGCATTTGGTTTTGATTTCACCAATGGTTTAAGGAATATTCTCCAAATTTTGTAGATGGGTTGAGATCGCAAACACCGTTCATGCTACTGATTTTATGTTATACGCTTCAGTATAATTCTAAGCCTATTTATCAGATTGATGTACGCGAGTACTACGAGACTTAAAAAGCACCACAACTTCATAGTTTCTAAGTTTTATGGGAATTTTCTTAGATAAGAAGAGTCGCGTTGGTGCGCCGACGATAGTTGTTGTTAACACGTTCCGTGCCACAAGTACCACACCAGATTAGGTTCCCCTCGGCAGCGGCTCATGCCTAGGTTCGTTTTCCCGGGGTGGAGCCCTTGTGTACGCTGCTCGCGCTATACAGTGACACAAAATCTTAGATCACTGCGACAATATTACACATATCACCTTCACACACGTGGATGCATATACGCTTATACATGATAGTGGAAGGGTTTTATTCTTGTTTTCCCTTATGAAATTGAAATAGCTTAGAAAATTATCCGATACGAATTATATATAAGAGTTATTGAAGTTTGTATGCTTGGTACACATATATGTCTCATATATTTATGAACAGTTAGCTTAGCTCAGGTTAGCTCAGATAGGTCGCGGACGATCGGTGTGTACACGGTCGTCTCCTAACAAGACGGGGCCGGGCGGTGCTTTTGCTGCTGGGCCAACAGTTGGGGCGGCACAATGAAGTCTATAGAGATCTCGTGCCGCCCCAACTATAGCGGAAGACGTACACCGTGGGGTTTTAGTCTGTGCGAGTCGGATATAACCCACCCTTTCCTCCGAGAGGATAGTGTATCCATAAAGGATTTCCCCATGTTAAAAAAAAGATAGGTCGTGAGTTGCAGGTGTCAGGTAACAGCCCAAGCCGAGGTGTGCCGTGCACCCTTGAGCTAGTTGTGAAATAAAATCGGCTGAGTGCCTTAAGCGTTCGCCTTAGTAGTCCGGTGAAGCTGTTAAGACCTTGCTAAGTCAATAGTTTAGTCAGTTCGAGAAAAAAAAGTGTACCGCCGGTGGTACACGATAAAGTTGATGCTTAGTAGTCTATATACTATTATACTACATAAGTAAAGCAAAGTATTCCATTTTTTTAAGTTATTTCTTAATAATTCTACTTCTATACGCTTAACATTTGTTAGTATCGAGCTAGAAGCTTGAAACCTACTTACTGTGATTAGTTCTAATGGTTAATTCAATACATACCGCAACTGAATATTTTTAAAAACGTGTTCCTTTAGTTTTGTGTAGAGCAATCAAATATACTAAAGAAACGTGTGAGGAAATGTGGTTTTTAATGGTTTTCATATGGAAATTATGGATATATATTTTTTCCGCTACAAGCACTGTCATTTTATGCCACTTTATAACGTAACTATTATACTTAAGTTCTCACATTATAAAGGTATTATATGTTTATGAATCAGTGTTATTATATGAGGAATCTCATAGTTGCTATTTATTGAGTTTCAAAGTTATATATTATTAGCAGGCCCGGCGGACGTTGTCTCGCTCTGATAATTGAAAAAAAACTCATTATTGTTATATGGATATATTTTATATCGTTTATTATTGAACAGAGGGTACAAAGTCCCTTTAGGTACAAAATCCCTTAACGTAGGTAGTACATAGGCTGAAGCTATTACTGGCTTCAGCATAAATGGGTCGGCTCGCCTGGAGTAGAACCACCCGACCCACAAAAACAGCGACGTGAGGTGACATTGCTTGCATTGTTGCGTTTCGTTCGGTCAGTGAAAGCGCCGGAGGCCCACCTCACTTCATCTCATCCCTTTCATCTTCCGTATTTTCGTACATTGTTATGTGAAAACTCTTTCTGATCTAGTTTAATTATGTTTTAATTGCGGAATATTTTGTCTCTTATCTGTGACCATATTAAAAATGTATAACGATTGCAAAATCTTTTCTCGCTAAATAAGTAAATACAATTCAATTCCAATGTTAAAGTGAGTTTTTACATTAACAATAGTAAAGTGTCATTTCTGTCTGAATCCATCCATCATTGTTGTAAATTTTTATCAATGACCTAGTACGCAAGGACGGGACAAGAAAAGACCAAAGTATAATTTGATTTTATCAGATACTTATCCAAATATATTGTAAGACATTTTACCTGAGAGAATCAGCGGAATATTGTTTTTATATCCATGAGTGAGAACTTCTACGGACTATTCAAAATACACATATATTTACGAATTAGCTGACCAGTGCCCACTTCGATGGGCGGTAAGCATTTAAAAAAATTCCTTTTTGTGACCGTAATATAGAAGACCTATGCTGTCGCTGACTTTTTTGTAGGTATTAATAAGTTCTACAACTTTTCTCTAGAACTCAATCATATATCTCTCATCGGTAAGGCAGCGTTCATAAGAAACGATTCTGTTTTTTACCGACTTACTTAATGCGTCAACATTTATGGTTATTATATTAAATTAAATCATAATAGACATTTTTTAAATTGTTTTTTGCAGAACAAAGTTTCTTAACGCGGCTTGGGGTTAGAGTTACCTCATAGAAATCATCACGTAAGACAAAGGTGTGACATTTTGTAACACAGGTGACAAGATTTAACTGTCATTAAATTGTTAAACTAAAGACTACACACCTCGCAGATTCTACTTTTGTAAATCTTTTAGGATATACGATTCATTACCTTCTGTGGCTATTAATTAATTCATTAACTTTAAACCAGCGAGCTACAACACTCTCTCTATGCAACTCCATGCATGCTTCACTGTCTTTGTATCTCTTTTTTAATTTATAATTCACTATTTAATTTGCAACAAATGTGTATTTTTCCAATAATCTTAAATTAAACTTTTTAATTTGATTCCTTACTTTACGTTAAAGGACTGTGTTTCTGACGGGAGTCTCCTGATCACACCACATTTTTTTTAATTTCAATAATGTAACAATTAGTAGATTATGAAATGATTACTATCTAATGAAGGATGTTACAGCTTCGTTGGATTTAAAAAAAATCAGAAATGTTTATTATTTTTATATCTTCACCATTGTTCCCGTGATATATCTATCGTTTATACTATGTATATTGATTAGCACTCTCATGTGTATGTGGGACAACAAACTTGACAGGCGATCCAGATATCATATCGGTCATGATTTCATGATTACAGCTTAGTAACGAGTTAAGATAACTACTTGTAATCTGTGGCGTGACTAGTAGAGACTTTATGGTGACTGTTCTCTTATTCGTATATGTTTTTTTTAAGTCCCTTCATATATATGACTAGCCTCTGCCCGCAATAGATACTTTGGGTTAACGCTAACACGTAGCGGAAGCTCTCAAGGGGAAAAAAAACCCGATTTTTAAACATTCTTCATTGGTGCTCCATTCCTATTAGTCTTGGCATGATGATATATAGTATATAACCATCCTCGATAAATGAGCTATATAACATTAAAAAAATTTTCCAAATCGGAACAGTAGTTCCTGAGATTATCAGCTACAACGTCACAAACTCACAAACTTTCAAACTCTACCTCTTTATAATAGTAATATAGATTACTAAAGTCATGCTAGTAATTAGTGAATTTGTATGAATGATAAGAACTAGTAAGCGTACGGAAGTTTTATTAAGTTGCTTAGTTAAAACATGACTATTTGAAAATCTGCCATCTTTTGTTTATACTAATATTATAAAGTTTGTGAGGTTGTGACGTTGTAGGAGGTAATCTCAGGAACTATTGGTTCGATTTGAAAAATTCTTTCAGCGTTATGTAGTTCATTTGAGTAAGGTTATAGGCTATATACCATCATGCTAAGACGAATAGGAGCTGAGCGCTGATGAAAAATATTTCAAAATCAGGCTTTTTTTCCTCTTGAGAGCTTCCGCTGCCTGATAGCGTTAGCCCAAAATAGTCGCTGGCGGGGGCTAGTTTAGAATAAAATAGATACTCCCTGTTAATACCCAACTTGAAAATATAAGCGACCTCGAGAAGATAACGAGTTTTGATACAGATTGCCACTTTTTACTTATATTACGTTCTCAATATGAACGATAATAATACAATTACAGTACTGCAAATGAGATACATTTAAAGTAATATCCGGGTATAGCATAATTATCTAAAAGTTTTATAACTACATACAATAAAAGACGCGGTAAAAAAACTTACAAAGGTCATCGACAACCCGCTCATAAACGAAGCCATACCTCATTTATGAAAAAACTATAGTATACGTAAATATAATCTTCTTGTACACTCCTAAATCCTCCTTAGAAATATTATGGATTAGTTGCCAGCGTGTGCAGAAAATCCGTCGAGCTACGTAGGATCATATTTTTTAAATTGATACGGCAAAATGACTGGACCATACCTGATGGAAAGTACAGTACAGTCCATAAATAATGGCAACTGTCAGTGTTAAATAACAACGGTACTCGTCGCTATCATGCCGACCTGCACATGTGCCTCTTCACGCCTCATTTGAAGGACCCCATGCCAAAAGAGGATGGGAACACATTGGCTGAGAGGCAATTCCACATCCTCACAGTACGACAAAGATAAGAATTTCTTCGTTCTTGTCGTGATGGTTGCTACTGTGAATCTGCGGTGACGCATACCCGCCCGTGTAGTTCTGTAGTGGTTAAGAGAAGATGGGATGACTGATAAGGTTAAACAACTCTTCAGAACACTCGCAATGATACAGACGATAAAACACGTTCAGTGGGGCGATGTTTCTTCGCAACTGATGCGGTTCAAGGTTATTGGTAATGTCTGCATCATTTGCAATACGGATACATAATTCACATTTAGATCTTTGCAATTGAGTCCGAGCGGATTGAAGGACGACATAATGAAAACATAGCATGGTGATAACGATTCTAGGTCCGCCTGCTTAGTTACTAACCCTTAAGTTAAAATTCTATCGATAAGCACATGTTTCGTGTGTTACAACAGCTACACTCGAGAGTCAGATCCCCTCTGGATTTAGCGTGTTAACCATCTACATCATCATTTACCATTAGATGATATTGAGGTCAAACGTTAAAACCTATATAGTATTAAAAAGTACTATCAGTATTTATAACGCATCAACATCTTAGTTAAAAACTATATGTTAATTCGGTTGTCTACCATACGATTGCCATATCTAGAGGTGAAAATTCGTAGTCTTTTTAAGGAGCAAAACACAGTAAAAACAATGAGAAAGTTAGTAAAAATATTATCATATGGTTATTAGTACGGTGATAAGTAAATTATCGTCTACTGTCTAGACACATTGTTAGGTTTTTATATTTACAAAGAAAAAATGTCTGCAACTTTTGCGAGCAGTTCTTTTTTACATTCCAATAGGTATTAGGTATTCCATAGGTATTCCAATTAGGCATACTATATAAGATGAGAAAACGCTTAAACCAAAAAACATGTGTGAGTACTTATGTACACGCGTTAGAGGTAACACTTCTTTGGCTTAACAATATAAAAATCTTTTCAAAAATTTTATACTTCGCCTTAGTCTACGTTTGTAGAAAAAACGACACTAACAATAGAAAAAAGGCATTTAATACATTGAAAGCTATAGTACAAAGAAATACAAACGACAAATACAAAATAACTTCAGGGCGTCGGGTTTTCGTGAAGGTGTGCGCGCGTATCGTAAAATTTACTCTCATCATTTTTCCGTAACTCGCCAAAAGAAGTATAAATTAAAAAAAAAGTTGTTTGGAGTTTTTCTTCATCGTAAAGTATAAAATAGTATCTAAATTGCATTATTACTTAAATACTTATTTTTCTTTACTTTGTAACCCAATCAACGATAGCGCAAGATGATTGATACGAGGATCTATAGTTGTTGGTGGTTGGTTGGTGGTTGAATGTTGCGCATAAAGGTCTTATTTGTTATTTAGAAATGTGTCATTAATACAATTTAAATAAGAAATATTAGAAAATTAGGTAAATAAAACATGAATAGTTATTTAAACAGGCTTAAGCTCTTATACTAGATTTATTAACTATATTTTTTTTCCCGACCTGACGACGCTATTGACCTAGCAAGGTCTTAACAGCTTCATCGGACTACGTTAACTACAGAAATGTTATTGTAAATTGAGTTAGACATTTTTTCACTCTACAAACTTAACGTTTTTTTGTTCCAACAGCGTATTTTAATTACATGTAGTAACATATCGGCATTCACACTACTATATTTTAAGTGATCACTGTAGCAGATAGCTTAGTATAAATGGCATGAATCAAGAACACGATTATACAAATTCTATATATTTTGCTACTTCAGAAGAATCACTTCGTGTATCGGTGGGTTTTAAATTAATTCTTAATTATATCGACATGTCTTTCTTTCTCTGATTATGTTATATCTTTTTCTAATATATAATTTTATTAATCAAAATAATAGAGGGTAAATCACAAACAAACTACTGGATAAATTTCGATCAAATTTATTCAGTTTGATTTCATGGACACTTTTAAAAAAATCTACATATTTTAGTTAAATATAGAACTATTAAAGTTGAAAAAAAACAGTGATATTTATAGGCGTTATGCGTTCAGCGATACGTAAAATGAGGCAAGCGGTGTGGTGCGCATGCGTAGGAGAGGGACAGTATACAAATAAAATTATTTACGAACGTATTTTGTAAGCACATTTTCTTATATTTTTATGTTATCTTTCCTTTGAACATAGAATATATTGTGAAATTAATGAATTGTCCGCTAGTATTTAATTAGTAGTATTAAATGTAAATGTAACCACAGGAGAAAAAATTAAATAATTTAGTCGTTTCGTCACTAACCAGTCATCGACGACTATTTATCATCATATCTTGAGTTCAGATGCTGGGATAGGTACTATTTGGGATGTTCCAAGTCATTATTTGAGTGTAGAAAACTATCATGATTAATTTTGAGCCTGTACAACTATTGAGCTTGGTTGTACAAAGCAATTACTATTTACTCACATTTCCCCAATATAATTAGTAACACAAAGGTTAATTTTAAGTAGCAATATTATTGTTATTTAAGCGATACGTCAGTATATATAATCGTTCTTATTTATGTATATAATTCTCTAATATGATGGGTCTAGTAATGTTCCGGTGGCGTTGTAGTTTTGCCTCTCGGGTGTGTCGTACGGTACCGGACGTAGTCATTAATATATTTTTGATCCTTCCGATCCTCACTAATATATTAAATACTAGTTTTTGCTCGCAACTTCTTTCGTGATAATTTAAATTTGACATGTCTCTAAGGAATAGTGCCTTATTATTTTTAAGATAACAGTTGTTCTGACTTAAAATTTGGACCTTCCAAACCATTTCACAAGTTTTTAATAAAACATTTGTATATATTCATGAATAATTAAGGTCTTAGGCAGAATAACAGCTGCCTACAGGATCCAATAACAAATCTATATATAGAAATGTTTGTTGTTTCATAACATTTACACATGCTAACACCGATCATCGATCACTATGCAATTTGGTATAGCTAAGTGTCTTTTAATGGAAATATTTTTTATGCAATTTTTTTTAATGAATTTTGTCTGTAGATGATACTGTAACGCATCAACTTTTCTCCCGGTAAATAAATAGTCATGATAGTATAAAGTAACGTGTAGTTATTTGAACACAGAATATTTTGCTATGCGCTGTAGCTCATATATTACGATGATTGTAATTACAACTAGTAAAGTATAAAGTTACAAATTATCGGACCAAAGCAAATTATGACAGATCAGGGTATTCCCTGTGAGCAACAGAACGAACTTTGCTTGGCGCTAAATACACGACCGACATATAACAATGAATAATTAAATAAAAATAAATACATTATATGTATGACATAAACAATACGATGAATTCATTCGATTTCTTACTATATTTATTTATAAGACGACCTTTACCTCTTTGTATCTAATTATTTGATATTACCTAACTTTTTTTATAACATTATAAGTAGTATTTAACCTTTATGGTATAACCTCACCGAATGAGGTTTTATGTCACTCTAAGCTACAAGAATTATTATCAAGAATCAAGTTCAAAGGTATGCATTTTATTTTATCGTAGCATGGTCAATTAACGGCACTGTGCATTATGACGTCATACGTATGCAGTGTGATACAGAAACAACGACGTTATAGGTATTCACAGTGTCCGATTGTGTATTGTATGTCCCAATGAAAAATATGATGAATATATTCTTCTAGAGTAACTAGTCCACTTTTCTACTACATGTATTTAAAACGAGTGGGGTACATGAGGAATAGGATAGAAGCTAGGAAGAGGTTGCTGTGACCTTCCAAATGCCTTTGTATACCAAGGGATAGACGAGTAGAAGTATTACAATACTTGCCTACGGTATGGATCTGAATGCTCGGCTCTGAAAGAGACGGATGACAAAAAAAATTACATTAAGAAAATATGGAACTATTAAGATCGATATTTGGAGTAACCAAAATAGATAAGATTAGGAATAAGTATCTAAATTTTAAGTAATTAAATACATATATCTTTTACAAGTTATCATTAAAAGTCTAACCTTTATATTCTAACCATGCCTATAATCGTTTATACGACCTGCATCTTTATATTAGACAGTTGAGATCTTACACAAATCTCAGCAAAATTATATGAATATACAAATAAAGGTTAATTTACCGCTTGCGAAAAAGTAGGTCGTATCCTACCAGAGAGTTACAATATGTCAGTTATTTGGGCCTACTACTCTACATTTTAACGAGTTTCCTACATTGTTTGTTTTGTCTTTAATATCTCTTATCAAGGCTTGCTTTCTTCATCCACCAATGCCAATTTTATATTCCGACTAACTGTTACCCGCGGCTACGCACGCGTCTTTTTAATATGTTAAATAAATGTAAAATTGTTATTTGATGTGTAATTACAGAAATACTCATTCAAAAATATTTGTAAGTATGACACGCATATCATCTACTGTAACAGGTAACATGTACATTATATATGTGAATACTAAGTGTAACGAATGTGATGAGATTTATCATTAGCCACATAGCTGGAACTTTAAACTACTATATACCACCCTCAGTGCTTACTTACACTATATAACAAAGTAATGAAAATATTAAGCTAAACATTATCGAACAATATGATATAGTATATAAAAAATATAGATATAATATGCCCATATTGTCGATATAATTAAGTTATTGATATAAGTTGCTATAATTTAAATCACATATGAACATTTGATTTTTAATTATAATTATTCTTAGAGTTCAGTACAGCGCACCTCACACGCGAATGTTTACAGTGAACAACATATTTTTGATCAATTTCACACTGATGAATGCACACGTAACAGTTCATCACTGCATCGTGTAAAACAAAGTCCTCTGCCACGTCTATCTATATATCTGTTCGTGATAAGATCAAAAACTACAGAACGCATATTCATGCCGTTTTCACCAACATATAAAATGATTCTTGGGCAAGGTTTAGGTATAGTTTGTCTTATTCCCGTAAAATAATATCCCGTTTGTAAATTTCCCCTTCAAATAGGTCACGTTGTTTCGGAGATTACCCGGAACAAATAAGCAAACAGACATATCGACAAAATTAAAAAAAAAAATGTTTTTTGTAGCCATATGTATTAAAAAAAGTATTAATTTTAATATTACGTACACATACTTTATTTTGAATAAATTACAAATCAAAAATTGAGAATGAAACTAATGTAGAATAAACTTTGAGGAGTTTTTGGCGGGATTTCAATCTGTTATGTAGTGGATTTTATATTTTATTCATAATCTTGTGTTACTTGATTCTATATTGTGGAAATTGGTGATATTTTATGTATTATGGGTCGTTTATTGTGCATAAGTGAAATGATTGTAAAATAATACCAGGGAGCATAAATTCTGGGGTCTTGAAAATTAAGAAGATAAAAATTTACGAAATATTATATAGAAAATTTGGCGCATATAGCTTTACATTAACTTGGATATAGAAGAAAACTGGCTAAAGAATACATAAGAACTACCTATATTGACAACTTCAGAATTGGCAGTATGGGTCAATTCCTTCGCCTGTCTTATTGGACGAATATTATTACTATTAAACGTTTTGAATAGCAACATAGAATAAAAATGTTGCTATAAAAACGTACCACGTATAATCGAAAATTGGAAACAAAACTAATGTAGAATAAACTTTTTGAATAAGAACACAAAATAAACTCTGAAAATATTTGCAATAGAAAGTTATCACGTTACCATGTGTTATCAGGTTGTATACGACATAGTCGATGCAGTATAAGACGAACTATATAACTCAAATCAATTACCATTTACTAATAATTCTGTTAAATGTTTTAAGTAACACAAAGATAATAATTAATGAACAAATTAATATTATTTACGTACATCAATTCTATATAAAATCATTGTTATATCATTGTTATTTATGTATCTGAAATATGTGTATGTGTGTAGAGTAGAGACATCTAGCCCTTTATAGGTCAAACTATTGAAGTCAAAGCAATTACTATTATTATCATAAAACTAATGTTGTGCAAGTAATAAATGAACAATATCAATTCCTATTGAAAGGACTCATTGAAATCTATATAATTATAATAATTCTCATTTATATATCTTTAATAAAATGGCGTTAGTGTTAATGTGTCTCTCTTATATGTTGGCGCTTGGCGCTAGTATCAATGCGTATCTCTAATATGTAGGGCTAGTATCTCGAGTCGAATGACGAGCGGTACCGGAAGTGGGTAGCTAACACATGGCAACGAATATAATTGCTAATGCTAACACGCAGTGGAAGCTTTCAAAAGGAAAAAATAATAATCGATTGAATAATCGATGTCTTCTCTTAACGAAAAAATACATATAAATAATCTTTCCAAAATTCCAAAGACACCAAATCATGCCATATAAAGTATTTTCGTGTACTTTATTGTTCACATAAAGTATAGAGTACAATTACCTGAAATAACGTACAATACTTTATTATAAAGTACGCGTGGCAACCCTAGTAGCAGCCAGCACAATGATGCCGAAGTTACCGGACTTCGATTTGGGCTGTTACCTTGCATGCAATATCACATATCGGGTTAAACTAGACATGCGAGCTAAGCTAACCATATACGTACCCGTTAGTGAGACATATAAGCGTACCTTTATATGTGTCACACGAAAGTGTATATGTATTCTGAATCTGTCAATTTGACTAATACTAACTAACCAAAACAAGGTCGCTTGCAGAACGCATGTTTCTCCTATGTGTAGGATACATTGAGGAACTTGTTCTTAACCAGCGAACAAGGTGCTATTGCATAGCACTTGGAGCGTGTCTGAATGCTTCACTCCAGAGCATTAAGCCTAGCCTTGAGACGCTGCCGACGGGGACCACGGCGGGTATACAGAAGCTAAGTTAACCCGCCCGTCCTCGGAACCATGATCGGAGGTCACGCGGGTGTAGACACAAAAATTCTTTGTTTAAAGAATTAGAGGGAGTAATACATTCCAAGTTATTTTTTCTATATTTTATTGTATTTAAGGGTCAGCTAGAATATATACAACCAAGAACCGTGCACGTTAATTAAATAACGACGACTGTCGATAAATTTTTCAGTGGTTATCGATGTGTTTGAATTGCACTAGGCTCACCATCAGGTACAGTACTATCAATATGTCTTACTACAATAAAAAAAAAATCTGTTGTATCATAACGTAGCGGATAAGTATAATATTAGCACGAAAGGTTACACGGCGGTTAAAAACTTTGCACCTAAAACGGAACGATTTGATTGAGTTAGGTATGTGATATCACGTGAATCAGTGTGATCGCCCTCTTCCGTCCACGGGACTGTGCATTCATTTTATATAATAGCAAAATGGACACACCAGAGGTCAATAGATCAATTTGTGAAATTGCTAATCTGTTCATATGTGCAATTTATTCTACGGTCTATCCGTTTTGCTGTATTGCTATACGGTATTGTTAACATAGTATTTGTTTAAAATCGAAGAAATTTGATTAGAATTCAAATTATGTTTAATCGAGGTGTAAGTTAAATCTAAAAATATTATTATTAATTTTCATAGAATGCAAAAATTCTTATCAAAATTTCGTTACAAAATATATTAGCACTACTTCTTTTTAATTATAAGAATATTTAGATTACTGATGAGATGGCTTTGCACAAAGCATTTCAAAATAATATAACCATTGTTTTCGTCTACCTTAGATGGCAACGGTAATTATCTGTAAATCAATAACTCTCAACCTTTGTTTGTTGTGCAATGTGTGATTTCTGTTATAGTTAGTGAAAAAATATTAATATTGAAACTTCGTTACAATCTAGGTATATGTAAATAAATATCTGTGGTCAATAAACTCTAGGAAGTTTGATCGATGTCTATGAATAGACTCAGAGGGTGTTATTATAAAAAAGTTAAATATGTATTGAATACTTGCTTTAAGGAGTTTTTGGAGGGATTTCAGTCTGTCATGTAATGGATTTTATATTTTATTCATAATCTTGTGTTACTTGACACTATATTGTGTAAAGTTGGTGGTGTTTTATGTAATATGGTTAGTTTATTGTGCATAAGTGAAGTGAATGAGACATAATACCACGGATCATGAATTCTGCAATGCCACAAAATTCCCAGGAAGGATGTAACAAGAGAACGACCGTCTTGTTATAACGTTGAAATGACCGCGTGACACTTGAATATCGATCTGACAAAATCCTGACAACACATGGACATATCAGAACATTTTTTTAATGATTATTCGAAGATTAAGAGGATAAAAAATGTCTGAAATATTATATAGAAGATTTGGCGCTTAAGCCTTTACATTAACTTGGACTTAAAAGAAAATAGACTAAAAAATACATAAGAACTATCTGTATTGACAACCTCAGAATTGGCAAAAGAAACAACTTGAAAATTAAGATAAAAGAGATGCTTAAAAATTTACGTAATATTATATAGAAGATTTGGCGCGTATGCCTTTAATTCAACTGGAACATAGAATAAAACTCATTACAGAATATACAAGAATCACATATTATATTAACAACTTCAGAATTGGCCGTATGGATTAATTCCTTCGCCTGTCCTATTGGACGAATATTATTACTACTACTTGCTTTAAAAAGGTTACGTTTTAAATGCACCACACTCGCTGAACGTCCGCCATCTTGTTATTTTGTGTCGCTAAGTTTAGGCTAGGTTAAATTTGCGAAAAAGGATAACGCGACCTTGTTTCAGGCGAGCGCGGTGCATCTAGTTATAAATTTCTTTAAACTTTTTTTCTTAAACTGACTACGCTGTTGACCTAGCAAGGTCTTAACAGCTTCACCGGATTACACAACCTTTTTAAAATAAGTATTTAATAATTTAATGTTTTACAATAACACCGAAATAATTTTTTTAGGTAGCTATTTTTATTCTATCCATTTTATTATATCTTCGCCACTAGGTGGCGCTGTAGCATTTTGTATCATTTAACCAAATCGCCATGAAATATGATATTCATAAATATTTGAACGTGTAGAATAAATATTCTATGAATTTCGCATATTAAAATATTGAATTACGGTACAATTTCGATCACTTTTGGTAAATATGGGAAGATAAATATGATATGATGCTCGTGATTATTAGGTTGGAAATAGCGCAAAACGATAAATCATTATTAGAAATGTCACATTGAGTCAATTTTCGATCAACTATTGCATATTTAACAACGTTTTTAATACTTATATATTTACTAGAAAAAAAAAACAATATTAATTAGTCCGGATAAAAACAAACACACCAGTGTTATTAATATCTTTCGTAGAGTTCTAATGATTACGAAAGAGCATTGTATTATTATAATTACGATTAGATAGTGTTATTAATTTATTTAAGAACAAGTCTTTTATTGTATATTCCTGTCAAGCTAGCCTTGTTCAGCTTCCTACATTAGTTCCGACATAGTTAATTGGAACGTTATGTAGCAAGTTCGACCTTCATTGACGCTTCACTACGGTTTAGAATGATACTGTTATGTAAGATTTCCGTAATGAAAAAGGTGGGCGCTGAACAAAAACAAGAAGTAGATTGTTTCTTATTTTTTTTGTTCTTACCACTTTACCTTTCTTTCTACCAATGCTTTCGTTCTATTTTTTGTGTTGTTGCGATATTTTCTAAAAGTTGTTTTAAGTAAAAATCTAAACACAAACCTTAAAAAAATTCTAAGTGTATTTGTTAGCGGGGACTGTTCAGATTGTGCCGTTAGCACAAATAATAACAAGGGGCTCCATAATTAATACGTAATTTTGATGTGAAACGTCTATCGGAGAGGGTAAAGCTGATTGTTAGCGTGACGAGATGTGGTGACGCAAAATACGTATATTGCACTATTAACAACATACTCAAAAACATTTGCAACTATATATGTATAAACATAAGATTGAAATTGTTTTGTCGGCCACTCGCTCTACTAGTGTTACGCAGTACTAACCGACGATCTAACGTCCTTTGACAAATGCCGCCAAATATACAACGCTTGCCTAACCTAATAACACTAGTTATGTTTCTTTAGACGCGTTATGGAAATTCGATGAATGTATTTTTAACATGAAACTGAAGTTGAGCGCGCCGATGTTACACCATAAAATTACTTGAAAAAAAAAAGTATCTTTTTAAATATTATATAAACAATCTTTTGTAAATTGAGAAATTATATAATTTTCAAATATTGTTCGTTTCAAATATTATTATGTCGTTCGATTTTTTGATTCGGTTGAAAAGGTTAAAATCTACAAAAATATTCTTTTTTTATATTCACGGCAAATATATGTAACTTTCACTGACCTAGATGCGTAGTAATATTATAAAATTGGTTGTTACCTTTTTACGTTTTCATTATTTAACCGATTAATCATGATTTTTTATATCAAAACTTTACGCATCCAAGCACATCGAACAATTGTGCTAAGCACACAGAAGTCAATTGTTACCTCTTGTTTTAATATAACTAGTTTTCGCCATATATTTATATCGCTCTAAGTATAGATGCATGGAAACAAATTTAAATATAAACCTGTATTATATAACATATGTAACATCGAAACAACTTAAGGATAAATAAATGCCAATTTTAGATTCCCATAATAACATTTTAACTTAGTTTTGTATTAAACTCGTGACTATATTAAAACGCAAGTCCGAATTATCGGTCAAATTCAGTGTTATAGTAGTACAATGTATCCATGCAAAGCCGGGGCTCGTTGTTAATCTTAAATGTAGTAAAATACATATATTAAACTTCGTAATACAATTAGTTTCCCCACACGAATAAACCCGATTTAATGGTCATCGAACTTTATTATGACGTATATTGTATGATGCAAGAAACGGTCAATTTAAAAAACTTCGTTACAAAACTCAAATGTTGTAGGTGATAATTAATTCAGATGAATTTTAAAGCAAAGATAAATAATTTCGGTGTAACCTTCACATGTCACATTATGTAACAGACTGTTACTTATTGTTTCTTTATTAGTTTGTTTGAAGAAAAATGAAAAATTGTTTCGATAATTAGGTGAAATATTAGCAGTATCTTTTGTTTTATAATTGTTATTCTAATTAGTTTCGATTTTTGTAAATATGTAAACCAGAATCGATTATGATGTTATCTGAATGCAATATATTGAGTCTAACCTTTAGTTCCTGTTCAAATGGTTACTATTGAAGATTAAATTGGGAACATTGAACTATTTTTATATAACCATCTCATGGATTTTAAGTTCCCTATGTTATATTTCACCATTACTGCTTAGCTTCTATAGAAAAGCGTAATAATATATAATATTGATAATACATAGGAAGCTCAGCTATCGGCCAGTAAGATACGTTAAAATCAGTCTAGCGGTTTCGGCGATTAGCATGAACAAATAACAAACTCTTTAATTTTGTTTATATGCGAAGATTTTTTACTTACTACAATAATGACTTTTACGTAATACTTTTTTTTATATCATAGGAGGCAAACGAACAGGTGGGTCATCTGATGTTAAGCGATCACAACCGTCCATAGACACCAGTAACACTATAGGAGTCGCAAGTACGTCGCCAGCCTGAGTTGGTGGGGAAAGGAGAGAGGAGGAGGTGGGCTTCCGGTGCTCTCACTAACCGAACGAAACGCAACAATGCAAGCACTGTTACTTTATGTCGGTTTTCTGTGAGAGGTCGGTACTATCTCGGTCGTGCCGACCCATTCGTGCTGAAACCAGTTCTAGCTTTAGCGTGGCCTTACCACTTGGTTCATTGGTTAGCTCGATAAGAAATGTGATCAGTGTCGAACTAAAAAAATTAGCAATTGATTTATTCATTCATTCATTCGAATGTTTGTTGCAGTTATGGCTGACATTCGGAGCTTCATTGTCATTCCTGATTATCGGCCTAGTGAGAGGTTATTCTGCGTCGGCTATACCTTCAATAGAGAGTACAGATCCTCATATAATACAGCACAGTGAGCAAAAGTCATGGATCGGTGAGTATATCTAATAAGTATTTATTTAAGAAAATTTTTACATAACTTTCTATAGATGTGAAATGTATATATTGAGCTCCGTGTTGACCCTGTAGTGGTAAATTTGTATCATGTTATTAATAAACCAGATAACAACTGATACAGTTTTTCCTATATCAAATCGTTTTTAAAATCCAGTGAGGTCATTTTAACGGGGTAAAATAAGTAATAATAAATTAAGAAATAGATAAAACAATTTGTCACTTGGACCCATTCTATCTTTACATATTTTCTTACACTCATGCCATTGAAATAGGGTCGGTATATTGTCTGCTTCTACTCTACACTATCATTTGATATCTTAGAATTCACACATTGTATACATATATCAGCTACCTAGTCTAGCTTTGCATACATTTTTTTTTTATTATAGGAGGCAAACGAACAGGCGAGTCATCTGATGTTAAGTGATCACCGTCGTCCATAGACACTAATCACCAAGGGAGTCGCAAGTGTGTTGTCATCCTGCGTTCGGGGGGAAGAGGGGGTTGTTCCTGCGGCAATCACTGAACCGGACGAAACGCAACAATGCAAGCACTGTTACTTCACGTCGGTGTTTCTGTGA
This sequence comes from Antheraea mylitta, assembly GCA_014332785.1. Lineage (NCBI taxonomy): Eukaryota > Metazoa > Arthropoda > Insecta > Lepidoptera > Saturniidae > Antheraea > Antheraea mylitta. Next base: position 158,786 of record JACEII010000045.1, read on the forward strand.
TAGGGTGGTACTACCCCGGGTGAGCCGACCCATTCATGTTGAAACGGTGTGGCTCTATTACCTACAGAAACACATACACATGCATTAACGAAGAGAATGAGACGATATCCTCACTTCATAGCACGACTATGTAATTAAACAAAATGGTAACTGAAAGTCAATATTATCAATATTTTTGAAGAACTCCCTACTGCCATCTACATAACTCATTTTTATATGGAGGTTTTAAAGCCACATTTTTTAATTTTCCGTTTATTTTTCCCTCATTTTCGAACAGTGTTGAACTGTGTAAACCCATCTGTTCGTATGCCTCCTATGACATAAAATATATGAACATTATATATTAAACAAAATATATGATTAGCAAGTATATTTGTTCAATTTAAATTGAAACGAAATTTAAGTGTAAATTTATTTCAATTGACTGGAATAGCAAATAACATCAGGTTTCTGATTTACAAATTCAAATATATCCAAAATTCGATAATAATATTATTGCCAACGTTCTTTTTTCTATACCAATTTAATCGATTATTTGTAACGTCAGCGCCAGATTCACGCATATGGTCAATATGACCTTATCTTTTATTGTTGTCGACAAAAATATCACAATTAAATTTAAAAAATACCAAATAGGTTGACGAAATCTCCATATTCAAAATAGAAATTAGAATTCAGCGAACCAAAGAGAGCATTCAAATTTAAATGCATCTTCCATTTTCCCATTTTTAGAATATAAACTTAAACCTATTTCCGAAATTTTTTTTTGTAATGATAACCATGGCCGTAACTTAATGTGAAGGTTAGATCCATGTCTGCATTTCATACCAGGTACAGTCTGCTAAACTTAAAACAAATTTCGCTATCACGAAACCAAAATAATCTATAAACGAATATCTCGAATCTTCTTGTGATGGGCTGGTTACCGTGTTCTGTTTCGACCTTCGTTCATTTTATAGATCTTTGCTCCCAGAATGTTAATAATTTTCATTATAAAATATGTTCATTGATTGTTTCATTTTATTCGTTGTATTAAATTTGAAACTGTTTTTCAACGACTATAACGCAAAGTTATAATGTTTTAACCGTACTTCAAGATTAATAACATACTTTGTAGTTAATTAAAAGCTTAGTAACATACGAGAGAGATATATGTATTATTTTTACACTGAGCTTCAGATATTTTCAACATAATTAAATATTAAAAAAACAAAGTCACATCTGTCTGTCTGTTTGCGATAAACACAAAGACTACTGACTGGATTTTCATGCGGTTTTTAGTAGATAAAATGATTCATAAGGAAGCTCTAGGTATATAAGTTGTTTTTTTTTTATATCACAGCGCAACAACGTCTGCCGGGCGCGCTAGTTTTGTATAAAAATGTCATAACATTTTTAACACGTCTTATTTGCTCTTGTATATATTCAGGCATTACATAGTTATTCATTATTCTAAGTATTTTGAAATCCAATATCATTTGTTTTTTTTTACACAAAGAGTGCCAGAGAAGACATTCAAATTTAAATTTTAAAATGATTTTCTTGACAGGTGCTATTCCGCCTTTGGGTGCCTTCGTTGGAAGTATGATGTCGGGTGCACTGATGCAGAAGGCAGGGCGTCGGAGAACACTCCAAATCACAGCGCCTCTATGGCTCGCTGGCTGGCTTATCTTAGGCTTCGCTAAGCACTTTCCGCTGGTATTAGTCGGAAGGTTTATGACGGGGCTATGCGTTGGATTCGTCCTAGCACCTGCTCAAGTATACGTAAGTGTGGTAATGCCAATAATAATGTTAATCAAAGATACATCAATAGTTAATACGCTTTAAAAAAAGTCGAGGTAGTCATAAGGATTACCGATAGAAGTGAAAAAAATGAAATATATGTGCTTTTTTAAGGACGATTTTAGACTATAGAAGACAATATTTATTCTTTATAATTTGTTTATTACAATCATTAACATTAGTATGGCATTAAGTAGGTAGTAGAGCCATGTTGAAGCTATAACTGGTTTCAGGATGAATGGGTCGGCACGTCCGGTGTAGTACCACCCTCTCATAGAAAATCGACGTGAAGTAACAGTGCTTGCATTATTGTGTTTCGCTCGGTAAGTGAGAGTGCCGGAGGCCCACCTACCCCTTTCCCTCACTTCTCCACTCCTTTCTCCCATTCCCCCATCCTTCTAAATACAGGCTGGCAACGCACTTGAAACTCCTTTGGTGTTGCTGGTGTCTATGGACGGTAGTGATCACTTTACATCCGGTGAGCTGCCTGTCCGTTTACCTCCTATATGGTAAAAAAAAAGGAAAAGTCAGAGCAATAATTATTTACATTTTTAGAAAGTATATTAATCAATCAAACCTTGAGCTACCAAATATCTATATGACATGTACTGAAGCTACTATACTACTTTTCCTTTTCTTTTTTTTTCTCGAACTGACTACGCTATTGACCTAGCAAGGTCTTAACAGCTTCACTAGACTACAACTACTATACTACGCCTTGCTAGTGTGATGCAAGCCGCGCAAGCGCAATACAGCTGGTTATGCTTACTAGCATGTCATGACGCGAAATTATAAATTTATTTCTTGCCAAAAACACCGCTCATCGCCCCTAAAGATGTTTGCAAAATAATTGGACACGTTGCATTAATAATATTAATTTGCTTAACTATACTTTTATACATATCTACTAATATGACGGGTTGATAATTTAAGAAACCCTTGCAGGGTACAAAATTCTTACTCCTTACTTGAAGAAAAATGTGAAGCATTGTTTATAACGCAACCCTAAACATTTTGGCAGATCATTATTTTGCTTTCCATCTTACTTGCTTCATTTATCATATTATATCGTAAAGCATACATATTTATCGTTTTAAATTGGGTTTCAGAAAATCTTTCCAATCATACCATTTTCTGTTTCAGGTAAGTGAATGCTGTGACCCTGAAATACGCGGACGACTTGGTTCCCTTCCCACACTGTCCATGTCGTTTGGGATTCTGATCTCCTACATCGCTGGCAACTGGCTCTATTGGAGATATTTGGCCTTCTTCTCTGCGATATTTTGCGGTACTTACATTTGAATATCCATATTCTCTTATAGTATTTATTTTGTAAACCTTAATATTTTATAGATAATATCAATTAACTTTTTTTTATATCATAGGCAGCAAACGAATAGGTGGGTCACCTGATGGTAAGTAATCACCATAGTCCATGGAAACTTGCAACACCAGGGGAGTCGCAAGTGCGTTGCTAGCCTGTGTTTGGGGAGGGAGGAGGGATAACGGGAAGAGGAGAGGCGGAAGGTGAGGAGAGGTGGGCCTCCGGCGCTCTCACTGACCGGTCGAAACGCAACAATGCAAGCACTGTTACTTCACGTCCGTTTTCTGTGGGTCGAGTGGTACTACCTAGGACGAGCCGACATATTCATGCTGAAGTGTGGCTCTATCACCTACTAAAACAACTTTCGGAAAGCCTCCTTTATTATCTGTATCAGCATCACATCTCAATTATGCAATGCTATTTTCAGTTGCACTATTCGTTGTGCTATTCCCCTTACCTGAGTCACCAGTGTGGTTAGAGGCAAATGGTGGAGATGCTTCTGCCTCTGTTAAGTGGCTTCATCTATCAGCCAGAGCCACTGCGGTAGTTAAAGAAGATAATCAGGAGTAAGTACTTAAGATCACTTTAGTAAATATACATAGTTAAGAAGTGTTCATGTTGTTAAGAATGATAGAGAACGACGGTACGTCCAGTGGTCGATCTCCGACCTTAAAAAAAACTTTTTCCAGTTTTCTATTGAGAACACTAATGTTAGTCAGTAGTATTAAGAAGAATGATGAAAAACGGCTGAGAAATAGAGGAGTGAGATGTTCTTAACCGTTTTCCAACTGCCTATTTATATATAGATATCTAAAAGCGACAAGCAAACTTAAAAGTATTCTCATTCTTTTTTATCTCATAAATCTTGAATGATTCTACAAATAGTTTTTAAAAAAAAAAATCTTGTAGAAATACTACAATTTTGAGTTGAGAAGATTCGTATACCTCTCAGTCTTGCATATTCTATGTTACACATTCTTCCATATTACGTGATTCTATAGTTATGTTATCTAGTTTATAGCTCAAGCTAACTCGACCGTAGAAATAAAATAAAGCGTCTAATAAAATCGAAAGCAGACAGCTTTGTGTCAGTTTCTAAAGCAAGTATTATGAATACAATTGCATAACAAAGACTTCATTTGGTACAAGTGATGCATCAGCACTCGTTATTTGCATCACATGCTTTATTGTGAACATAATTTCTCACTCGAGTCTGCTTATTTCGTAACTATAAACAGGTTTTGTGTTTACAGTGTTTTGTTAACCATCACCAAAAATTTAAACAATTGAAAGACACACGGCTTAGTATACCTAACTGCGTATAATTTAAGAATATGGAACGTTAAACTCAATAAGTCAGTCTCCTTTAGATTAACTTACGTTGACTAATTGCTATGTTTGTTCATTTACAGAAAAACTCCAGACGCAACACCTCCAAGCCTATTCACTCGCAAAGTTTTCTTCTCATCTGTTGTCATCAAGCCGCTCATTGTTGGCTTTGCCTTATTGTTTTTCCAACAGTTCAGTGGTATCGACGCTGTCATTTTTTTCACTGTTGAAATCTTTCAGAGTGCAGGTAAAAAAAACTGTCAATACAACTTTATAACTGTTTATACGTTGTAAAAATAAAGTAACTATATACAGATATTATAATTTTGAAGGTATAGTATTCTGAAATAATAATATCATCAAAATAGATATTCGTTCTTTTTAGGAATAAAGTTATACGGACAAATATTAAACATATTATAAATTATTTTTAAAGTTAAAATAACAGTGTATACATATATGTTACAATTATGATAAAACAATAAAAATTTGTACTACTGGATATTGACAAAAATTAAGCTTATTTATTTAACACCCACAAAACCGAGTTTGATCGATAAAATTCGAACTGGATTCAAAGTATTGAAAATATTTTTTATTTTTCTCATGAAATGTTTCACTTTAATCAGACTAGGCCCCCCTCGGCAGCGGCTAGAGCCTAGGTCCGTTCCTTTGGCGTGGAGCCTATGAGTACCTTGCCCGCACTATACAGTGACACAAAATCTTACATCACTGCAACAACATTACAAATATCACCTCCACACGTTCTTACACATGAAAGTGGAAGGGTTTTATTTTTGCTTTTTCTTTATCAACCTGAAATAGTTTAGAAAAAAATATCCGAAAAAAAAGGGTAGTTGAAGTATGTATGCTTGTACATATATATGATTTAATAACACATATAAGTACGAATATGTGAATACGTAGTTTGGGTTAGCTCAGATAGGTTGCGAATTGCATGAATCAGGCAAGAACGCAAGCCGAGGTGTGCCGTACACCTTTGAGCTAGTTGTCATATAAAATCGGCTGAGTGCCTTAAGCACTCGCCTTAGTAGCCTCGTGAAGCTGTTAAGACCTTGCTAGGTCAACAGCGTAATCAGTTCGAAAAAAAAAGATTGACTTTAAAAATCTGTCTTAATCAGGAAGCACATTAGATGCGATGACAGCAACTATCATAGTCGGTGTAGTACAATTGGTCTGCAACGGCATAAGCACGATGTTGGTCGACCGCGCAGGCCGAAGACCATTATTACTAATTTCGGCAGCTATTATGGCTGTATCTATGGGATCTATGGGAGCAGCCTTCTACTTCGAAGTCGAAAAAGCATCATGGCTTGGGTATATTATCTTATAATTTTAAAGCTCTCCATTTGAATTTACATATCCATTACTTGAAGTTATATGGCGACGTTATCTTAAAAACTGGCCCTTAAATGCACCTGTCGAAAACTGTTTATAAGTGTTGACAGACTATAAGTGGCACTAACAATATAAGTAAAGTAAAAATATGCATAAGTAGGAATTTAAAATTACTAGTGACTAAGTTTTTTAAACTTGAACTTACTAGCATCTAGCTACGTAGATATTAGAAAGTAGTCCATTTTATCATTCTGCCAACTTATTAGTGAATTAATACCTACATTTTTTTTTATTATCTTAGTGCATTATCATAATTGCGTTCGCAATAAGGACTATATGTCAAAAAAAAAGTATTTTTGTTATTATACTACTTGTTTGTATGTGTTTTGATTTGTAACGATGCCATGCGATCAAGAGATCAATAGACGTTGTTCTCTCTCAAATAATATATATATAATCTCTTTTTGGAACCTGTTGGTTCTTGTAGAGTATCTTTACTGTTACTTCACGTCGGTTTTCTGTAAGAGAGTGGTACTACCTCGGATGAGCCGACCCATTCATGCTGAAACCAGTTATAGCATCAACGTGGCTCTACCATCTATAAATATTAATCAATTAATTTACAAGTAATATTAATCGATAACCAGAAATATTTTTTTTCAATAGTTTCTTACCTATAGGGTATATACCTATAGTGGCAGTACTGATTATACCCAATTGTTGTTCAACATAAAAGCATTTTACAATATATGTAATTTCTATATTCACCAGGTATCTACCGATCGGAAGTCTCGTAGTCTTTATGATTGGTTTCTCTCTTGGATTCGGTGGGCTACCGTTTCTACTACTCGGGGAGTTGTTCCCCACGCAATATCGCTCGCAACTGTCCGCCATGGCTAGTGCAGTGAACTTGCTTTCTATGTTCTCCGTTATAAAGTCATACCATGCTCTCGATGTAAGTGCCTTCTTTTATTTATATATTCGAAGGGAGGAGTTTAGAAAATTGATGTGTTAAAGACAGGCGATAAGTTTTATACTTTTACGTTTAATCACAATTTCACCTGAACTAAATCACGATGTGGTTGAAGATGGTTAACACGTTGAGCTAGAGGGAGCATTAGCTCTCAAATTCATCTTCCGGAACACATCTTTATGTGCTTGACTATAGACTTTTAACTCGGGGATGGTAGCTAACTTGGCGAGGTTAGGAAAAACGCCACAACAATACTAAGGACTCATCACATTATACACTGAAAGCTCTATACTTATAACGTAGGTTAGCGTTTGACTACAAGTTCATTTGACGTTAAATAACGATGTGCTCTAAGTTGGAAAACATGCTAGATCTGGCGAAGGTCTGAATCTTAAGTTCAGCTACTGGAACACACTAACCGGTATTTGGCGGCAGATTTCTTACATGGGGGTGGTAGACTTATAAAAAGCCCTACTACCATACTCATTCGGAAGGATTCAAACATACATAGGTTGACGCGGTTTAAGTTAAGAGTGTCCAAGAACAAGATAACTCAGTAGTTATCTTATTTCAGTAGTGGCTCAGTAGCCGTCATCAAATGGTGTTCAGTTCTAAAAATGACGTATTCCATTTAGACTGAGGCTCCCGGCTAAGTTTCATATTTATCATACTAAGAGAGAAAATACCTTAAACCGCAGCTAATTCAGTTATTTTAATTCAATCGGAGAGTAGTTTAATTACAAGTTTGTGTACTGTATGCCTTCTTCTTTACAGGCGGCATTGACTTCAGCGGGAACATTCTGGATGTACTCCGGTTTTTGTGTATTGGCGTTCTTTTTCGTACTGTTCGTCGTGCCAGAAACAAAAGGGAAATCTTTGGCTGAAATTGAACAACACTTTAGAGGCAAGAAGAAGAAGGACACTGTACAAATGCAAACAGTTCAAACGATTATGTAATTTTGTTTGTTAGGTATAGGAAACATAATTCGAACATCTTTGAAAGTAGGAAACAGGTGCAAACTAAACCAAACAGCGAGATAATAGAAAAGTTGTTGATGATCACTGGGTTGTTAACTAAACTATTTATAGCTTAATAACTCTAAACTCTGATTGTTTATTTTTTTATCTGAGATAAGAGTCTTATTATTTCATATCTAAGTGAACTATATAATATTCGTAAACTGAAAGCCTGTCTGCTAAATCTTTTTACATGTTTAATTTAAAGAACGCGATTTCAATCAATCGAAAATACATTCAATTTAGGCCCTAAAAATGTGCTTATGAACATGAAGACTACTACCGCTTCGGAAAATAACCCAGTGATTGAGAAGAACTGGGAACAGACTCGACCCGTCACCTAATTACGAATTTTACGAGAAAAGGTTTAAAAAAACATTTACAAAAGGGCAAATTCAATATATCCTCTCTATAGGGTACGTCATTTGAAGTTTTTGGCTTTTCACTAGCATCTAATCTGATGTTAAAATGACTATGTGGCTCAAGATGATAAGCCTGCTAGAGGGGAACTGGCCCTTAAGTACAGCAGTTAGGACACACCTATAAATGCTTGGCGATAAATTAAAAAAAAATCCTAGCACCATTCACCATGCAGCACTATCGCTTATTATTGGTACATATCCTTATTTACCATTTTGAAGACGATATTTATTTTATACCTGCTGTTATTTTACTTCTGCGAAATAAGTAGGTAATTATGAGGTTGGTATGGAGTAGTCATTAAGGAGGAAACATCGAAACTTCACGTCGCTTACACAATCGTTCGTCTCTCGTCAAACTGTGGCTTCAAAATCCAGAGTGTGTTGTTTTGTTACGAATTTTATTTAAAAAGTATGTAAAAAAATGATATTCAAAGAAGGTTTAATTTAAGCAAATACATTTTATTAGCACCTTGTGAATTAAAAGTTGAACTTGTATAGAGAATTACCTACATTCAAATATGCTGTTACGGTATATCATATATATTATGATACTACAAATGTTGGTGCCATCTATTATAATACCTTATATTTATTATAACTTAAATTATATGTATATCATATCTAAGAAACTGATAAAAATATAAAATTAGTTACCAACATTTTATATACCAAATACATAATTGTACGTATGTTAATATAGTTTCCTGTTACGTGAGTAAAAAATAATTAAATTATTCTGTGATGTTCCTGATAATGGTTATTAGAACAATAATTATAAATAATAAATGTAATCATTGTAAATTTATTGTAAGTGATATTACGTTTAAGTTTAGATCAAATATTTTAAGATCTATTGTTTTTATTAAATTATACATGGGTTATATTTATGTAATAAAAATACGAATAATATGTTTTGTTTTATTACATTATGGGATTCACAAATTATGTAACAGGAAAAGTTTTAAGTATGATGGTGGATATAAGAGTAGAAGCAAACCGAAAAAGGTATGGATGGATTGTGTGAAAGGGTGTGCGAATATTGATGACATGTGATAAGCGAGAGTGGAGAAGGAAAACATGTTGTGCGGACCCTACTTTTTTTTTCACTTTATTTTTGGCAATCAATCTTTCAGATTATTACTGCCATTGTCGAGTAGTCAATAATATTACAAGCGTCGTGCGATCATTTCAATATTAAGCGTCGTGTGAGTTAATATTCTAACAAGATGGTGGATCCCTTGTTAGAACCTTCCAGGGAGTTTTTGTGGCATCTCAGAATTTCATGCTCCGTGGTATTATTTTCCATTCACTTCACTTATGCACAATAAACTAACTATATTACGCAAAACACCACCAAATTTACAAAATATAGAGTCTAATAACACAAGATTATGAATAAAATATAAAATCCACTACATGACAGGCTGAGATCCCGCCAAAAACTCGACCCTACTTAGATGGGATAAAGGCAAGAAGTTGATGATGTGATTCACAAATTATTGTTCTGAGACTTTGTGTTTCGTGAATTGGATGTTTCCAAAACCTTTCAAAGGCATGGGGGCTTGATCTGTAGCGCAAGAGTTATTGTAAAAATATATATTAAGTTAAGCAAAATGTATAAACCACTACCTTAGTTTTATGTTTCAAAGTAATAAAAAAGTATACGGTTCACCTGATGTTAAGTAATCACTACAGCCTTTAACCATGTATTACAATGTTTGTTGAGATTTTAGTTTGTCGTGCAATACATTTTACTTGTCATTCATAATCATCATCCTTAAATTGTGTAATATTTGTAGCGTCTTGTGATAAATAATTTGGTTATTATAGACAAGTGTACGGGAAATACACTCATCAAAAAAGTCTAAGCAACATGTACTAATTTAAATTTTAGGATGGTTCTTCACATTATAACGCTGTATTTTATTTTTAAAATAATATCTTTAGGGTTCTATGATGTAAAAATAACAGCTGTTGTCTTTATAAGTTCTTTTAATAACAGAAATGAACAATATTAGAATATACTGTAGAAACTAAGATACATAAGAAACTAAACTTTTTTGTACAAAATGAAATTTCTAAAAAAGCAAATCCTTCAGCTGTTGGGTTGTTATCACTCCGTCCAAGTCCTTCAAAACACGTCTCTGGAGCATGTCCCATGCGTGCTCGATGGGATTGAGATCTGGCGATTGTGCAGGCCAGGGCAATACTCGGATGTTCTCCGTTGCAAAGTATTCACTGGTTCGCCGAGCTGTATGTGAACGCGCATTGTCATGCATTAACCTAAAATCGGAGCCAAAGGTTTGTGCAAATGGGTAGACATAAGGTCTGAGAATATAATCAATGTAATTTTCAGCATTCATGTTTCCATTTACAAAAACGAGCTCAGTTCGCCTGTTCTTCATAATACCCGCCCATAACATAACTGTTGAGCCGCTGTATGGATGAACTTCCTGAACGCACCTGAGCCTTTCAGTATTTCCGGGCCGACGATACACTCGTACCCTTCTTGTATCAGGCTTAAACCCGAATCGCGACTCATCGGAATACATAATTTTATCCCATTGTTCCTGGGTCCATGTTATGCGTTCTCTACACCATTTATATCGACGAGTGCGATTCCCGTGACGTATCGGTGGGCACCTGATTGGGCGTCGAGCTCGTAGGCCGTACTCATGCAGTCGATTTCGCACAGTTTGAGGACTTACATCAACACAACTTGAAATTTGTAGCCTCAAACTTATCTCTCGAGAGGTTAACATCGGCTGGCGTCTTGCAGTCAGTTGTATGTACCGGTCTTGCCGAGTGGTTGTACCCCTTTTACGACCTGGATGCTGGTCAGCGGGTTCTCCTGTATTATTGTAGCGAAAGACGACAAATAACACTTCTATGAATGCCAAAATGTCGAGATACCTGAGATTGATTACTTCCCGCTTGCAACATCCCTACAGCTCTTTACATTTCATCTGCCATCAAATGATATCGCTTCATGACGTAAAGAATATCTAACAATTCAATCTTGTCGCTAACTTTATTTAAATGGTTGGTAAAATTATAAAATCAAGACTAAACGTAGCAATTAAACGCACTTAAATTCAAACAAATTCGCAGTCATTTGAATTTTTTGAATAAACAAAACATAATCAACATTTTTTTTTACAACCAGCCAGTATGTCATCAATAACAAAAAAGTTTACTTACCTACGCACTTCGTTTGAGTAAATACTTAGAAATTAATTAATATAAATGGTAAAATTTGTAATATCACGCATGTTGCTTAGACTTTTTTGATGTGTGTAGTAGAGACTATAGATTTTGAGATATCATGTAAAATCTTTTAGTTTTGATTGTCACCATTGTGTCACCACACAAAATATATAAGTCATTATCAGATACAATAAATAATATTACCCCTCTGATAATATTGGTGGTACATAAAAAACGGAATAGTTATCAATTTAGAAAAGTTAGAACCGACAGTTATAAGGCTAACTATGAGTTAACTACAGCTAATTTTAGCAGTATTCTACATTGCTAGTTCTGATGACTCAGTTAGACCACCTCATTTATAGTATTGTTGGAAATAAATAGAATGTCTGGTAGTAAGTATACTGTTGGAAATAAATGAAATAGTATCTATACATATAATTAGAATGTAAGTGAGTTAAATTCTATACACAGCTTGTAAATTTCAGATTCGTATTTGTGGTCAGTCAATTAGAAGATATACATATATCATATAATTATAATGTAAGTAGGTCAAATTCTATAGACAGCTTGTAAATTTCAGGTTCGTATTTGTGGTCAGTAAATTAGAAGATATACATCTCTTCTATACATATAATAAAAATGAAGTGTCTGTATGTAACAGCGAAATAAATTTTTTTTATTGATTGGGTATGAATGTATACACGCTATTGATAACAAAAATGCAAGTTTTAAAATTTTTGTCGGTCTGTTTGTCTGTTTGTTCCGGGTAATCTCCGAAACAGCTGGACCGATTTTGACAGGAATTTCACTAGCAGATAGCGGAAATTACTGCGAGTGACATAGACTACTCTAAATTAGACTAAGTGTTAATCGCGGCTTCGTCTGCAATGCTATCACCAAAACGGATGGACCGATTTTCACAGAACTTTCACTAACAGATAACGGATACCATAACAAGTTATTAAGTGTATTTTAATTTAAACTAGCTGTTAATCGTAGCTTCGCCCGCAGCACTATCTCCAAAACAGTTACACCGATCTTTATTAAACTTTCATCGGCAGATAGCTGACCTTATAAAAAGTAATTCAAGCAATTTTAGTATATACTAGCTGTTAACTGTGGCTTCGCCCGTAGGTCTGTCTCTAAAACGATTAGACCAATCTTCACGAGATTTACACTGGCTGATAGCCGACCTCATATAAAGTAATTTAAGCAATTTTAATTTATACTAGCTGTTGTCCGTGGCTTCGTCCAAATAAGGGTTGAACCGTTTTTCACGGGATTTTCGCTGTAAATAGTGAACCTTATAAAAGTAATTGAGGTTATTCTATTTTAGACTAGCTGTTAATCGCAACTTTAATTGGATGAAATTTAGCAAGATTTCAACACATTTTTTATTTTTAATAAGAGAAATAACTATCACCTTATTGTTTACGATTCGACATTATAATTATAGCAACTTATGTAATTCTTTATAATAATACATTAAGATATCGTTTTATTAGACCCTCACACAGTGTAAGTGAGCACTAAAGTAGTTATATGGTGGGTTAAAAATCCAAATATGTTGCTGATAGTAAATCTCATTGGGCACGCTGCTAGTATTTATGTATCTTACGAACAGGTTACATGTTACTGTAAGTGGCATGCGTGTCTTACTTACAATTGTTTTTAAAGAGAATTTTTATAATTGTACATAGTCTCACAAATTTATAATTTTTTAATACAATTTAAAAAAACGCGTGCGGAGCTGCGGTTGCAGCTAGTATATATCATATAATTACAATATAAGTGGGTCAAATTTTATAGACGGCTTGTAAATTTGAGGTTCGTATTTGTGGTCAGTCAATTAGAAGATATACATATATCAATATCAATACATATAATTAGAATGTAAGTGGGTCAAACTCTATACACAACTTGTAAACTTCAGGTTCGTATTTGTGGTCAGTTGTTTAGAAGATATACATTATATGTCTATATTTATTTAAATAATAATAATGTAAATCTAACATGTCCTGTAGTTTTAGGTTTTCGTTAAAAATGTTACAGATGTCAAGGAATAAGTAATAAAATATATTTCAATTAATTTCAGAAATATCTGCCTGTCTGTTTTTTTTTAACACGCATTAGTACTAAAATACTGAGTTCACGATAAAACCATGCCAATAGAATCAAAGAATACCCTCGAGAAACATTTAGTCTTCATTTCAGATTTCATTAAAATGGGTTTTTTATCAATTGTTAATATAAATTTAATGATGACGCGATTTAAATATGAGAAGAAAGTAGATAAGTGAATGAACTTAATACAATTAGATGATTTTATTAATCACCGTTTTTTTACATAAAGTCCGAAACTGAATATGTTGTTTAAATTTGCACATCCATTAAATTGTATTAAATAAAAATAATTTTAAATCCACCCATGTGTAAATGTAACAAAAAGGTAAAACTATGGGCTTCGTTCGAAAATTGCATGCCGCTATATCGTTACGGTGAAGCTCGCTTCATTCGTATGCATTGGTCCAATATTGTACGGCATCCTCACTTTCCAGCTAAAAATAAAGTTATATTCAAAAACCGATTGGATGACACGTTATCAAGGGAATTTTCCGTAAATTTGATAAAACCATTTTCTTCTTTAATAATTCATATATTATCTATTATATCATATTTCCGTTGTGTCCGATATTTTTGGTTGATAGGAATGCTTTCTATCTATACATATAACAAGAATGTAATTTTTGTCTGTAATTTTTATATTTTTGATGGTGTTTAAAATAAATAAATAATAAAATACATTTCAATCAATTTTAGAAATGTTTTCCGCCTATCTGTCTGTTTGTTTGGACTTACATCACTGCCAGAATACTGCATTCATGACAAATTTTCTTCAAGAAAATCATAAAGCATATCTTTCAGTAACATATAGTCTTTCTTTCATTAAAATTGGTTCAGTCTATTAGAAGTTATAGTAATTTTAATGATGACGCGACTTAAGTACGAGAGAAAAGAGAGAGAGATAAATGAATGAACTTAATACATTTAAATGCCCTTATTACTGTTTTTTTATATGAAGTTCCACACGGACGAAGTCGAAGGCACAGCTAGTTGGTTAATATTAGCTTATATACTGCGAACTAATATAATAAATGTGGAAGTGAGGTTTTTTGTTTGTCATCCTTTCACGCCTTAACTCCTAAACCTATTATCGTGAAATTTTGCATATACATTATTAGAGGTACAGCAGAGGATATAAGGCATAAATTAAATATACATGAACGTGAGCGAAGCTGCGAACAAATCTAGTAATATATATAAAAACTAAATCTTCCCTTTCTGCAAACTCTACAGAATTCCTCAAAATATAAGATAAAATTGTAAGATAATTACTATCTTAATATTAAGGAATTCTGTTAAAAAATATAGAAAGGAGGAATAATTTTTGCGAAGAATTTGTAAATAAAAGTTAGCAAACGCGGTATTTGCTTGTTATGTGAATTTACTCCTAACATTCTTCAATAGCCTTCTTAAAAGGTTTACCCGGAGTTTTTCGTCTTGAATCTTTTATAATGCCCCGGCTTACTTTGTGCAAACCGGATCCGAGTGAGCATTGAAAGATTCATTATAATTGGCAGTAAGTTTCAAAGACGCGGGTTAAGGTGCCAGCAGATGAATCACTATTATTAACAAGGCTTCGAGTTGTATCTAACAACCGCAATCTGAGCTAATATTGCTTTTGACCATATTTCAATTTTCATTTTCGAATGGAAATTCAATTATTATTGCATAAAAAAAAGGAATATCTGATTAATAGCTTAATAGCTTCCATAAGAGGACGACTAGATGCCATGAGGGCTTCCACCATTATGTGGTTGATATTGCCGAGATTTGTACGAAGCGATTTGCTGTTACATTTATTGTACGTACGGTTAAGGTGTGGAATTCGCTCCCGGCGTCGTCTTCCCGTCATCATATTCTTATTTAAATTTTAAATAGGGGAAAGTCCTACATGGATATGCCTCGCACCACCGCGCCGGGGGACATTGCGAGGATTATGTGAGACTCCTACCCACTAAAAACCCCTGTACCACCTTTGCACGTATGTGACCCAGGGCTGACAGTTAGCGGTGAGCACGTGCTCTTCTAAACTCTGGTCGCGCGGTTGGGTCCCCGTAGATGGTCGAACGGGGGACTCACGCCTCGAGAGAGGACAGTCCTCTCTCCTGCTTCCTATTGTAGCAGCGGCCGAGACCGTGCTTTATCGACTCAGGCCTGTTATCATATAACTTGAGAATGATCAAGAGTAGAGTGAACAGGCATTTAGCAGATAAGCGCTATTTATCGTCGGTTTCATCGTGACTTTATGGGAGAATGTGGCCAAGCGCATACCTGTAAAACATGAAAAATCCAAATACTCGCAAAGCATGTATTGACTTCCTCAGATCTACCTTTGTTTACATTATTTTTAAGAGCTTTATAATGTACATTTTCATAACAAAAATAATAATCAAAAGGGAGATAAGAATAGTTAATACAAATTGAGAGACGTATTAATTTTGTGTTTATTTAGCCCTTAAGTCATGATATTAAGAATTAATATTATTTTTTATATCATAAGAGGCAAACGAACATGCGAGTCACCTGCTGTTAAGTGATAACCGCCGTCCATAGACACTAGCAACACCGGGGGGGGGGGTTACTAGGGTATTGCCATCATGTATTTGGGTGGTAGGGGTAAAGGTGGGGAGGGATTAAGGAGAGGGGAGAGGGGAGGGAAGGGGTAGGTCTCCGGCGGTCTCACTGAACGATCGAAACGCAACAATCCAAGCTTTTTTTTTTCGAAATGTCTACGCTATTGACCTAGCAAGGTCTTAACAGCTTCACCGGACTACTAAGGCGAGCGCTTAAGGCACTCAGCGGATTTTATTATGGCAACCAGCTCAAGGGTGCACGGCACACCTCGGCTTGGTTGTTGCCTGTTGCATGCAAAATCGCGACCTATCTTAGCTAACCTAGCTAACTATTCATATGTGTATGAGTTGTTGAAACGTATATGTGTACCAAGCATACACGCCTCAACAACTCCTCCATATATTTATTATCGGCAAATTGAGATTTTTCAGTTCGATAAGGGGAAAAAAGTAAACCCTTCCACTTTCATGTGTAAGCGTGTAGGGCGTGCACGTGTGTGGGGGTGATCGTGTAGTGTTGTAGCAGTGATGTATATTTGTGTGTCATCGTATCGCGCAAGCAATGCACTCAAGGGCTCCCTACCGAGGGATCGAACCTGGGCTTGAGCCACTGCCGTGGGAGGCCTAATCGGGTACAATGCAAGCATTGTTACTTTATGTTGGTTTTCTGTGAGAGGGTGGTGCTACCCCGGACGAGCTGACCCATTCATGTTGAAATCAGTAATAGCTTCAGCGTGGCTCCACCACCTACCGAACCCAATATATAACCAATCATGTAAAATTTATACAATTAATCTGGTTAATAGATATATTTACAGATTCCTATTATCGTACAAAGTATTATTGTACTATGCTTACCATCAGGTATAGTGCAGTCACTTAATCGTGCTTCAATAAAAAAAAAAAAAAACGAACCGGTGAGAGGCACACCGAAAACGAGTGCGACATAGCGTAATTGTAACAGTTGTATGTTTACCTTAACTAAAAAGTATAACGAACCCTGTTATAAACGATAAGTGGAAATTTAACATTATTTTTTGACGCCATAACGTCTTATAAATCGATAAACGCCGGCTGTACGTACGAAAAAGCATGACTCATTGTCAGGTTCTGCCTAAGCCGAGCGTGCAAGCCAGAGCGCGGAACAAGCGATAGAGATGCGAGATTGGCTTAAGCGTTCGGTTTGTGATACATGCTCAGTTCGAAAAAAAAGCATGTGCACGCATAATATGTGTGATGCAATTGTGCATCAATGTTTTCTTATGACGTTACATGTAAAATTATCGTCCGTAAACCGACTTCACAGACAACTTTAGTAGTGGTAGAGTCACGCCGAAGCTATTGGTTTCAGCATAAATGGGTCGGCTCACCCGGTAGTACTACTCTGTCACAGAAAACCGACGTGAAGTAACAGTGCTTGCATTCTTGCGTCTCGTTCGGTCAGTGAGAGTTCCGGAGGCCCACTTCTCCTCACCTTTCCCTTCTCCGCTTCCCTTCCTCCCCTCCTCCCTAACACAAGCTGGCAACGCACTTGCGACTCCCCTGGTGTTACAAGTCTCTATGGACGGTGGTGATTACTTAACATTAAGTGACCGATCTTTTCGTTTGCCTACTATGATACAAAAAAAAACATTTTTTTTTTTAAAACTTACCTTCATAACTTTATTTTAAATACATACTTTGCACATAATAAATTGGATAGTTTTAGTTAATATAAGCCTGTCTATAAGGGCCCTAAGAGCTTAAGTGCCACCGTTGCACCACATTCGACACGCTCGCACGACTCTACGACGGGTAACTATGGGATGACACGAAATCGCAGCATCACGTCATCACGGATTCTCAATATACATACGTCGTAGACAAGGCAATCTGATTTATCGACATCGATTATGGTTCTGAAGTAGATAGCAAGCTGTTTTTATAGTGTATGTATTGTTAAACCTTTACTGCCATTTAAGTTAGGGCTTTTTGATCTAATTCAGCTATAAACTTAGTAAATGGTCCAAGTTATAATGACGCTGTATAGAAAATTGAAAAATACATAAACATTTTATTTGCTTACCTATATAAATTAGCGATCGAATGTTAGCTTTTTAATACACTTTTATTTTAGTTTGTTAAAGATTTTTTAAGGAAATATTTTAAATTTATTTGTACCCACTTCCAGAGAACATAATAATTTAAAATTTTACATACGTCTTAAATAACTATGACAGAATAAAACATGTCAAATGTTTGAAAGTATGATATGTTTTGACAGTAAAAACAGTATTATAGATTTTAATTTTGTTTCAACTCTACACACATTAAAATAAAATTTTGTTAAAATAAATAATTATTAAAACAAGTAGCATTTTTGTTTAAGAGGCTTATAAATACTGCCATCTACATATCTCTTTATTATATAAGCTTAAAGTCACTAAAAAAGAAAGGCCTTAATTTTTAATAAAAACGGAAATGTTTTCTACATCTTTAAGTAACTTTAACGTAACTAGAAATTTGCAAATAGACAAAAAAAAACAAGAAAAGTTGGTATTACGCATTCCATACATAAGCTTTATCCTACTGACTTTAATCTTATTTAAGTTAAAAAAAAAATATCATATCAAGTTAAGATCAATCCAATTATTGCCATTCAACCACCATTAAAATTATTAAAATTATTTTCTGAATTTTATTTTCTTTTATTTTTTTTATACTAACAAGTATGTATATTTCTTTTTATACTTTGTTATTTGGTCACATACGTTATATGTGATATAAATGGAATTAAAAATTAGTTTTTTTTAAATATAACACTGGGAAAAGTGTCACGATAAAAAAGCTTTTGTAATGCATTCTAAAGCTTTGAAAATTATTTATTTATTTTGTTTAAAACAATTAGGAGTGAATACTTGCATTAACTTAAAAGAATTATCTATTAACCTTAAAATATTCCTGATATTACTGAAAAAAAAATTTTACTACAACTATGAAATTTGAAGGCTCGAAAATGTTTCAAAATTAAGCTACGTATAATTTCGACGAGCAGAAACTAAAAAGTGCATCCGCGGAAAGTGTAATGCATTAGTTATCTCCAAGATACGTTGCTGGAGTCTATTTACCAGTATACTATATGTACATGTACAATGGATGCATTACAACTGATATCACGTTCACAGACTCGATCCCTGCTATATAAACGCGACCTATTCAAACCTAATGTATTCAAACGTTCGAACCTTAACCGACAAATCCATTCAAAGGATAGTTTAGTATATCAATTTACAATTTCATAAGATCTCTTCAAATATGATCTTAGTAAGTATTGATTCTTATATGGATATTGAGTATATTTAATATATACATTCTAAACCATAAAATTTTCAACTTTTACTTAAGAATATGCTAGCGTGAATGTAGATTTTTTTTAAATATAGTTCATGTTACTCGCTGATATTTAGTTTTCTAAAGCTGAAACAATAATTAAAATCAGTTAAGTATTCTTGAGTTTTACCATTATAAAAAAAATGTTTTTTTCTTTTTATTATTAGATTTTAGATTACTCGGTCAATATGTGCATATCAAATGCAAAATGTATTTGGTAACTATATTTTATAAAAAATTAGCTGATACCAGTGACATTGATCTAGTAAAAGGTTTTTTTTTTTTCATAGAAATTACTTGTTTCATCTAAATTAATTATGGGCTGTGTTAATAGTAATTTTGTCACTATTACTTAGAAAATACTATTGACGGTTTTAATTTACCGCTGTGAGATTTATTACTAAATCCAGAATAGCCCGAAAAGGGTGGGGTGCAAGGGTGTCGAGTAATATCTTAAGACTTGAGACAATGGCAATGGCGATAGCGGGGTGGTAGGGTTTTACAGCCCGACTGGGTCGCAACCACCATGTACATGGCGAAAAAGCCCGTCATAGTGATTCGCTTCTGCGCGTCGCGTTTCGGGATCAGCCTGTACATATCTAGTGACTTTCGTCATTATGGCCGGCATGACAGCGGCGACTGACGATGGATAATCTGTCTCTCGGTGGTCGCCACTGTTTTTGGATTGTACTATGCTTACCATCAGGCATAGTGCAGTCATTTTGTCGTGCTCCAATAAAAAAAAAAAAAATGTCCTTTCGGATGTCTTTTCGGAGATTGCCTCTAACAAATTTCACTTTCTATTTGCAGTCAGGAAATCAAGTTGAAATAAAAATATCAATCATGGTTTATTTAAATGTCAAAGTTGTAAATCTATAAAAGCCTAGATCTATCGAAATGTATAAGTAAGTTATAATACGATAGCGGGTTAAAAGTCCATCCGTGACTTTATAAATGAAACACAGGCTTTTGGATAAAAATCATTTTACTTTTCAACGATAAAGCTTTCATATAATCTTTGTCCAACTTTTCTACAGCTTTTTATTCCTTCCAAAAACCTCGTAGAAAATTTTTAATATATAATATAAGTAAATTATCTTTCTCTTCAATAAATTAGTTTTCTTATAATTAACACGCATTCAGAGAAATAAACAATGACACAAAGTAACATATAAATATAACGCATAATATTTTTTTACGCCCTCGCTGTAGATTAGATGCTTTTGATTAAAAAAGCTAACACTATAATTATTATTTTTAGCCTATCCTTTGCGTGAGTCTGCTCATGTGGCCATCAAGCAAATGTGAGCCTCCTGTTAACAGCTACTTACCTCCATCGAATAGTGAAAGTGGTAGACCGTCTACGCAATACGGGCCTCCACAACAAGGTAATGAAAAGGATCCTGGAGACAATCGGCCTGGTCAGTCAGGATTTGGACATCCACCGCAAACTAGTTATCTACCACCCGGACAACTAAGTGCAAACAAACCGGACAGTCAGTACGGAGCACCCCCATCTAGTAACTTTGGTCAAGATTCCCCTCACAGTCAAGTAAGAGGCACTCCCAGTTCACAATATGGAAGTCCTAATAAAGGTATCGGCCAGTCTTCAAGACTAACCAATAGTCAATATCCATTCCCTGATGGTAGCGGAAATTCTGACTTCAACAACATAGATGAATCTAAATCTAACGGTCAAAGACCTGGAAGTTCCTACGGTGCACCAACTTCAGGCGTACGCTCAGGAAATCAAGAACTTGCCGGACAAGAAGGACCAAGATTTCGAGGACAACCCGCATCTTCATACGGAGCTCATGGATTGGATGGAAGTGGTAATGGACGTGGACAAAACTTCGGCGACGGAGACACCGGTGTAAGTTATAGTGTTTATATTACTTTTTTACTTCAATTAATCACAATCTTATTTGCTATTAGATGATGTTAGGAAAAGGTACGCATCTAACTACAATCGGAGAAAAGATGAAAAATCTGAAAATCCCTTTAGATATATACATCTTACTCTTTTTTTCATTATTTAATCTAATATAGTATAGAAGGGCAATGCGCCCCACTTTTTAGCTGAATACTCCAAGCCTACATGAGAACTGACTTTTAACTAGCAACCGTCTGAACACATTTAAAGTTAATATACGTTAGATTTTGAGGATTATAGTTAGTCAGACTGGTATTAGAAAAAACTGTACCACCATATTTAATCACAATGATTTCTGTCATCGAAAGCAATGAAGGATTCGAAAATACATTTATAAACTCGGTATTTGAGCGTACTACCACTAAGATCATTTTGAGATTGAGTTTAGTAGTGGTAGAGCCAAGCTGAAGGAAGCTATTATTGTTTTCAGCACGAATGGGTCGGCTCATCCGGGGAAGCACCACCCTCTCACAGAAAACCGACGTGAAGTAACAGTGCTTGCATTGTTGCGTTTCGTTCGGTCAGTGAGAGAGCCGGAGACCCACCTACCTTCCCCTTCCTCCTTCCTTTCCTGTCCCCTCGCCCTCCTCCCAAACACAGGCTGGCAACGCACTGGTGACTCCCCTGGTGTTGCAAGTGTCAATGGATGGTGGTGATCACCTAACATCATGTAACCCATCTGTTCGTTTGCCTCCTATGATATAAAAAAAAGAGTTATAATTATCGTCAAAATGTAGTCAAAAACGTTTGTTTTGCAGATACTGAATTTAATAATTTTTCTTCATTTGTGTTGAGATAGTTTTCTTCTGTTCTATTTACTTTTAAAATTTACCGTTTAAATGATGTCAAAACACTTTATAACTATGTTTAAACTCTTAGGAGCCTGCGAAGTATGAATTTAGCTATGACGTGGATGACTCGCAGACAGGTACTAAATTTGGTCATTCAGAACAACGCGATGGCGACCTGGCCACAGGGGAGTATAACGTAGTCCTGCCAGATGGCAGGAAACAGGTGGTCGAGTACGAGGCCGGTTTTGACGGATTTAAGCCTCAAATACGATACGAGGGTTTGTTCTTTAATATGGTTTGTTGCTATGAGGCAACAACATTAAAGCTTTCAAACATGCTTACTTATATAAAAGTCTAAATAACTATGCAACTTAAGAAATTTGTAGCAAAATAAAAGAAGGTATTACATTACTTTATATACATTTATTTGTATAATGTCGTTAACAAAGCTTGATAGTGATTATAATGTAACCGGCCCAATATTTCCATTAATCTTTTTGTATATAAAGTTCGGGATGGACTTGATAAATCCAATTAAATATGAAATATCTCATTCATAAACAGTTACTTAATCCAAAATATTAGTTGGTCGCAGAGACGTCCCTCATTAATTCATTAAAAATAATGTTTATATGGTGTTATTGATTCTGTATAAAATAACGAATCACCACTTTTCATGCGGTACCAAAACCACTCTTAAAACGGAATTAATGAAGTCTTAAATAAAACCCCAACAAACATTGCAATACCAAAGGTATCCAATAATCATTACGACGAAAGATATTTTCAGTTTTAATTAAAGAAAACTTTGTAATAGCAAGTAAAGATTTTTTTTCTATAACATAGTAATATCATAGACTAATTTAGTTACTCATAAAAAAAAATTAA
This sequence comes from Antheraea mylitta, assembly GCA_014332785.1. NCBI lineage: Eukaryota > Metazoa > Arthropoda > Insecta > Lepidoptera > Saturniidae > Antheraea > Antheraea mylitta. The sequence continues at coordinate 181,880 of JACEII010000045.1, forward strand.
AACAATTTTGTTATTCGAAACGGTGTTGAAGAAGTATTTTTTCCATTCGCGTAGAGCGTGAGTTAAGTTACTACTATTAAAATTATTAATATACCTTTTTTAATAACAACTAGTATTTTCTATTAAAATAAAGGATTCCAAACACCACATTTTCAAATAAACCATAGGTTTATTTAAGGTATAATGACGTATTTATATTAAGAATGTCGATTAAATAAAGAAACACGACCAATGACGTCACTAACCACAATCTGACAACATTTAAAACATTCTGTACATTTGTATTACCGGTAACAAAAGGAAGCAAAATTAGTTTTATTTATGAATACTTTCCGTTATTCTTTGTTGTAAAATATATTCACCATTAAACTTTGTACAACGTTCATTATATTAACTGGTATAATTGTTACGAAAGTGTATACTTTGGGAATTATACAACCAACCGGAGCAGACATTACAAAACTTCGTCCGTGACAGAACTTTGCCCTCCAGCATCAATATTTAATAATTACTAGGTTATACTACGGAGTTAGTAGTCTGTTTTTTATCCAATGAAATTCAAAATCTATTGCAACAGGAACACCACAAGGTGGGAGTCCAGGCGAAAATGGCGCTTATCAGGGAAGCAACAGTGGTAACCGATTTCCTGGATCAAACCATGACCAACCAGGAACACTGGGACAATATCAGGATGCGAACACATATCCTAATTCTGAAGTGATTCAGGGATATCCTAGTGGTAGACCTGGAAATGGAAATAAAGGGCAAGGGAACGGTTATCCTAGTGGAAATTCTGGCCAGGGCGCACCCGGTTCAAATTATCCAGGAGCAAATGTAGGAAGTGTGAATGGAGACAATCAAGGTTATTCTCGTTGCTCGGATGGTAAATATGGAGGTTCACAGGGACAAGGTTGTCCTGAACGTGGAGGAGGTGTCGAAAGATCTAGAAACGGTTATGGTGGCAATCCTCATGGTGAAGAAGGTTACCCGAGTGGCAGACCAGATGGTCAAATCGGTACTGGCTACTAATCTACAGATAGAAACATATAGAAAAGACATGAATTTATACATAATTTCTGCTTTTTGTCCTTTATATTATGCTGTAAATATAAAATAAAAATAGACTGCATATATTTTGATTTTTTATTAAAAACTTATTTCACTCTATGTTTTAATCTATAACAATTATGTCGAAAATAGTATAAACAATACTTTAATGTTGAATTATCACATTATTATAAATATACTTTCTATTTTTAATATTAAAATAAAATTGAAAACTTAATTATAAAAGAAACAAAAATATTTTGGCAAAGGAAGAGTAATAAAATAAAATAATATACATAAAAGTAAGTTTATACAACAATGCTACAACTTATATAAATGCTAAATTATTTAGTGCTCTTTTATTTTCGAATGCATCTGATTGGATATAAATTCTTTGAAAGATATTAAATCATCGAGAACATTCTATAATACTCTTTAGTTTGTTAAGTTAAATATTTTTTATTAAAATGGTTACAGATTTGCGTAAAATATAATATATATGTATACACAAATTCCGATTAATATCTATGTAAGCCTCAACAATGAATATGTTCTCCATATTCAGACTATGTATAAGATAACAAGATAAGGAGTTTTTATTTCATTACGGTTAAATCATTTAAGACTAAAATATTAATAGGCTACTTTTCTAAAGATTTTGTTCCTTTTAAAATAGTTATCATAGGAATATAGTTTATCACTTTAGCATACATAAGTTCTTATCCTAAACGCTATATAAAATAGCTATAAAGTTTTTAAAAATCTTTTATTAATTAACGTTTTTGGGGCCATATAAATAAAACTGAACTATTTGTTATTTGTCCGCATTTATTCTATTAGATGGACACACACCCTTTGAGGAGGAGAGGACCTTCCGAAGTGTTATCCATATTACATATCACTATTCTTTACTATAGAGGATAAGCAATATTGATAACATTTATAAGAAGTAACTTAAAATCGGTAGAAGTATTATAGTGGTTAAGTAATAATAACAGGTAATAGTTACTCCAGACAAAATACTTTCCAAAAAAAAACAAAATCAATTTTATTCATTTAATAATTTGTATGTAAATGTACTATAACACATTAACACCACGTTTCAATTGTGAGAGGAGGGGAGATTTTTTTTAGATAACAAAAGTAAATTTACTTTTAGTACGATTCCTAATATTAAGTAAAGTTTCAAATTTCGTGAAAGCATAAAAATTATTCACGCATGCCTACAGTACTTCACAGTTAATTCACATCGTCTAGACAAAACAGAAATGTGAACCGCATAAAATGAACCAAATAACTGCGTTATTATACCCGACAAAGTAAACTTTTAGCCACTTTGTGTACTTTATAGCGTTTAAATCTTATATTACGACTATTAGCAGGAAAATGGGCAACACGAGCGATGAGATAGAATGTTTTACCTTTACTGCGTAATCTGTAAAGAAACAAAACGGATTAAACCTTTGTTAAGAACTTTAGATATGCCCATAAAAAATATGTTTCGTTCAATTTTCACTCGGTTCAAACGAAACTCGAAAATTATGTTCTTTGCTATTTATTTCTTTAACTTTGCGTGTTCAGTTCAATGATGGCTTAGTGTATACATTTATGGATATTTGTCGATCAGCCTAAGTTATAATCTCTAAAATGAATCTGAGATTTCTGCGAAGGTTAATCGCGATTAAAGCATAACATGGTAGTAGGGCTTTTTCTTATTCTCAACTGGTTAATTACACCAAGTTCAAAATTTGTCACTAAGCACCTATAGGTGCCTTCTGGGAACAACGCTTGAAAGACAGAACTACAGTTAGCATGTTACTATATTGGGCTTTATCTCCATTTAAAAGCAGGTGAGTTTGTGGTCAAAGGCTAAAATAAACGACAAAAACTATACACTTCACGTGTTTTTAAATAGCATGACGAAGTTGTGAGATTTTGCTTGACAATAAACTCAGGATAATTAAAAATCAGCGGTGACTACTGAGCAATCTTCTCTCGTTTTATAGGAAAGAAAGGAGGATACACCGGCCTGCAGATTACTCTACAGCATTACGGCAAAGCAAAGAAATGTACGTGATATTAATCTTTTGTTCGTACTGGATGGAAGTTACTGTTAAACTGTGACAACCAACGCGTGTGATTTAGTTATGGAAAGGAGAAAAGGGAATTAAATGAAATAGTCAATTCTAATAAAGCATCGTATTCCATTAGTATGATTCATATTAAGTCATATTTTTATATGTTTTAAAACATATTCTTCCTGATCTGCTTATCCGTTATCGCGTATATAACTGAAGAGTAATTTATTTGATTTGCTTTGATTAAATCAAGGTTAATTAGTATGCATTTTCTTTGAATAACATATTGTATATGTTAGCATGTATGGTATTAACCCTATGATAGATGAGGAGTATTAAGTTTTAATTGGAGTCTAGAGACTTAATTAAACTGTAAAGTCTGAAGTTTTCTGAGGAAAACTTCACGATTATTATGTTCTTCCAGTAACAGGGTGAAGTATGAACATTAAACCAAGGTTCTTTATAATAATATTAAATCAAGTTAAAGTAAATAACTTGTATACCGAGAAATACTATGATCTGGAAAATTATTTGTGGTAAAACATTTCCAATAATTTTATTGAAGACTTAGGTTAGTTATTTAGATTTAACTTTTTATTTAATAGAAGGTTTCATTTATGTTTAAGATTTCCATGATATTTAGAAAACGAAGACAGGCTTCCAAAGGCTGGATATAATGGAATCGCACTGTACACCAGATTTAATATCCGCTATAATGGTATATGTAGGATTGTCAATGGACGGGATTATATGATCCAGTAATCAGTCGGAACGATAGGGTTCTTTAACCGACTAGGTCGAAAACACCACATACAGTGATAATCTCCTCACGATAAATCCCTTTTAATGTGTTTTATTTCAAACGCAGCCAGCGTCGATGGTTGATATTGGTTATCATTTGTTTTATTGATATGATTTGGATCGATCGATGGTAAATATAAATAGCAATATGCTTAATATTGAATGATTGCTTAATATAATGAAAAAAAAGCTTCGGCTTTCGGCTTACCATTATCAACTTTCACGTGTGGTGACGATGTCACCAATGGCAGTGCCATATAGTGTACTGAACTTGTCTCTCTCTGGTAAAGCGGAGCTATTGTAGCTTGACACTGTAAAACGATTCCTAATAATTACATTATTTATATGAGAGAATATGTTCAATTAAAGCGGCCAACTGAAAGGATAAATAAAATATTTTGAAGTCACCATTATGTTGAATAAAGACAAATAAAACAATAGAAGTATTCAGCAGTAGCAAGAGAAGTATTTCTTTATTTAGTAATAGGGATATAAGAAGCGGATTTAGAGCAATATATTATGCTATATCTGATGTTCACATCATGTTAAGTGATAATTATTTAGTGGTGGAACGCGGAAGGTAAATCAGTAACGAAAAACATTGCGATGAATCCATAAAATGACAGGAGTATATTTATTTACTTTTGAAATGTGAATGTTTTATAACAAGGTCGCTTTTCGTGTCTTCTGTGCATACCCTATGTTATTCAAAACTGGGTGGTGAATGTAAAATTAACAAACTAAAGTTAGATAAATAAGTACCTTCAGTCGTATAGCTCCATCGACGAAATCAGTCGGTGAAATACTGAACCTCAGTTGTAGAATGGTTTCTACGGCGTCGGATCTTTCTGTGGAAACCCTGTACCAAGGTCCACGAACAAACTGCTTCGGTACTGGTTTGTCGTTTACCAGCCATTTGAGATTAGCCTTCGGACGCGAACGTGGCGATGTACAGTTAGAAAAAACTAGATCATCCACATAATATTGTTCTCGTAAACCGGTCACACGAGGTCCGGTGTCCGGTAGCACTGTAAGTGAAATACATCTTTTTATGTAATAATTACCATCTATTATAATATTTCCAAGGAAATAAAAGACTGATATACAACACACATATTATCTAGATAATTTTATTACAGAAAAGACATCAGTGTATTAAATTACGTAATAACAACAACGCCTCTAATATTGGCCTTCTCTCTCTCCTGGGATCCTACGTCACTAAATTGTCGGGGCAGAGGGCAGCACCATGTTTCTCCATCTTGATCTGCCCATGGCTTGACGCTTCCCTTCAAGAAAGCCCAATAGTCGTAATATCGGCCTCAATACTTTAAAACGCTTTATAGATTTCAATATTTAACCACAATCTTATGTACTGTTAAATGATGGTTAGGTGTAGGATACACGCTGGTGACAAGCTAAAACTACAGAGGAATTGCTTCTCAAGTTCAATACACCTATAGGTGTAGGGGAGAGTAGGGTAATTGAGAACGGCGGGTAATTGGGAACAATTAGATATATAGTACATCTCCCCATACTACACTGTCGCGAACCTATTCTACGGCTGAATGCAGAGCCATTCATTGCGTATGCGAAAGTGGGATTGAAAGGACGCACTAGTTTTTTCACAGTAATTCGAACAATTATTTTTGTATTTTTGATATAATTTTTGTCATCAGTTAGAACACCTGTAAGTATCATATTTTTGAGTTCAAAGTTATTGTGTTTTTGCTCATATCATACACACAGTATCTGTTTTCAAATGCAACATAGATTGAAGGTAATAAAAAATGCTTTCGAGAGTGACGGCAATTTTTATGTATATTGACTGATTCGGGTAATTGGGAACGGCATTAGGTGATTAATTTGGAACGTTCCCAATTAACCCTTACCCTCTTAATTACCCGTAGTCCTGCTGGTTGATTGTGTAAAAATATTTAAACTTTACAAATTATTTCAGACGCCTTGTAATTACGTAAGAAAGATCGATCAAACGTTTTTCTTAATTACCTCATACCATTTCCATTTCCCTCACGGGATGATCTCAATTACCCCATAGGGTATCGGGTAAACAGGAACGGCAATGTTTTTTTGTTTTAGTTTATATTTTTATTAAAACGTAAATTTAAAAGAACGTTTTATGACTACTAAGTACATAGATAACTAAAGTACATGTAGCAATAAAATTTGATTTAGTTTATAACGTTTTTCTATTATTTTTTAGCGTTTGAAGTTAGGTGTTCCCAATTCACCCACTCTCCCCTACTTGGTGACTCCAACTTGGAAGGGGTAGTTAGCTTATTATATTGAGTTGGTTTCAGCATCATGTTTTTCTTTTTTATACTTCATAGATTTCTAATAAAGGTCTAAAATGCTAAACATTCTAAGCGTAAAGAGAAACTGGCTCTTAAGTGCAGATGGCGGAACACGCCAACAGATTTTTAGTGAAAGATTTTTTAACTCGAGGGTGGTATCTACTCAGACTTTTGTAGGTGGTAGAGCTACGCTGAAGCTATTACTGATATCAGCATAAATAGATCGGCTAACCCGGGGTAGTACCACCCTCTCACAAAAAACTGACGTGAAGTAACAGTGCTTGCATTGTTGCATTTAGTTCGGTTAGTGAGAGCACTGAGGCCCACCTTCCCTGCCTCCTCTCCTGCCCCTTACCCCTTTCCCCAAACACAGGCTGGCAACGTATTTGCGGTACTCACTTGTTTTTGCGAGTGTCTATGGATAACGGTGATCACTTAACATCAGGTGACTCGTCGGTTTGTTTGCCTTCTATGACATAAAAAAAGATGGGTTCATCACAATGCTTTCCTTCTGAGCTCCAGTTTATTGTAATATTCGAACTCACTCGATTCATGTGGTGTTTGATCATGCTGACATGAAGATATCATTGCTTAAGATATCAATGCCTATGGTATTTTAAGATTACATAAGAAGGTTTGGAATATTCGGTACAAGTGACAGAATACACAAAAGTTGTACTTACGATGTATTTTGATATATTTACGAATTTGAACGGTGGCAAAACTGGGAGCTTCACCTGATACTTCACAGGTATACATTCCTTCCGATTGACGGGTTAAATTAGCTAATGCCACCACCGTGCCTGAAGACCGATCCTCCTTTACAAAAAAAACTTTGATCAGTATGTAAAAACAGCATGTAATATTTAATACTTATTAAAATCATTAAATAAGCTATATCTAGTAATGTTTATAGGTAAATCATAGAGGTATGCAAAAATAACAAAAGTTTCAAATAGTTCATGAACTTTTAAAATATTGTCTTTTTAAACAACACGACAAAGTGTCAATACTTTGCTTAATAATAAACAGATCACAATCTGAACGATGATTTTACAGGTTTGTAGTTCAGTGAGATTGTTAAGGTGTTACTTGGCCAATAGCATAATTAGCTCCAAATAATAAAAACGATTTTTACAGCATCACGATAAGGAAAATGTCTTGTTCATACCAGATGGAAACTACTTTATAGTTATGGCACTGGAATCCACAATATGACAATATTGTAGAAGGGATATGAAGGAAATAGATTAAATGTCCAATGGAATATATAATACATTGCATTGTATTTTATTAGCGTTACTAATATTGAACTATTTTCTTTAAGTTTTAAAACACCATTTTCCTGATCTGTCTATTCATATTCTGCTTTGTTTATTACTAGAGAATCGATTTCATTTCATAATTGTCATCAAATATTACAAATATTATTAAGTTTTTCGGCCAGAGTATGTAAATTTCATACATAATAGAGGAGCGCATCGTAAAAGCGTTTTTAGAGATTTATCGCCTAAGCGAGTTAAAACTATGTGGACACAAAAGTAATCCAGAAAAGCAATGTGGTGGTAGCTAACAAAAAATGAATCATTTCAATAATAGTGAAGCTAAATAAAAAATAATCAGGGGAAGTACTTAGGATACTTCACATATTAAAATCTGTTAATATTTTTCTTAAAAAAAGAAGAACTTTCGTAATACGTGTTATGATTGAACATTCCATTATAAATTATGACACATGTAATTTTCTCTTCTAAACAAATACGGTGTTATTACAAAAAAGTTAAATACGTATTAGATACTTGCTTTAAAATGTTTCGTACTAATTGCGTCGTGCTCGCCCGAGGCAAGTTCCCGTTATCATTTTTTCGCGAGTCTAACGTAACCTAACCAAAACGAGACAAAAAAGCAAGATGGCGAACAATCAGCTAGCGCGGTGTATTTAAAACGTAACCCTTTAAAAGCGAGTATTCAACACGTATTTAACTTTTTAGAATAACACCGTTACTGTTTCGTACTTTAAAAATGATACGATAAATGTATTATCTGGTGTGACTGGTATTCGTATCATAAATTTAAATATTTGAAGATGAGTTTCGGAATCAAATTATTTCCCAGTGAAACAAGGATCGGATCATAAATGTGTAATGTTTCATTAAAATAATTAATTTCTGACATCTTAATTCTCCTTAAGTAGAATTTGGTCTCGACATTGACATTACGAATCCAAAGTTTAAGATTTTGTTTCTGAGTTTGACGTAAAGCTAAACTTTCCCTGGAAATTATTAATATCTCTGAATTGTTTCAGCTATGCATACAATAAACATAAAATGTTCTCTCTATCGATTGTTTTCAATCAACAACGCTTAGTTAATTTAGAGATTACTTTACATATACATACATTGTAATTAGAATAATCTTAATTAATACACGGTTAATGAAATTAATCTGAATTTAGTAAAAATAAAAGCTAATAATGCTTTAACTTTCGTAATAAAAGTGTATAGCGTAAATTTTGTTTAAGTAATAAGGGCTGGCTATGAGTAAATCCAGTTTAGAGATCTCGCAGTGAATAAAAAATGTAAAATCGACAGTCAATCTGAAGAAATAGATGAAGAATATGAAGAACATTACAAAAGTAAAAATAAAGCATATAAAGTAGAATATATAAATTATGTGTAAATGATACATAGAGTATGATCATACTTCAATTAGTTAAATAATGTAATGCTTTATCTATATCTATATAAAATTACGTCACACTACAAAGTTTATTTCTGTGGTCACAGTAAACGCATGTATGGGAAAATATTATCATCATGGACGATGACAGATGCAATAGAGTAGCTTGATCTATGTTTTACATATACCAAAGAGAACGAAATTTTGAGTTATTAAAGCGACGCAGGTGTGGAAGCTGTTAATTGGCGCCTTAATAGTAACTAATTTTGACCATAATTTTATTGCGGCAACAATTCGTAGGTAGCTAGGACGCGCGGGTGTGAGAATAATATAAGGGGATTTCATTAACATTTGACATAACATGCAGATTCAACGAACAAAAGTGGAAACAAAAGGCCAATAATCTTGGCGGATATGAATAAAAAAAGGCTAGGCAGGATAAGGATTGCTGACAGAAATGGAAATGGAATGAATGGAACAATGGAAAACCGTGTTTTCTTTTTTAATTGATTATTTTAAATATAGTCCGACATATTGAAATTTCATAATTTGTAAATTGAAATTATTAATAGTGGCCTGGTTTTCACCTCTACTGGCACTCCGAGCAATAATACAATTTTATTCTACTTCTTAATTAATGTAACATATGATTACAACACGCAATCTCAATACAAACTACAGGTAAATAGGCAATGATATTTACTTATAAAATTACTGTACATAGGTCGCTATACGACGCGACTCAAGTCTAACACAAGTGCAATACATCACAAGTATGTCGTAGTCCGGTAAAGCTGTTAAGACCTTGCTAGGCCAATAGCGTAGTCAGTTCGAAAAAAAAACACAAATATGTCTGTGACGCGAACCCGAAAACTTTTCTCCTCCTTAACTGTTCACTTTAAAAACAAATATGAGTATTGGGAGTACCAACATCACTATAGACTAAAATTCTGTTTATAAAGAATTGCACTTTACTAAAGTGCTGTAAAATATGATAAAATGTATAAATTATACTTATTTACGAATATTTGAAACATATCCTGCTTTCTCTTTAAGTTTAAGGATTGTTTATATCTGTAGAAAAAAATGTAAAACAACGAGTAGTGTAAATTATTCTTAATTTTACCAACTCACATCTATGTATACGCCTGGTCTGTTGAAATATCTGATTTGTGGGTTAATCTTCGGCGCGTATCTATATATCTCGTTGTTCTCCTTGTACCATTTGACGGAGTAGAGCATATCACCTTCCATATCATACTGACAATCAAGTAGTGCTAAACCACCCTCTCGTGCGTGGGTCGGTATTCGCAGTTCTACCACGCGGACACTTAACACCAAATCTACAAAAAATATGAGGATTTTTAGCAATAGCATTTCACTTACCTATAATACATGAAACAATAAAAATACCAGCTATAAACCTTGCTATGTCATAAAGAGTGTGGCTTTATGAAAACACGATGCAAGTGAGATTTCTTTCGGAAAGTAGCTATTTTAATTGAAATTTTTTGGAAAATTTTGGGTAATATAATCGCACTTTTAATCTTGACTTAATAATTAGAAAATGGAAATGTCAATGGAAATTTAATAGTAGACAAGATATCCAAGAATAAATTTTAATTACAATCAGCGTATTAGAGTAGATTAGAATACGAAATACACAATAAATACAATCATTCAAATGATAGACGTATGTTAAAAACCATACTGGCCTTGGCTGCTTTTCAGAGTTCCGTTCACTTTATTCTTACTTCGCGAGCGGTTATAATGCGACATGCAATAGATGGATAAAAAAAATTAAGGTGATATTTAATAATCAAAGTGAGGTGACACAATATGGCATTTGATGATGGAGTCATCCTCATTTGGATTTACCTTCTAACCATATTAGCTAATTTTTGGATGCAACCTTTAGGCTCTTGGCATTGATTGCCATGAAGCTACCATTATAGTATAAATTATTCAATATTAATTATGAATACTTGACATGGTTCGACATCACTCAACATGGCTGGTAGTAATTCGACATGACTTGATAGTACTCGACATGACTCGGTATGGGGAAATCCATTATGGAAACGCCACCCTCCCGGGGGAGAGGGTAGGTTATGTCAAACTCGCACGGACTGAAACCTCACGCGATGCAGCCACATATGTAATTGTTGGGGCGGCAAGGGATCGTACAATGCTACTCAACCTTGTAGAGCCGGCCCAACGGTCCGCCCGGCGGAAAGTGACCGTGAGCCCTATTCCTGCAGGACCGAGGGGACAGCGTCTACGGTATACCGCCCGAACCGCGCATCCACCAGATCCTGCCTCCATATCTCGATGGCGTCTTTCCTGAGACGCCGTCTCCTCTGTTTTATCTCCCTGGGAGTCGGGTGCTCTCCACTTCGTTTCTTGAACTTGTTTCGAGAACTCCCGCCTCCAGCTCTCAGGGCAGGGAGCAGGCGAGCCTGAAGGACGCCGCCAAAGACACCACGCGGTACGCCCGGATCGCCCTCAGTACCACCGTGCGCTGCGCATTACGGAGCGTATGCACGTTGGCAGCACCGAGGGCGTCGGCCCACACCGGTGCCTCGTAGTAAGTCATCGCCCGTACGACTCCCGTCCCCCTATATTGGAGAGCAACCGGCCGACGATATGACTGGGCATAACTCGACATGATTTATAAATATACATCATTGTTTGATAACGAAAGGTTTTTTTTTTACTGAAGACTCTTGATCCGCATTTTTTTTTGCTGTATTTAATTTTGTTACTCTAGTTAAAAATCATTTTGAATGTGAGCAACTATTGTTTCTGATCAACTATTAATTTGAACTTTTATATTAAAGTGTTCATATTTTCTAAATATTAGAAATGTTTCTTTAACCCACTATTGTTGACGTAGACTAGACGTGATAAAAGTATCAAATATACGACATACTTATGCGATAAATTTGATCCTGTGTCGCTAATATAAATTTATATTATACTTATAAAAAGTTAGATTTTGCTCGCGGTTTTATTCGCCTTAAGATACAGTTGAAATTAAAATACGTCTCACGTTAATCGCTGATAATGTAGCTTTTTGTATATGAAACAAATTTGTAATTAAAGTATTTTTTTGAGTTTGTAAAAACAAAAAAATTAAACCTATTTTCTTTATAATAGTTGTATAGACATGGATTTACAGGTTACCTTAAATTATTTTCTAAAGAAAGGGTATTGTTTTAAACGAATACTTGCAACCACTCACCCTTACTGCATAATAAAAACAAAACGGAAAGTACTCGTCCAAACATAATTTACAATTTATACGCACTGCACTAGCACAATGATTATCGTTATTCTATATACTTTCAAAGCACTCTATGGTACCTTCAAATGAGCACTGGCTTAAACAATAGCCACATTCGTAAATAATGATTACGTACACTTGGTTTCGCATAAAATGTGCCGTTTGTGTATGTATCGAAATAGGACAGAGAAATTCTGTCCAGCGACGTTTCTAAATTTAAATCCCAGTCGCGTCTGTTACGCATGCGCGGCCAAATGCTGTCAATGTCAAAAAGAGCGCGTGCCCGCATGTTTTGGTAGTTTTTTAAAATATAACAATCGATAATTAAAAAATTGGTTCCGTATAAAACTGTTTAAAAAAGTAATCAAACGTATTTATTATGCTTTTCAATAAATGTAGTTGAAACACAATATTCTATCTTTGATGTAGCATTTATATATTTATTTTTAATATGTTAAATGACGTTTTTGTCGTATAAAACTATTTGACACTTGAAAATAAGATATAAACTCTGTGGTATTTTATATACATCATGTATATAAAAAAATTTGAAGCATAAACGTTACTATAATACTGTTCAGTGTCACAGTAAAGCGTATGATTTGATTAGCACAAATAATGATTTTCCTTTAAATTGCAGTGTTTCTGTTAGACCATTGTTTAATTTCATGAATAGATATTGTAAATTGTCTGTAAGCGTAACTGTATCCCACAAAATTGATTTTTTGTTTTTTTTTTTTATTATTTTATTTGTTATATATAACTATCATCGCAATTATTGAGATACTATATGATATTAAATACATTTAAATGTTATATTTTAATAATAATAATAGAATAATCTTATAGTGTCTTTCAAGATATGTCTATTTGCGACTTCATTATTTTTCTTCTTGCTCTTGTCTCACCGGAGTAGGGTCAGCACTACATGTTTTCGGAACAGAAATTCGACTTATTGTTACACGACTAGCTGTCTGTTTCACATCAATCGTCTTTAGGATCGCTTTGTTTGCAACTTACTATCTTTTATGAAATACACAAATAAAAAATGATGTTATATTCCAAAAACGTTTTGCATGAGTAGCGACTGAACCCAAAAATTTGTAAATATTTTTTTGTAGAGCCGAATAGATGACCGTTAATGATTTAGGGGAGTTGGTTTGCACAATATTCATGAATAATTAGATAATAACAACGCCGTGCACGGCTAGTCATGACTCACAGCTAAATTATCCACTAATGAACACGAAAACTAACATACGTTAATTTATTAAGGGGCAGGTAATTTTTTTCCAATCATCTGCTATGAGTAACTAAAAGTTTGATTATGTTAATTCTTGTGTAATTAGTCGTTTATTTATACTTTCATATTATTGGGCAAAAAAGAGAAATGTATTAAAAACAGGACAATTATAATGAATTGCATTTTAATATGTCGATATGCAAATTATAAACATGCAAGCAATTATAAAAAATAAAAAATCTAGGTATACAGTATGGTTGTTGAAGAGAATGTTGTTGTCTATAATTACATTCTAATAAGAAGTAGCATTAAATATTAATAATTCAAAGTATGTTGTTCTGTAAGACTAAATTATTAATTAAAAATTTTTTTTTTTTTTTAAATACGAAATACTAAAATATTCTGATAAAAAGAACAATTACATATGTAGATTTTCCTCAAACGGCCTAGTCTTAAAGTAACATTACGAAGAAACATCTGCTTTTTTACTGCTATTTTAATCGTTGAACTGTAGGACAATAGGTATTACTTTGTCAGTATACGTAAGTGTTTCTAGTAATAGTTCCGAAATAAATCGATAGATGTCATTATTTGTATAAACTAGAAATAATAAATCGGAAATATGCATTTTTAAATGTTCAAAAAGTAAGTTTTCTAAATTGACGACTTCTATTTTAAACACGCTTACTAAATTTTAGTAGAAAAATATAAAGTGATACTTAGCTGTACAGTTATAATAATATTAATTATTGATAATTACTAACCTCAAGTATTTACAAACTATATAAAAACCAGTGAGACACAAAACAGTAACAGAGATTTAATATATTGCCACTGGTAGGTCAGTCTACTTCGCTTACTTCCATAGTTTAATGTCTTATGACATTATATTGTGGAAGACAGCAGCTAAAGTAAACACCATTTTTTTTTTATTACAAAAACGGGCAGTTTGGGCAATATCCAAAATGGAACCTCGCAAATCATTAAACACCAAGTTTCAGGAATTCTTTATCTTAACTCTACTCTTCCAATAGATTCTTGATAACTTAATCTATGTCCGCAAGAACCCTGAAAAGTTAAATTTCGTAAAAAACAGGTAAAATCTCAACACTACAAAGTGTGACAAACTGGTTGCCCATGTTTCAGACCTAGTAAAACCAGTAACAGTTATTTAGTCTATAGTGTCTGATTTTAAAACAAAGTCCCAAAGCATATTACCGATTTGCTTGATTGTGAGTTTAAGTGCCATGCCAAGCGGGTTTTAGTGTCAAAAGGCTATTGTAGAGTGGATTAATATGTTAACGATGGCGATGTCTAGAATTTACTCATCTCTGTGCATGCACAAAAACAATTGTGACTTGTAAGGTATTCTAAATATTATGTACCAAAAAATAAACCAGATCAAGTTTCTCACCGCTTCTTTTTGATCACTGGGTTGATTTTCGAACCGGTGGTAGTTTTAAAGTTCATAAGTGCCTTCTTAGGGCCTAAAAAGTATAAAGTATTTTTTGATTTTTTTAAATACTGATAGAATTGTACGTTCACTTATAATTTTATCTAATTATATTAATTAATGATCATTTTCTCCCTCGGTACATCCGCACAAAGCCGGCGCGGGCTATTGCAATATATAAGTAGAATTTACAGCTATATCTGCTTATTTATATGTTTGTATATGTTTTTGGCATTTGAGTGGTCACATTTCAGAATAAGTTAAATCTAGTTTAAGCCGTTCCTATTATTTAATGTTATTTTTAAGATCTTAATATTTTGTACATATAAAAAATGAAGACCAAAAAAATATCTAGAAACCTTATGGACGGCAGTTTGAACTTCGTTCCGGTATATAAAACTGCAAATCTAAAAATAAAATAAAATAAATTAAATGCCATTTGAACGAGTAAAATTTGATTTCGATAATTTTGCAATGTCATGACTCATTTATAGTTTCGTAGTTGAAGGTTTAGGTGTGGCGTTTCCCAGGATTATATTCCAGCATTGGTCATAGCTTTATGATCATACGTTTGGTAGTTCACATTATTAACCCTCTATATATATATACTGTTAAGGGCAGATTTGATCTACATGACATGTATAACGTAATATATAATGTATTTAATTGGATACGGAATAATACTGTTTTATATAAGATAGCTTGGTATATAATACATCATTATTTTTGTAAAATGGTTTATATTGGTTATTCTTTACTTATCTCAAGTATATACCTGAGATATACCCTCACATTTTTTTTATTGATCTTATTGAGATATACAATTCCTTAGTACATTAATTTGCTCTATCTCGTAAGGTTTAAACAGCGTTTGCGATTTAAGCGCACAAAAATATGTTTCTTACGACATCATATTACATATCTATGAATTCTTTGGTTTTTCTGTACTATAATGTGTACAGTACGTATAAACCATGCTCTTAAATCGCTCTATCTATTGCTGAAAGCTGTATTAAAATCGTTTAGATAGTTTAATAGACAGCCGAAACGACTTCATTTCATACTATGAAAAGGTATATAGATTACCAA
Organism: Antheraea mylitta; assembly: GCA_014332785.1. Taxonomy (NCBI): domain Eukaryota; kingdom Metazoa; phylum Arthropoda; class Insecta; order Lepidoptera; family Saturniidae; genus Antheraea; species Antheraea mylitta. The sequence continues at coordinate 197,871 of JACEII010000045.1, forward strand.
CCAAATAAAATAAAAACAAATGAATGTTATCCCACATCTTTAACTGAAATTTCTCTATCTAAACAAAATAGAGAGAGGCCGGAAAATCTCTGTTAATATAGAGTTGCGGCGTGTAGTGCGGACAGAATACGGACAAATAAGTCTATTTGTGAACATTTAATATTCGCTTCGGGCCCGTGTTAATTAAGCCGGTCGGGGACCGTGTGGCCAGCGGACAACGATTGCACCCTCCGTTCAGTTGTATTAAACAGTAACACAACTTGATTAGTAAACAATAACTAAATTAATTATATTCGGATTTCCGTTTCCTACTGAATGTAATATTCTCTTTTATTAATTGGAGTTGGGATTAGTTACTAGTTTTTTTATTACAATAATCTTTCCAAAAAAATGGTACTATGAACAACTTTAAAAAAATTTGACCAATTCATAAAAGACAAACAATTTAAATGAATGGACTTAGAATCACAGAATAGAAATACCTTGAATAACATAAGTGAGCAATATCAAAGTATTACTTTTAAATTAATTCTCTAACGGGGTTAAACTTGGGTGTTTTTTTTTAAATTTTTTTTTTCATTTATCTATACTAATATTATAAAGAGGTAAAGTTTGTGAGCTTGTGACGTTGTAGGGGGTAATCTCAGAAACTACTAGTCCGATTTGAAAAAATCTTTCAGTTTTATATACCTCATTTATCGAAGAAGGTTCTAGGCTATATATCATCGCGCCAAGACCAATAGGAGCGTATCAGCAATTAAAAGAAGAGTATTTAAAAATCGTTTTTTTTCCTCTTGAGAGCTTCCGCTCTGTATAAGCGTTAGCCAAAAGTAACTATTACACGCGAACGAAGTCGCGGGCAGAGGCTAGTAATTTATATAATATTAACAATATAAAACGTATAATTCTAACAATGTATTATTATATCAAAACCTTAAGGTTTGGCTTAGTTTTTAACGTGCTAATATTTCTGAAAGGACACTGTCCAAAATAACATAGGAGTGTAAGTAGCATCCAAAGTGTAAGCTAAAACTACATTTATTACGATATAATAGAGCATATAGCGCGATATGGTGCGAAGGATCAGGGGTCGAGGACACGCAGAAAAGTCAAAATTGAGTGAAGCTGCGTTGCACACCATAGAAGTAAATGTTTTTAAGGGAAAACTGGAATATATTTAAGGATATAGAAATGGCAGCAATACTAAAATGATCACCTTTACACATTTCTTGGTGCAGTGATCACGCTGTAATGTTTTGAAAGCTTGATTGGTACGCATATTGGAGTGCAATATGTCTTAATTTATTCTTGAGCATAGCCTAACATGGACTGATTTTGTAATTGAAAGTATTCCCGTTAATAGGCAGTAGAGGTAGGTGGTAGAGCCACGCTAAGGTATAACTGGTTTCCGCATGAATGGGTCGGCTCGCTCGGGGTAGTACCACTCTCTCACAGAAAACCGACGTGAAGTAACAGTGCTTGCATTGTTGCGTTTCGTTCGGTCAGTGAGAGCATCGGAGGCCCACTTCCCACTCCCCACCAACACAGTTTGGCAACGCACTTACGACTCCACTGGTGTTGCCGATGTCTATAAATGGTGGTGATCAGTTAAAATCAGGTGACCCACCTGTCCGTTTGCCTTATATGAGATAAAAAAAGAATATAAAGTGGATTTCATGACGGTTCCCAATTCAGATAAAAACAACACTCTATTAGCTATTTATATATACAACGTCAGGCGTCAAGTGCGATACAATAGCGCACGAAGCGTAACCACTATGTTAATTAACACCGGGTCTGTTGACATGCACATTCCTTTGAAAACGTTAGCTTGTATACATTACTCGTCGGTTAGCATCAAATGTCTGTGCCTACGTTAGTCCGCAAATGTCCGACCGTCAAATGTCTGGTTGGTATTTTGGGATCAGTAACATAGTCGCAGGCATATTTAACTGAAGCTAAATAAGAATTTGTATGATAATGGAGAGTTTGGTAGTCAAGTAAATAAAATCTTGGCTTTTTGGGAACTCTCGGAATTTTTGATCTGAAACATGTATAGGCGGGCTAACCTGATTGTTGGCGTGACGACTGTGTGTAACGTGGTGCCGCGATGCCATGTGCAAGCGACTGTGCGCAATCTCTCTTGCCGCACTGAGCTCGCATACTTGTAGTGTAATTTGAGAATTTAAGATTCGTTCGATTCGAACAATTTCGATGTTTCACATCCGACAGGCATCCCCTGACGGCTCAATTTTCTTTATAAAGGAATAGTAGTTATTATGGGCTAGAGAAAACAAGCATAAAAAATGAGCAGTAAATAAAAAGTTCCCAAATAAATCTCTCCAACACAAACAAGTTTGCTGAAAAATAAGAAACAAATATTTTATTCATTAAAATAAGCGATGGTTTACATAAAACTAGTTTGATGAATAATATTGTAGTGCAAATTATAATGGACAAAACTATCAATTGATATGATTTCTCATTCATTTCTCTATAACTTTTCTCTTTCTTCATGGATCAATATGGTTCCCAAACACGTTACTACGGAACCATCACCGTTTGAAAATATATAAGAAAATATTATCATAATTTTTCATAGTCACTCATACACGCAGTAGAGAAGTTGTTTTACTTCGAGGAAATTGGAACTATGTCCTTAATTTGGTTCATCCTTGGTATTTTTCCATACGAGGAAAAACCTTTTACACCTATAATATTGCTAGAAAATCGACTTACAGCGTTAATAACTCGCGATCTGCCTTTTTCATTTAGTCATTAGTTGCAAATTACCATAATAATTGTATAACACAGTTAATATTTATTTTTATAGAAAAAAATAGGCTTTTATTATTTTAAAGTTAATTCGAAAACTCGTTATAAATAGATTATTTAAAATATTTGCCTGTGGTGCATCTTTCTTCACATTCAACTTCTACGCCTATTGTTTGTTTTAAAAATGTGTGTTCCTTTATGATTTTTCTTTGTTATTTTATACACTGCTTAGCCCCTACGATACAAATGATATGGTATGTAAGTTTCTGAGGGTTCAGTGTTAGTAAACCATACATTGAGCTAAGAAGTCGGTCTGATATAACTGACTTTATGTTACGATCATTAACGTCAGTTCTGTATCTTAGTATTAAATCTCAGTATATGTAAGTGTATCAGATGTTTATACACTATAAATACATCCCATTCTCAATTATGAATTAGAGGACTCGCTCCGTCGTCACGCGCGCGAGGACGTCTCCGGAGCTCCGCGAGTCGCTACGACTTTCGCCCCGTCCTGCGCGACGATGCGCCGCAAGACTGCCGCCGCTTCCCAGTCGGGAAAGAAGAAAACCGGCCCTTTTCAGGGCCAAACCGACGCATCCACGTTGGTACCGACGACCTTCCGCAAGCCTTTGGACTCTGCCGATTCATCCACGATGACCACCACTACGCCCACCAGACTCCGCACTACCGTACCTGATTCTCGCTCGAAGCCCGCGGGGACGCGACAGAGGTCGCCCAGTGGGGAGTCTACGTGGATTAGCGTTCACGAGAGTGACTTAGCCACTCTCGCCGAGCTTATCTCGGCTCGGTCGCTGTACTTTCGTCTCCATGAGGCAGCGGAAGAGAACAAGAAGCCTTCCCCGGAGGACTCCGCAGCGCTTAAACGCGCCGCGAAGGGAGAACTGAAGCCTCCGAAGATACCGAACAGCCAAATTGAACCGATTGGGAGAGCGCTGCGCCGTAAGCGCGGCGATCCCGAAGTCGTCACTGCCACCACCACCACAGCAGCATATAGCACCCAATACCTCGCCAGTCACCGGACCCCAAGAAGATCAAGATTCAAGACCCCGCGACACTCTCTACGTCGCGCGGCGCACTAAGAAGATTCCAGCGTCAAAGGTGCCCGCACCCGCACCCACGCCTGCTACGTAGCGATCGCGAGGGGATACCCACGAGCAGCCCCCCCCCGTCTCGACTCCAAAACCTGCGGAACGCCAATCCGCAAAGGCTATACCGTCGCCAAAGCCCACTGAACGCACAGTTGCGCCATCCGCGCATGCGCTGTCGCGAGAAGCTGCTGCCGAGCAGCTATCGTACGCCGCGATAACTGAAGCCAGCCAATCAGCGAGCGCCTCACCCACAAGACATCCATTGTAAGATGCAGACACACGGAACCCTAATCCCGAGCATCGACAACGCTTCCCGCCAATTGTAGTAGAGAACCTTCCCAACTGGATTACACATTTCCGACATTTGGCGGGGTTGCTGGGGCGTAAGCCGAATGCGTGCCCATTTGGCAGAGGGGTGCGTTTTCTCCCTTTGAGCCAAGAAGAACACGGGATACTGATCGAGTACCTTCCCACATTGGAGAGAGATGAAGGAGTGAATTCAAGTATTCACTCCCCGAAGAACGCAGCCTCAAGGTAGCAATTCGTGGACTACCTCAAAACACGCCCTCTGAAGAGGTCGAAGCAGCCCTTAGAGAGCTAGGATTCCAGCCGCTCTATGCCAGAGCGATTTTTGGAAGGCAGGGAAGAACTGGGTGCATCTTCCACTGTGCACTCAACAGAACGCCATACCTAATAGACTCCATATACATACTGAATGAGCTGCTCCTGTTCCAAGTCAGCGTAGAAAGATGGTGGGGGAGGAGAAAGCTGGCGCAGTGTCACCGCGGCTAGCAATTTCGGCACTCCCCCCACCAATTCCACCGGAAGATTGCCTGTGTGAGATGCGGGGGGCCACACTCCGCTCACTTATGTGAACGCCCCTTGAGCGAGCCTACCACCTGCGTAAACTGCGGGGGCGCGCACGCTTCAAGCAACTCAAAGTTATGCCCCGTGTTTCGGCGCGAGGCACGCAACCGCCGAGCTAGTACAGTCGCCCGAACTGGTGATGCCGGACACAAGACAGTCCTCTTCGCGCAGCATAATATAGTTGAGGAATCAACAGCGGCCAGCTTAGTGGCTCCCGCCAATGACCCCAGACCGAGAAGCGGCAGAAAGTCGCCCCCGTGTATAAACACGAAAATTGTTACCCCAGCGGAGTCGCAGGACATCCAGCAACCGAGCGACACCGAGGAGGGACCTAACGAGCCCACTAAATTCCAACATGAAGATTTAATAAAGATCTGTCGATTCCATCTGAACGATGAAATATCGAGATTGGAAAGCCATGAAGCCCAAGATGCCGCCAGAGAATGGATGGCAAAAATTTAAGCCATGCATGAACATCACCAGAGCCAATGACAGACCCGTCTTCACGGGCCTCGAAGAAAAGGCTACTGAAGAAGGCACAACGCCTTGACCAGTTCCCTCGTCCGCCCTCGTAAGTGGGTGGAGTGAGACGACCACCGTGAGTTATGAATTAGATGTGCGTGCGTAAAATTATGTCATCATATTAAAAAAAAATCATAGTCAAAAGTCTTATCCGTTCTAACAAATATACACAAGAAAATAAATTTAAAAAGGTCAAATAGATTGCGGATATCTTATAATAAAATTATTACATTTAAAAAACATTTGTATAAGGGCAAAAACAATGTATGTGTAAAACTTTGCTTCCGAATTTTAAAAAAGTCAATTTATAATGTATCCTAACGTAATGTTACTTAAATAACATAATGTTAAAAAGTTAATATTAACATATCTGGAATCTGTCTAAACATAGCTATATGTATTACTGAGGTCGACTAAAATCCTTTTCCATTGTTCACTTCGTATAAATGGATGAGTGCTTCTAAGAAAAAGTTGTACTCTCTCGGGAGGAGAAATCCGGCCAGTCGAGCGAATAAATAATTCTGCAAACTGTTCCAAAATTCTTTATTACTATTTAGCAGGGCAATAAATTTAAGAAGATAGGTTGTATATAATATTCAAACAGCACTGAGATCTAACAAAGTTATATACTTTTTTTCAATTTAATAATCAATTGAGATCAAAAGATATCAAAATATAAAGGGTAACGGACAAAATATATCGAAATTATATGTGATGCCAGATGATGCCATCTAAAGAAAGTTGCTAAAATTGTGGTCAAGGTTTGTGACATCCAGGTTGGTATCATCGAGAGGAATGTCGGTTCGGGCAGATTTTTCTATTTATCCATTGTTGGTAAACCATACCGCGATTTCAAGCGAGAATGCACCTGGCTCCATTTTTTTTTTCGAGTCTATTACACGCAATTCGTTAATCTGAAACGCCTTTATGCTTCACCGGGCTTGGCGGCCATCGCGGAGAGTACTCAGTCGAAATTGTATCTAGTGCACAAAAGTCAAAACATCGGTTTAATCTGTTTCCTTGCACAAAAACTGCGCGATTCTAAATTCAATTGTCACAAAGAACTAACTTACTATACATTTATAGGTAGTAAAGCCATGTTGAGGCTATTACTGGTTTCAGCATGGATGGGTCGGCGCGTCCGCTCGACCCACAGAAAATCGACGTGACATAACAGTACTTCTAGTGTTGCGTTTCGTTCGGTCAGTGAGAGCGCCGGATGCCTACCTTCCTTTCCCCGTCCCCGTGTGCTTTTTCCCTCCCCCTCCTACATAAACAGGCTGGCATCGCACTTGCAACTCCCCTGGTATTGCTAGTATCTATACATGATGGTGATCACATAACATCAGGAGAGCCACCTGTTCATTTGCCTCTTTTGATATAAATGTACATATTTATGCAACATTTATATATACATAATTATATGCTGTATATACATGTAAGATCTGATAATCTTAAACAAGTCCAAATAGGCTAAATAGCCCCTTCTAGAACATATCTGCTTAGTGTTTGAAATGCAGTGTCGTATGTGTTATTATCTAATAAACGCAGGGTCTCTGCATGCTCCAAGCAGGATTTGATATAGGTTGAAGTCTTTGTTTGGGAGATCGTGGAGGGTGCTACAGGAGTGAAGTTGCTTCCCATTCCTTGTACTCTTCTACTCGATGCGGTCGGAGGAAAAGGATGAAGTACTTGTGCCGACATATAAGTAAATGTAATAAATCTAAGTGCTGTATTATTAAGAAACAAAGCTATGTTTACAAATATTATTAAATTAGAGCCCAAATAAAAACTAGGCTATATTTGTATCTCTTTAATATATTTGTTTTAAGGATTCATAATTATACAAACTAAAGCTTTCGAATTCAATACAGTGAACTAAAATGTGCATGTCATATTAAATACGTCAGATGAAAGTACAAAAGCGGCTCGCTAATGGCTTTTTCGATTTGATAGACCTTAAAATTAAACTAAAATCAACATTGCAGTTAAAGCCGTTTCTCTGTTCAATTTTATTCATGCCTATTATGTGAAAACTCCTATGTTCTATATTCTAAATATTCTAGAATATATGGAATTTATAAATAATTTACTTAACTTTATAGTAAACTACTAGCTTTTGCACGCAGCTACGCTCAGGGATAGTCACTTTTTAAAAAAAAAATACTCTACGTTCTGTTCTATAACGTGTATACAAAAATTCATGATTACTTGAGTGTTTGAGGAGTGAAATCGTAACAAACAAACAAACATTCGCATTTCTAATATTAGTTAGGACTGGCTGATATTCGTGTTTTCGTCTGTATTCTTTATTAAAAATTAACATATTTTATATTTACAAGGAAAACATAAGAAAATGTAACATAAAAAGAGACCTTCCTTATTTTTTTTATGCTTTGGTATTTATTGTTTACAAAAATTGTAGTTTTCTAAAAGGTTTATAGTAAAAGATGTTATCATGATCATTTTTATTTAACCTGAGGACCAAGTATTTAATAAACGAAACTAAAAAAAATAATCGAAATCAATTCAGTAGTTTTTGCGTAATGCCTGCAGAATGGCAGATCTTTATCATTTTGTTTATATATAAGATTGATTTGGATAAACTCTTAAAATTATTCAACATTATTGAGAGTGCACATTAGATAATACATAATTACAAGACATAAGTCATAATAGTTATCTCATTATCCGTCCGTTACCCTACGTAGGTGGTAGAGCCACGCTAAAGCTATTACTGGTTTCAGCATGAATGGGTCGGCTCGTCCAGGGTAGTACCACCCCTCTTACAGAAAACTGACATGAAATAACAGTGCTTGCATTGTTGTGTTTCATTTGGTCAGTGAGAGCGCCGGAGGCCCACCTCCTTTCCTCTTTCCTCCGTTCTCTTTCCTTCTACTCCCCCTCTCCCACATACAGGCTGGCAACGCACTTGCGACTTTCCAGATGCCGCAAGTCTCTATGGACGGTGATGATCACTTAACATCATGTGACCCACAAGCTTGTTTGCTTCCTTTGATATAAAAAAAAATCCGATCTAATATCTTATCTGATATGTATGTCGTTGCAGTTCCTTTATTTACGGCCAATAAAATAACCGAACTACCGTTGAATCATTGTATCGTAGTCAAGTCCTCTTTATACACGACATTTGCTTCGATCTGGGCATATGTTAATGTCAGATGATAGTAAGATAGGCCGTTAGTGGTTTCCAGTACGAACTACATTCCCAAGTCCAACGCCGAGTGCTCTAAAATTCAACAAAAAACTCCGAGTTTCCCAAGCTTGCTTGTACCATGTCCGCCTAAACACAGATCACACCGCTATAGTCTGGTGCTTAATTTCGATCCTACAGACTCGCCGCGACTCTCCTCGATAGCGTTCTGAAGCCTAAGTCCGATCTCATAGAGTGGGGACCTCAAGTACACCGCTTTCACTGGCTCATCATATACATCACAGATCACCTCACACACGTGCACACACACATGGTAAATACACATGTTGAGGAAGGATTTTTAATATATTTCTAATATTTTTTTTTCTTCTCCTTTTAGTTAATGAGCGTTAGCCAAATTGTTGGACTCAAAACACATGTTCGCGGTCATGAGACGCATATGAGTTTTATCAACGCATACAGTTAGCTTAACTTGCATGAATGTCTTAGATTGACACGCAATGTTGTATGCAAGGCAACAACCCAAGTTGGGGTGCACTCTTCACACTTTGAGCACTCAAAACACATGTTCGCACTCATCAGACGTATATGAGTTTTATCAATGCATACAGTTAGCTTAACTTGCATGAATGTTCTTAGATTGACACGCCATGTTGTATGCAAGGCAACAACCCAAGCTGGGGTGCACTCTTCACAATTTGAGCTCATTGCCATACGGTTGAGTATCTTAAGGCCTAAGCCGAATAGTCTGGTGAAACTGTAAAAGCCCGTCAGGCCAAAATCGATAGCTGAGTAGAAAAACAATATAAGACACCTTCTCGCGTAGATCGTCAAATCTTTAATATATCTAAATAGTATTTTTGGATTATATATCTCTCTATCATTATCTTTGAAACAGTTAGACAGGCATTAATATCTGAAATAGAAGTGAATAATGTCCTGGAATAGGATATATGATACTTTCGAAGTCCGGTGAAGTGAAAAGGCAAGAAATATTAATAATACTATTACATTATAACATAATGATTCGATATGTATATAAAACTACAATAAGAAGGCCTATAAGTTAATACTGTATCACGTTGTAATTAGTATTAGGTAATAATTTTGTATTACTGAACGATAAACTTAATAAACAGCTCAAAAAATTAATCCATTCAAAAGTATTAACGAGAATCTTCAACCTTTGTTAAAAATATTGTCACTGTTATCATAAATGTGTACAGTGCATTATATATACTACTACTACAACCACCTTCCATTATAAGCGGCTTTGTTGTCGTGTGTTTCCAATCCGTGTTCCCACGGTAAAGGTAATATTTGTTTTAAAAACTTGGTTGTGACAATAAATATTTAATATTCGTTGTCCCTTAGGATCATTTCGATATTGGACCTATAAATAGAATCGATTTCATTTTCGCTATAATTATGCTCAAAAGATTGTGTTTTAGATTAATTGGATGCTGTAATCTTAAGAACTACCGTTCGGTCTGAAATATTTTTTTTACATTTTATAACCTATCTATTAAAGAAATGTATAAGCTATATAATATCATCTTATGATCCTTTAGAGCCTAATAAATGCCATATAAATTTGGGATCAGAAACTATGGTATATGAAAACAAAGTGGCCGTGCGTGAAGGCCAACAGCCAATACGGTTGTCGTTTATAACAAAAAGCTGACGTAGACGAAACCGCAAGACACAGCTAGTTTAGTACAAATATTAGTTTTTAAAGTCAAAGTTCTTATTGGAGGGCTTTGAATTTTTGACCCGCAGATTTTTGTGTGATAAAAATTCGTGGAGGAAAATACTGTGTCGGGTGTAATTTGAGCAGTGTCTCGCTTTTCTTATTGACGTGAAAACCCTTAAATATATATATGTGTGTGTGTGTGTGTGTGTGTGTGTATAAAACTTTCGAAAAGATGACAATACATTATTTTTACTGTAAAACAATAACTACAATAATGTGGCTGTATCACGATGATACAAGCAAAGCGTAATAAGTCGAATTAATGCGCATAGTACACGTTCCCGAGCGATGGATGGATAAAAGACGAAATAAATCTCAATGAAGCGGCGTCACGTCTCTCGCACGAATGAATGATTAAAAGGAGGCGTTCCTTCATTTGTTTTCACTTTAGCTCGGACAATAGTGTAGTGTTAGTAGGGGAAAATTACATCGCCCGTGGGAACTCACGCGAGTAAATCATCATTACAGATGCCGCTCGGGTCGCGAGACACGCCTCGTCTTTATAAAAGATTCAACTTGATACAAACAACAAGGACAAACTAATGGCTCTGTTACTTTTATGTTGATGCGGTACGGATTTCATTAACTGATTATAATAAATTATAAGATAAATCTATATAATAATTTACTATTTGTGGGTAAGTAAAACCAATTTTCTTACGTGTAATCTTCACGAGTAGTGAAGGTGGACGTTGTTCCGCCTTGACAATAAACCTTGACAAATTATATACTTTCCTCATGAATTACTCATCTACCGATGAAAATCCGTGGAGTAGTCTTTTAATTTATCGCGAACAGACAGACAGACACTGTAATTTTATCATCGCTCACATCGAACCACCTCCAGACATGAGGCGTCTTGAGCTTTTCGTGAGCGTATGTTATGACGTCATCAATATCGTTTTCGGCCACGACTGCGATGATCGCGGTTGTCTAGTTCAACCGCAAAAAGGCCACTGAATATTTAGCATTAAATTTAAAACATGTATTTGTCACACTTGACATTGAGAAAATTGCCTACATAGGCCGCGTTCCACAGAATGTTCACAACGCTCACAATAGCCTTTTCGCCGTTCCACTAGACAACCGCGATCGTTGCGGTCGTGCCGAAAACGTCACTGATGATGTCATAATATACGTTAACGCGAAGGTCACGACGCCTCATGTCTGGAGGTGGTTCGATGTGAGCGATGACAAAATTGGCGGGATTTTTAATAAAGATGGCGACCGCAAAAATTTCATTATTTGATAAGGTAAAGAATATTTATATTAAATAACATATTATATATATAATTGAGGAGGACTTTATTATCGATATAGAAACCAAAAATAATTCTTTTACAATTTTTGCCTGTCTGTCCACGTGAACACGCATCACTCCGAAAGTATGAAACCTATTTTGACGAAACTTAACACAGTGGTAACTAATGTTATAAAGCTACATCTAGGATACTTTTTTACTAGGATAACGGACAAAAGTCAAAAATTTTCAGTTAATGACATTCTTGACGAACTTTCATATATATTCTTTGCGCTATATATAGTAGACAAATTAGGTTAATTTTTAAGCTATATTTTATCTCCTTATGTTTCTTTTTTACATTACCGTCAAACTATTCAGATTAGTTTTTAAATTAATTTAACCCGGTAGATGGTGTTGTGAACGGGTTCTAGGATTATTTTAAAAGATTTCTCACACACCAACTCGGTATATATTTGAGTGAGTCCCTGGATAGACGGATTAACAATTGGAAGCTGTAGGTGTCGCTGCAATCGGGTCTTAGGTTTGATTAAACTTTTCGCGCTTCAAAAAACAATTGAAACTGGTGATCAGGTGCAGACGAGGGTGAGCTAGTTTGTTAACAAACCTGTCACAGTCACGCACTCTTTTTAAGCAGTAGTTCGGTGAAGTCCTTGCTAGGTCAATAGCATAGTCAGTTCGAAAAAAAAATATTTTAAGTTTGTCGCGTTTTGAGATCAAATATTCTATTCACAGCAGTCGAGAGATTTGTAGACCTACATGACTGATGATAAAATGTTAATCGTCGTGATTTTTGGATTGTCCTGTACTTCAGGTATATTGCCGTCGATTTATCTTGCTGCTAAAAGCGTTTCAATACATAATGTGTGGCCTTAAATTTGGTACCAAACACTTTAAAGTCTCTACACTTGTACTCAATCATTTTTTAAATGGGCCAGAAATCACAAATTCACTCATATCATATATTCCTATTCACTCATAGTCAGGTGAGCTGCAAATTACAAATATTTAGGTATTAAATAAAAATAACGTATTTTCGAATTAACAACGCCGTAATGTACTGGAAAATGGATGCCCAATACGAAAAGCTTGGCGTAATCCTTACATCGTAAGGAGCGCATTGCAGTTGGGTTATCTGAAATCTATTTAATTTACTCAGCGTGTTCATAGTGTTTCTGATGAGCACAAAATTGAAAATAAAGAATAATCAGGTGGGTTAACTACAAAGCCCCGATGGGCCGCAAGTTGAGTGTAGTAGTAGAGTGTATCCACTTTAAAATTACAAAGTCTTTCACCAGTATTCGTCACATACAAAAGCAAAGAACTCTAGTTCGTATCGTAGTTAGTATGCAGTGAAAATAAAGGCATAAAAATAAAGGAAAACCGTTCATTTCTATCAAACTTCAGGAAGTAATAAAACTTTGCTACTTATTTTCTCAGTTATATCCGAAACCAATAACTGTTAGCAATAATTTACACTAAATGCAGGTCTGTCCCATTATCTGCAGAATGTACACTGTTGGATTATAGACGGAATTCTAACTTCGGAATATATTAGATTACTAGCTAATGCCCGCGAGTTCGTATTCACTGAAATGGTTTTGTTATTTAAAATATATACATACATATCCTTGACTCCTATATTTCTTTTACTGACTTTAAGTTATGTCTGTAATACTCTATTATTATTGCGTAACCCTCCCCCCCAAAGCGTAACAATGTTATATAGTCTAAATAATACTCTCAAAAGTTCTCTATCTATCTGTAAGAATCTGTTCAAAATTGCCTTAGCCATTCCCGAAATTAGACAGGGCAAATAAATGACACCTGAATTTTATTACTTTGTATATGATTCATAGAGCGTGCAATTTATTCATATTAAAAAAATATTATTACAAAATTAATTCTGTAGGTTTGTTAGATTTTCACTCCTAAACCTGTTTACCACGCCTGTTTACGGATTCTAATGAAATTGGGTATAAAGTAAGGTAGGGCCCAAAAAAGTACAGAAACTACTTTTCCTCTCTTATTAATTTACTGTGAAATCACTCACAATAACAATCTAATAATAATTAAAATTGATATAGTATGTTTGAATCCTTGTACATGAACCGGTAGTAAATACGGTGAAGGAAAAGGGAAATCTCTTTTAATCATCTTAGGACAATTTTTTTTTTAACATCAGGTGATATTGTGGTCAAACGCTAATACCTATAAAGTATTAAAAAAACTCGCTAGAAAATTCTATATCACCCAAGATTATGGTTACTAATAAATTGTAGCCACTACCAGGTTAGATTGACTCTATCCGCATACTCATAAATCAACGAGACGTAATTAAATAATGTAGCTATTCACAGCGTTCCACTGAGCATCCTTGGTAGTGTTAGACTAACTTTAAAGCAAAGTTGTATACTTTAGCCAAGTTTACAAATATTCACGGGTCTGGTTTCATTCGATCTTGAATTTACGGTAGGTAACTGTAAAATATGCTTGGTAAAATTTGTACATATATTAGTTTACAATATTCTTCTATGTGGGGATCTGGAATGTTTCGTAACGACCATGCATATTTGATTACGTTCGAAGGTGGCAAAGCCACGCTAAAGCTTTTACTTGTTTCAGCATGAATGGATCCACCCAACCCACAGAAACATGGACGTGAAGTAAGAGTGCTTAAATTGTTGCGTTTCGTACGGTCAGTGAGAGCGCTGGAGGCCTACCTCACCTCTGTTCTCCTCTCCCGTTTCTCTCTTCCCCCATTCCCCCAAATACAGGCCGGCAATACACTTGTGACTCCCCTGGTGAAAGCTCCTCCATCTGCTGGTATAAACTCCGTTAGAATCAGTTCATTTTTTAGATCTGCCAGATTTGAGATTAGTCAAGACAAACATAAGGCACAGTTCGATTTTATTCACACGTACGGATTCACTTCGAATTCAATGACTTTTTAAGTCTCCTTAAGGATCCTATATTGCCACGAAGTATTTACTATTGTCGCAGTAAATTTAGGTGTGATAATACATTTAATCCTTTCAATTTAGACATCCAAGGTAACAAAAATTCAGACTCGGCTGAAAAGTTGTAGGATTATCCAAAACACTACTAAAAATTAAATGCGGAAGTCCTTATCGATCCGACACTTAGTAAAATTTTTACTCAGTGTCAAAAGTCACGGGGTTTTGGCGATTTTCAGCAAAAAGGTAGGTTTTTGGGGTTTTGGCAGGATTTCAGTCTGTCATGTAGTGGATTTTATATTCTATTCATAATCTTGTGTTATTTGACTCTATATTGTGTAAATTTGGTGGTGTTTTACGTAATATAGTTAGTTTATTGTGCATAAATGAAGTGAATGGAAAATAATACCGCGGAGCAGGAAATTCTGAGATGTCACAAAAACTCCCTGGAAAGTTCTAGCAAGGGATCCACCATTTTGTTAGAATATTGATTTACACGATGCTTAATATTGACATGATAGAACGACGCTTGTGATATTATTAACTACGTGACAATGGCAGTAATAATCGGAAAGATTGATTGCAAAAAATAAAGTTAAAAAAAAGGTAGGTTTTATCATAAAATTAATCCAGACAAAAATTGTAGATCAGATAATTATACCATATTATATTATCTATAAAAATGTCCAAATACTTTTTTTCTAAGAGCCTCTGTTTTAGACATATAACGATTCAAAAGGTTAGAAGGTTGTAATCGTCATAATATGTATAAGTTTTTTTGGTCTAATTGGACCGGACTAATTATCGTCATACATTAGGAACTATCGGACTATATTATGATTGATGCAGCATGATAACTGGATCTGTGGTTTTTACACACATACCAAAAGAAGCCAGAAATGCTAATCTCGAGTTGTTATTGTAATGACAAAGGTATGTAAACTTTATTCTGTACCTTTATGCGAACCTCATTTTGAAGTTAGTTTTTAGCGCGACAAGTAGACAAAGCTTACAGATATGGGACTAGCATCACAAGCGAGAGTTTCATTAAAATACCACTTAAAATCGGATATCAAGTAAATATAATCTATACTAATATATAAAGCTGAAGAGTTTGTTTGTTTGTATGGTTGAACGCGCTAATCTCAAGAATGTTAGATATCTTATTTATCGAGAATGGCTATAGGCTACATATCAGCACGTTAAAAGCAATAGGAGCAGAACACTAATGAAGAACTTGCGCTGCGTGTTAGCGTCAGTATTATATACGTTGACATGGTAACGTGATAACATTCTATCGTAAATATTTTCAGGGTTTATTTTGTGTTTCTATTCAAAAATTTTATTCTTCGTTAGTTTTCTTTCTCACATACCAACTGAGTAGGGGAGAGTAGGGTAATTGAGAACGGCGGGTAATTGGGAACAGTTAGATAAATAGTAGGTACATCTCCCCGTACTACACTGTCGCAAACCTATTCTACGGCTGCATGCAGAGCTACTCATTGCGTATGCGAAAGTGGGATTGGAAGGACGCACTAGTTTTGTCACGGTAAGTCGAACAATTATTTTTGTATTTTTGATATAATTTTTGTCATCAGTTATAACACATGTAAGTATCATATTTTTGAGTTCACAGGTATTGCGTTTTTGCTCATATCATACACACAGTATCTGTTTTCAATGGAATATAGATTGAAGGTAATAAAATATGCTTTTAAGAGTGGCGGCAATTTTTATGTATATTGACTGATTCGGGTAATTGGGAACGGCATTAGGTGTGTAATTTGGAACGTCCCCAATTACCCCTTACCCTTCTAATTAACCATAGTACTGCTGGTTGATTGTATAAAAATATTTATACTTTACAAACGATTTCAAATGCCTCGTAATTACGTAAGAAAGATCGATCAAACGTCTTTCTTAACTATCTCATACCATTTCCATTTCCCCCATGGAATGATCTCAATTACCGCAAAGGGTATCGGGTAAATAGGAACGGCAATATTTTTTGTTTTAGTTTATATTTTTATTAAAACGTAAATTTAAAATAACCTTTTATGACTACTAAGTACATAGATAACTAAAGTTCATGTAGCAATAAAATTTGATTTAGTTTATAACTTTTTTCTATTATTTTTTAGCATTTCAAGTTAAGTGTTCCCAATTCCCCCACTCTCCCCCACGTGTTTGAGCGAGTCCCTCTATAGTTCGGATTTACAATTGAAAACGGTAGATTTCGCTGTAATCGAGATTTCGGTTTGTTAAGATTTTTCGCGTTTAAAAATACAATTGAAACAGATAATAACCGATATGGTGCAGACGAAGTTGCACGGGTCAGCTAATTATAATATAAGGCTTAAAATATTAAATGTACGACATTTAGGAAATAGTAAAATGGTCGAAAACTTTTGTTAATCAGAAAGGCTGTGCGGCAGTACGCCGGATAAAACTAGTTAGAATTCTCACCTCTACACACATATACATAGTTGTACAAATCCCTTGATGCGGTTTTTGCCTAGAATATTATGAAATTATTCAATTTGCATAGGTTAATTGAGCGTTTATATTACGATAGTACGTGTAGCGTGCGACAACCGTGAACTTTAATTACGAAGTAGTAAAATTTCACTTCTGAATTGTCAAAACGCTTTCTGTGTAATACATGAACTCGGGACATTTTTTGTATCTGTTTATATAATTTTGGAGTATTTGTATTTTCAAATCAAACCGAATTTATGTAAACTTTTCTTTAGACAAACGACATTATTATTAAAGTTATAGTACGCGCCAAACTTTTTGACCGCCTGAATATTTCTGCGTAGATCTCAAATTTACGTAATAATACGTATTTTACTATGTGTATAATATCAAGATAACTTAAGGATAAATAAACGCCCATTTAGATTTCTCTAATACTACTTTTACTTTGTTTTGTATTAAAGTTTTAAGTATATTATGTACAAACCCGGGCTTACCGCTATATTCAGAGCGGCCAAAAAGTCTGACGCGGACTATACATCTTACTACTTTTAGTTGCTTTTAACTTTTATGTAAATGTTTCTAACATATACGAGTAATTGGATTTGACCCTATAATTTTAACACTATTATAATATTATAAAACTACCCAACTGATCGTTTAGAAATTTTGTATGCACGTTGTCAAAGGTAGAGATAAAGTTAGTATAGTCTAAACTTATAAATCTAATAAAATACTATTAATAATAATTAATATTACTTAATATAATAATATACCTAAAGCATCACTCGCATTTTTTATATCATAGGATGCAAACGAACAGTTGGGTCTCCTGATATTATCCATAGACATTTGCAACACCAGAGAAGTCGCAAGTACTTTGCCAGTCTATGTTTAGGGGAGGAGGAGTGGAAAGAAGAGGAGGAGAGGAAATGGGTATCCGGCGCTCTCACTGACCGAACAAAACGCAACAATGTGAGCACTATTGCTTCACGTTGGTGTTTCTGTGAGTTGGGTGGTAGTACCCCGGATGAGCCGACCCATTCATGCTGAAGCCAGTAATAGCTTCAGCGTGGCTCTACCCCCTAAAAACGCTTTTCATGTAGATTTGATCTCACGTTCAGGAACAATACTTTTATCTGAATAAAATGTGGTCCCTTTACACCTTTCATTTAATGCTATAAGTTTAGAATAATGTTGGTTCAGCTGGTAGCGTGTTCGGATACTAAGTCGATCAACGTAGGTTTGTATCCATGCGACTGAGCCGAATCTTTCGGTAAAGGAAAAAAATAATAATGATGAAACCATAACATGAGGGTAGATCTTTTCTAAGCTGCCACCTTCGACCCACTGTTGGTGTGTTCCAACAGCTCCACTTGAGAGATGAGGAAACATCAGATCAGATCAGAAACATCAGATGAGATTGTGTATGTCGCCCTACTTAGTACGTGCGCATCAATACATCTGAATTACAATGATATTCTTTTTTTTTTATTTTGTTGTAGTCTGCAGACTCTTGGTCCGCACCTTTTTTTGCTTATATGTAGTTTTTTTTTTACCTAAAAATCGTATCCGTGAGCATATATATATTTATTATTATTAGTAATTTATTAAATATTCACTATTTAATTTTTTTTTTTTTTTTGGTTTAATGACGTTATTGTTTTTATAGCGGTTGCATTTCCATTCTTTATGGCCATTTTTAGGTTGTAATCCACAATATCTCGTGCTACAATGATATTTACTAAATACTTGAACCATTAGTCGCGTTCAAGTACTCAGGTTGCAGAACAACACAATTGTAACCTAGAAATAAAATAGTTATGACGTAAACAACAACTTTATTTCCACAAACGGGCACCCCAAGAACATATGTAAGGCAAGGACATACTATTCACCCGTACAACTATCTATCCTAAAATTGTAAAGAGGTAAAGTTTGTGACGTTGTAGGTGATAATCTCAGGAACTACTCGTCCCATTTGAAAAATTCGTTATAGGCTACATATCATCACGCTAAAACCCGTAGGAGCGGAGCACCAGTCAAGAATGTTTTAAATTCGGGTTATTTTCCTCTTGAGAGCTTCAAATGCGTGTTAGCGTTAGTCAAAAAAAGGCATTCCACGGGAACGAAGTCGCGGGCAGAGGCTAGTAAATATAAAAAGCTCATATTTTTTATTTATTGAAACTGTTTATTGAGTGGATATTTTAAATGAATACTGAACCCGCAAAAGATATTATTTCGTATTAAACTGGAACAGAAGAACAATGAACCAAGTGTAATATATATTAATTTTGTAACAGACGCCAGTGAACTTTGTTTATAAACTTATATCACTAAACCCTTAGGACTCGAGTATTATTTCGCTGGAAAACTTGTCTGTTAACTGGGAAATCTACTTAATGTACTCACACCGACACGGTACAGTTGTTTCTAGATATATCTGGATATGTGAAAAGTTTTAGATAAATTTGGGTTGCAATAGTAAATTAAATAAATTAAATAGAAGCGATAGACAACTCGATGTTTTACTAAATTGTTTCAAATTGCAGTCAGACTTCGACGACTTATGTGGGTATTTGAATAAAATTTCTAAATATAATAATTTTCAATATAATTCCATTTAAGATATTGTCTCCATTTTATTTTATTTGTCACTATAAAAACCCGTTTCACGCTTAATTTATTTTTGAGAGTTAATCATAGGAACCGCATTTCCATCTTTTTATATTACACTATTAGCTTAGGTACAGTATATATAGCCGTACCCTAGTAGTAATTTGTTCGACTTTATACTAATTGAACGATCAACAGGGCGATGGTTTCGAATCCCGACAATTTTTTCAGGAGAGAGCCAGTTCGGTCCCTGGCCGCCGCTAACATGCGGCGGACGGTACAGCGTGGGGTTTTAGTCCGTGCGAGTCGGACAATACCCACTCTCTCCCCCGAGAGGGTGGGTATCCATATGGGATTTCCCCACGTTAATAAAAAAAAAGTACAGTATGCACGTAAACTGCTCCATGTAGACAGAGCAGTTCTGTTAAACTGATTAATTTGTTGAATGTTATAAAAGCACACATAAGAACAAAAATACACATAAAAACAATACAGCCATACATTTTTTCTGTGTAAGTAAAATTAATAACGTAACTCACGTCATAGAAGCTTTGAAAAGCTACCACTTTTTCTGACTTAGCTGACAAATATAATAACTTTACGTTATTTTTATATATTAATAATATAGTAGATAGCCTATGTCCATCTAAAATAGTATTATATACCTTTCAAATAGTGAAAGATTTTATCAGATCGGTCTAGTGGTTTATAAGTTTACGTTTCTCGTACAAGCAAAGTTCAAAATCCATGATCTCTCTCTTTTTAATATTTGTATAGATAATACTATACTAATAAGGTATAATAACTATGAATACAATTTAGAAAAAGTCTACATCACGCAATGAGATGCGAAAATGGCTGATATAAGAACTATTATATTTTTCATGACTCGACCGGATACGCTGTAAAGGTTGGCAAGACCAAGTTTATAACAAAAGTTATTATTAGCTTCATAAAAATCCTTTGCTTCTATTTTAAATCACAGATGAAGATTTCTTTTCATATTTTCTAGTCTTAAACCCTTAGATAGGTTTATATTTAATCACTTTTTACACAATTTTAAACAAAGATCCTATATCTTTGTTTAAAATTAACAGCAACTATATTGATATGTTTATAAATATTAATCAGAATAATTAATAATTGTAGAAGAAAAACCATTTTATGAAACGGTAAGGAATAATTTTCATTACGCATTGAACGTATTATTCGTGCGTATGTGTAAGATGTATACTTTTCCGTCTGGGTCCATTAGTATACAAAAATGAGTAAAAGTATAGTTACATATTTATACTATGTTACTTATAGTACATAGTGATGGTATATACATTTATGGTATATAATTTATGAGTATTTTATACTTTGATTTAACATATACAGTGTTACTGGTTATTTGCCAGCAATACTTTTACAGGATAATCGTTCGTGGATTTTCGTTCTAAATCTATTTAAAAATAGGTGCTTAATATTTTACCTAATTATCTAGAGAATATCAAAACTAACTATTCATTTTTTACGTTTAAAAGTAACGTTTCCATACTTTTAATGGTTTTAGAATAAACTTTAACTAAGATTCTCTTTGTTAGGTATTATTATTTGTTTTGATATTATTATTTTATATGGTTAATGTGACTATGAACTACCAAAGGATTAAAGGGTGTTGAACTTTAAACAACCACTTGGCTTTAAGCCAAAGAAGTCTCATTGCCCTTGCTTGTATACACTGATACACGCAATGATTTTTTTTATCAAGGTCCAACAACTTATATTTAATTAATTATAATATATTGAAATAAGGATTCAAAGTGACAGATGTATTGTAAGTTATAAACTGTCATATCTATTCTATACATATAATAAAAATGAAGTGTCTGTATGTAATATAAGAAAAACAACATTTCACTGATTGGATGAAAATGGACACGCTTTTGATAACAAAAATGGCAATTTTTAAAATATTTGTCGGTCTGGACAGGTGGACAAAATTTAATGGGTTTTTCACTGGCCGATCACTGAAATTACAGCAGATGACATAGGCTATTTTAATTTAGACTAAGTGTTACCGGTGGCTTCGCTTACAGTGCTATATTTAAAACGGTTGAACCGCTATTCACGAGTTTTTCACTGATAGATAGCTAATCTTTTAAAACGTAATATAGGTTATTTTATTCTAGACTAGCTGTTACCAGCGGCTTCGTCCGCAGTGCTATCTTCAAAACGGTTAGACAGCTTTTCACGAGATTTTCACTGGTGCATGGACTTTATAATAAGTAACTTAGACTATTATATTTTAGACTTGCTGTTACCCGCGATCCACCTGAAGTATTTGAAACTAACTTTCTCAACTATATCTACCTACTTAGGCTTGATTTGACATAGAACTACCAATACCTCAATCACTACACATACTATATTACGATTTCGAGCATTTTCTTGTTCTATCTTCGAAATCTGAGGTCTAATGCTAATTGTAATGAATTTGGGACCTCCTTGAAAATATACCTTTTGTAATAAAAATAATTTTTCCAAATCGTTTAAAAAATGAGAGTCGCCAAAATAAAAAATAAAAACTACAACGAAGTTGGTTGAAAAATAAAAAAAAACGGTTCTGAATTAATACAGATAAAATCTATAGTTCCCTTGAAACAATTCAGTTATCACAAGAAGCTAGAGTAACGGAATTAGCTCATAAATAAGATGCAGTACTTTTCCATATAAATCCACGCAGTCAGTGTAATTACGAAAATGTCTGACTCAGTAATTAATAAAGCTTTTATGAGCATTCACTATGCAACCGGGAGCGGATGAGCAAAGACTGTCTCTCTACAGTATTATTTTAAATGAAATCGTAAAGCTAATTATACTTTTTTATGTCTTGAAATATCTCATTTTGTTTATTTCATACTAGCTTTTTCCACGACTTGGTTGTTCTGAAAATAGCTTTCTTTCTACATGGGAACTTTTTTTTAATTAATATTGAGAGTATTTTTATATTTTTATTATTATTATGTATTACTATTTAAACACAAAACGTAACGATAATGAATAAAAAGTCTTCTATCTGTTAATGAACGTCTCGGTAAAGCCAGCAGTTTCGAAGACTAATCGGGACAAGCAAAAATCATATTAATCTCTTTTGAAGTCATAACGTTGATGTGATATTTAAGCGTAATTAAAAAAAAATTGAAATTAGAGTTGAAATAATTACGTTTTTAAAAAACACACACATGTAACTCAAATATAAATCAAAGTATATGCCTATCATTAAAGAAAACGGGGCAGAAACTCCATGAATTATAACGTATAGTGGCAAACTATTTAACAGTTTGTTATCGTATAAAAGTATATCGCAGGGGATCGAACGGTTGCCTATTTTGAATTCACACAGAAAATAAATATTGATGCTAATAGTCAGATAGATATTGGGCGGCCGCTATCTCCCCTCTGGGTATAATACAACAATAGCGTGAACCGTTTCCAGGCATTTCCCATTTAAATTTGTTCCCTCCGTTTCCTTATCGAGTTGAGGGGTGTACTGACGCATGTAGGTGACACGCGCCCGATGCATTAGGGTGATGTTTGATGACTCATAGCATTCGTAATATTATATCGTTTAACATAGACATAGATTACTTGAATAGATTAATTATCAAATTTATAAGTATTTTTATTATTATTTATATACTTAAACGATCCGCATGAATCACTTTATCGACTGGTTAAAACTGTATGAAAATCTGTTCAGTAGTTTTAGAGTTTGTTGCGAACTGATAGACATGCAGACAGACGTAGCAGAAGGTTTTACTTTATAATATGTGATGGTAGAAATAAACAAAACATGATTTTCCTACGAAAATAACATTGAAATTGAATTAGATTTTTTGATATTTTTCTGATAGGCGTGTTTGAATCCAAACCTAGTATGTTAACAAGAAAACTTTTATCTCAGAGATTTTTAATAGAATTTAATAAGGCTTATTATAAAAACTGAAGATATTAGTTACATTTTTGAAGTGAAACTTCTTGTCGCAGGAAAGGAAGTATTTGCGTTACGTGTTAACGTAAGCTAGATATGTATTTGTGTGTATGTGTGAATATGTATGCTGTCTGGGTCTACTGTATACCAATATAAGTTAATGTATAGTTAAGTATTAATACTACGGGACTTCGTATAGTATATAGTTTATGAGCACTCTCATTTTTTTTTATATCATAGGAGGCAAACGAACAGGCGGGTCACCTTATGTTAAGTGATCACCGCCATCTATAGACACTAGCAACTCCAGGGGAGTCGTAAGTGCGTTGCCAGCTTATGTTTTGGGGGGACAGGTAAACGGGAAGCGGGAAGGGGGAGAGGGGAAGTGGATCTCCAGCGCTCTCACTGACCGAACGAAACGCAACAATTTAAGCACTGTTACTTCACGTCGGTGTTTTTGTGGGTCGGGTGGTAGTACCCCGGACGAGCCGACCATTCATGCTGAAACCAGTAATAGCTTCAGCGTGGCTCTACCACCTAAAGTATATGTCAAAAAAGTTTTATTTGCTGTGAATGTACAGACTGATACATGCACTGTTTTATTTTTGTCACAGAACTACAAGGCACATTGTATTTGAAAAAATATTTATGCGTATAATTTTGTATTTGTTGAAAACGGTTTTATTTTAATGTTACGCCTTTTTAAGGGACTATCGTGTGGGGTTTTTTGAAGAGAGGAATAAGTTTTTGAAGGATCGGCAACGCGTATCTTTTATTGGTGTCCACAAACTTCAGTGGTCACTTACCTTCAGGCAGTTCGCACACTTGTTTGCCACTATGGTGATATACAAAAATATAATTGCCCTTTAAATAGCTAATTGAGCTGCTGTGCCTTTTGTAAATGTAGTATTACTGTATTGAAAGTATTTAATCATTGTATTATATTGATTAATTTAAATCATTACTTCCCTATCTTTGCTAGTATTAAAAATGTTAATATGAGTTACTTTGTTACGTTTTCACTAACTATACTAACTATAATTACCTAACTGATCTACCGAAAAATTAACACAAGTGAAGCCGCGTGTATAAACTTGTACTACAATAAAAATATCAATATATTCTAACATATATTATTTATATAAAACAGTTTTGCTACATTAGACGCTGTATGTCTATTTTATCGGTCATAAAATTGTGAAGGATTCATATCCTACCGTGTATACAATTCAAACAGCCACGTACGTACACGACGCGACGTTGCGCGACAGCTGAGTGTGGGATATATCATAAAAGCTACCTTTATTTTATACGTTCCTACTTTATTATATTACCCTACAATACTCGTATAACCGAATAAGTTTATCAATTACAAGTGTTTATTTTGTATTACATTTTACTAGCTTTTGTTCGCGGCTTCAGTCAGGTTATTGTGAATGTTATCCGATGATACAATAATGTTTATGCTTGAAAAGATGTTTTTTTCTGTACATCTGACAATGTATATGGAAAAATTCATAAAGTTCGGTTGAGTAAAACCGTGAAATCGTAATAAACATGTGAGTGTTCCAGACTATCTGATAATGTGTATGGAAAATTTCATAAAGTTTGATTGAGTTTTAGGCGTGAAATCGTAATAAACGTGTGAGTATCCTGGCCTATCTGACAATGTGTATACAAAATTACATAAAGTTCGATAGAGTACAGGCGTGAGATCGTAGTAAACGTGTGAGACTCCGGGCCTATACACAGTATAGGAGTAAATATAAGTGTTCTTACCTGGTCAATTTAAAGTTCTTTAATATTGACTGCTTAACTAATCGAAGGCTATTGTCTGACTTAATCTTCTTATATAAAACTTACATAACGTAACTGACTGCCCATGGTTTCTACAAAGGTTTTCCTTTAATACCCCGTATATGTACCCAAGGCATCCTATCAACTCCATAAGAACAAATATCGGATTAGACGCACCTATATCTAGACTGAGTAACCTGTATAATAAATTTGAAAGCGGAGCTTTTGGCTATTGGAATTTTACGTAGTGTATTTTATTCACAATCTTGTGTTAATTTCCTCTACATTTTGGAATATTGGTAGTGTTTAATTTAATATGGTTTGTTTTTTTTTGTCACTTGGTATGTGTTAAGTGATCACCGCCGTCCATTGACACTTGTAACACCAGGTCAATTGCTAGTGCGTTGCCAGCCTGTGTTTGGGGGATAGGGTGGACAGGGAGGTAAGGGAGGGGACAGGGGGGAAGGTGTTCCTCCGGGGCTCTCACTAACCGAAGGAAACGCAACATGCAAGAATTGTTACTTCACGTCGGTTTTCTGTGAGAAGGAGGTACTACCCCGGGCGAGCCGACCCATTCATGCTGAAACTAGTAATAGCTTCAGCGTGGCTCTACCATCTACAAAAATGGTTATTGTGCACAAGTGCACTGGAAGAGAAATAATACCACGGATCATGTATTCTAACTTGCAACAAAAACTCCCTGGAAAGTTTTAACAAGCGGTCAATCATCTTATTAGAACATTGATATGATCGCAAGAAACTTGTAATATTATTATCCAATCTGCAATAGCAGTAATAGAAGATTGGTTGTCAAAATTAAAATAATCAAATAAGATTAGGAAGTGAGCTAGACATCTTTGGTGATAATTGAGAGATGTAGGTTTAAACAGCTAACAATTTACAGTTTACAATTTCATTAAATTTATCAGGGATGTTATGGAGCTCCATAACCGTCACCGAAACTATCGGATATCCGAAAAAATATATAACCATAATCGTAACCGTAACCGATACAAAAGTTTCGGATAGTTTCGAATACGTATGAAGTCCAAATAAAACATATTTCGACAGTTTCATTCGGTCAGTGAGAGCGTCGGAGACCCACGTTTATAATACTACGGATTTACAATACCTAATGATAATTTAGAGTTAGACTAAATAAATTATTGCATAGTAACTCCGTTTATATTTTACTTTAATCTGATATCCGTAACCGAAACTATCCGAAAGTAACGGATAATCCAAAATAATTATATATCCGTAACCGTAACCGTAACCGATATAATTATATTCCTATTTCCGTATCCGTATCCGTAACTGAAATATCATATCCATAACATCCCTAATATTTATGTTATGATTTTGTGTTTCTGTTTCTGTATGCTCAGTGTTTAATTATACAATATCATACTATCAACGTATGTTTGTTTATATTCTATTATTTTTCTTCTTTTGTAATATTTTAATTGAAACTGTCTACCATATAGCTATGGCAGCTTTTAAAGGTCAATAAGCTTATAGATTGTTCGTATTTTATGTTCATTCATGTCACGTGTACTGGCCACTATTTGTTGTAACTAAATAAGTAAATAAACAAAGAATTCAATAAAATGTATAAATTAATCACATCTATAAGTCTCATATTTAAAAGCTTAATTATTGTAACCTACACAATATTCCTAGAAGTCCTTTATTACCACTGAAGTTCTCATCAAAATCGATTCATACACCTCAAAGATAATCTCGAACAAACATCTGACTTATATGTATATGTCTGATTCTACACGCTATATATAAAAACATTGAAATATTTATTATCTACCATAATTATATCAGATAACAAATTATTACTATTAGTATCACCCTCGACGAAAATATGACTCGGCCCGCGCATTAATTACGAGAGGTCAATGATATCATTCAGATATTATTAGTTTTGTATAAATAACTATTTATGTATGGAAAGTTTCGGTTGTGATAAATTGATAGTGAATTATAACTAATTGGTCATTTGATAGCAATAATGAAAGAGTAAATGAAAGCTTTCAATATAAATAGCCTTTGATAACATTATTTGCAAACATGAAAATCCAATAATAATGAATCTTCTTCCTGTGGATTGTTTTTAAGATCAAAATTTGTATCAAATTATCTAAAATGACGTATAAATCTCACCTAAATCATTTATTAGCTTTGATATATGTGGTTATTGTATAAAATAATGACTAATAAATATTATAAAACGATGTCATTATCCATGTCTATTTGTGTATGAGCTCATTATATCTAAATTATTACCGTTTTCTTTATTATTATTATTTTTTTAATCCGAAACTTTACATGTATCATATTTAATACATATTATGAAAAGTATAGAGAAATCTATTTATGTACAATTATACATAAACTAGCTCTTCCCCGCGGCTCCGCACGCATTTTTGAATGTATTAAATAAATTTAAAATTGTTATTAGATGTGTAACTAACAATAATACTCTTTCAAAAATATTTGTATGTATGACACGCACATCATCTACAGTAACAGCTTAAAGCTGTTAAGACCTTGCTAGGTCAATGGCGTAGTCATTTCTAAGAAAAAAAAATCATTCAAATAGATCCAGCCATTTCGGAGATTACCCGGAACAAATAAACAAACAGACATATCGACAGAATTAAAAAAAAGATGTTAGCACCGCAGATGTATGTATTAATCAAAAAGTTTTTATTTCAATATTATATACACACACTTTATTCTTATAATACATAATATATCACAAACCAAAAATTCGGAATAAAACTGACGTAGAATAAACTTTTTGAGGAGTTTTTGACGGTATTTCAATCTGTCTTGTAGGGGATTTTGTATTTTATTCATAATCTTGTGCTATTTGACTCTATATTGTGTTAAATTGGCGGCGTTTTATGTATAATGGTTTGTTTATTGTGCATAAGTGAAATGAATGAAAAATAATACCACGGAACACATATATTCTAGGCTCTTGAAAATTAAGAAGATAAAAATTTGCGAAATATTATATAGAAGATTTGGCGCTTATACCTTTACATCAACTTAGACATAGAAGAAAACTGGGTAGAGAATACATAAGAACTACCTAAATTCACAACTTCAGAATTGGCAGTATGAATTAATTCCTTCGCCTGTATTGATGGCCGAATATTATTACTACTAACCTTTTAGAATAGCAGCACAAAATAGACTTTAAAAATGTTTGCGATAGCAACGTACTACTTATAATCAAAAATTGGAATTAAAAATAACGTAGAATAAACTTTTGAACAGGAACACAAAATAAACCCTAATAATATTTCCAATAGAATGTTATCATGTTAATGGTAACATGCCATGCCATGGGGCAACGCATATAATACTGACACTGACACGCAGTGGATGCTCTAAAAATATCCCGATTTTGAGACATTCTTCATTAGTACTCTGCTCCTATTAGTTTTAACGTGATGATATGTAGCCTATAGCCATCCTCGATAAATGAGCTATCTTACACTGGAAGAAACTTTTAAATCGAACTAGTAGTTCTTGAGATTAGCGCGTTTAACCAAACAAACAAACTCTTCAGCTTTATAATATTAGTATAGATAATATTTTTTGGCGTTTACATCTTCAGATACATAAAATGTTTCACGATTCATTTGAAGTGAAAACTTCTTTAGTCTCATTGTGCAATTTTTGTTTTGGCTGGGAAAACTTATGAGTTTGCGTCACCAATCACATCGACATCCTAGAGACGTATTGCGCTTGTGCCAGACCAGTGACACGTAGTATAGAGGTCTGTGTACAAATAGTACTAACATTTTATATTGAGCTTGTGCAGCCTATATGTTTGATTATTGAATAAATTGAATAAAAATGTATATAATTTTTGCTCGTAGTACCAGTAGATGTGAAAACCAGATTAATGTTAATAATTTCAATTTATAAACTGTGAAATTTAAATAATGTAGACTATAATTGATTCCAAATTGCAAAAAAGAATACAGTTGTTGTCAGTTTTGATTATTTTGACTCTTCACTTCTGTCAGCAGTCCCTATGACTTCCTCGACTTTTTCTAAAGTAATAAGGCTTACTTAAGAGTTTGTGCAGGATATACACATATTTATCAACCAAATGTAATAGAAAATAACTGTTCGTATCTTTATGTCATTAAAAAATAACGAATTATTTGCAGATGTATTTTTAACCGATTTAGTATTATTACTTATGTAATTAAATAAGTTAGTTATGTTGGGCATCTAATAGTAGATCTGTATTGTCTTTTGTAATTTCAATAAATAACTTAGGAAACATCACACACCTAAAATTTCGCGAAAGGGCAAAAAAACGTTTGGTATTACGAAACTTATTAGACTTCCTTAACTTTGCTAAACTGCTAATTTAAACCAGCAAAAAATGGATAAGACTTGTGTCTGAATGAATAATTAGGATAAATTAGGGCTGATCGCTAATTATGTACTTTATTTATTGAATTGTAAATTGCTTTTAATGTATACAAAAATAGAACACAATCTTGTCAAAAGAGTTAAACATTACACCCAAGGTTACACGGCTATACAATACAATGTTGCACGTGAAACGCGACCTATTAATTTTCATTTAAAACTGTGAAACAGCGGTGATTAATTCGACTTTGCGCACGTAGACTGGAGGCGTAACGATGAACGATAATTAAATGTCCAATAAAAGCATCCGTTCACATGATTCATCATAAAGCGTTTATTTACTGTTAATACAGTTTTGTAAAGTGTGCAGCAAACAATTAAACGTAATGAATATGTTTGGATTGTGGAGTAATACGATTGGGAGATGTACCACGAGTGGGTGGCTAGCGTAAGCCAGAAGCGAAATGACGCGGTGACATGTCGCATAGAGAAATGGATTGCCTGTCACACTATTGGCGAATAACTTTATGATAGAGTTTTTGGCGGGACTTTGTCATATGTATTTTTATTTTATTCATGATCTTGTGTTATTTGACTCTATATTTTGTAAACTTGGTGGTGTTTTACGTAATATAGTTAGTTCATTGTGCATAAGTGAAGTGAATGGAAAATAATACAACGGAGCATGAAATTCTGAGATGCCACAAAAACTCCTTGGAAGGTTCTAACAAGGGATCCACCATCTTGTTAAAATATTGAAATGATCACATGACGATTATAATATTATTAATTACACGACAATTGCAGTCACAATCTTTTACTTTAATAGTTATTAAATATTATGGTCTCATTAGTTTGCACTTCCGAATGGAATTGACCGTTACCATGTCTTACAACAAAAAACGTTTGATTTTATTTATCCGAGGTGTACCTGAAAAAGTTACATCTGAAACTAGTAAAGTAGAGAAAGAGTGAAATATTAGTAACTATAAAACAATAAACAATAATTATTAACGCGTTCCTTCGTTGATGGCTGTGGACGGGTAGCGGCGATTGTGTAAGTATCATGAATGTATGAGTAGTAATCATTGTTTTGTATTTTGATACCACAGTTCATATTACCACGTAAAGCAGTCCCTTTTTTATATTTAGTTAAAGTGTAAGAATATATATGGGTAAATTATAATCCTAGCTAATATTCTAAATACTAATGGGAGTTTGTTTATTTGTTATGCTTTTATGTTTTAACTACTCAACTAATCATGAAATTTTTCAATAGCATTATTTAGGAAACGGAAAAATATATAGGGTACTCTTGATTCAAAAAGGATAATATTCCCGATTAATAGGTCAAATCTACATGAAAGCTAGTAAAACTTTGGGCAAAAGCTAGTAGATAGTATGTAATTTCAGTATTAACTGTGGTGACTGTATCTTAATAATAATAATAAAAATATCGATTTCGTAACTTTACAGCTTTATACGACATCCGGACGCTAAACACAAGCTTTCGTTTTATTCCAAGTAGAGAACTTTAGCTATAAATCAACGCGTGGGCCGTATTGCGTATGTTATCGTTGTTCTAATCAGAAATGCAAATTCTTCCAACCTCACGTTCACTACCTATAATTTTAAGCTTAGTTTGTTTCAGCTTAGTGTTAATGCTACGACCTTGACAATTTGTATAAACTTTGTCGCCTTCACCCTAAAACCACTTTCGTGGTCATTTATGTCCTGCTACATTTTGTTAAGTACCATTTTAAATTAATTTGTGTGTACTATAAATCTATACATACAATAAAAATGAAGTGTCTGTACGAAATATAAAAATAACATTTTTTTACCAATTGGGTATGAAAGTATACAAGCTACTGATAACAAAGATACAACGGTATGTCTGTCTGCTTGTCTGTTCTATCTAGTTATAATAACATCTTTAAGTCATTATTTCATTAGTTCCTTATATAGTGTATATGAGCACTGAGGTAGTTATATGGTGGGTTTCAAATATGTTGCTGATGATAAACCTCATTTGATAGACTGTTAGTATTAATATATCAAATGTAAACGTTACATGTTACTGTAAGTGGCGTACGACGTACTTACAATTGCTTTTAAAGAGCATTTCTATAATTGTACATTATTTCATTTTTTTTATATAATAGAAGGCAAACGAAAATGCGGGTCACCTGATGTTTAGTGATCACCGCCGTCCATAGATACTAGCAACACCAGAGGAGTCGCAAGTACGTTGCTAGCCTGTGTTTGAGGTTAGGGGGAAGGGTGGAGAGGTAGGAAGGGTCGGGACGGGAAGGAAAGTGTGCCTCTGGCGCTCTCACTGACTAAACGAAACGCAACAATGCGAGCACTGTTACTTCAAGTCGGTTTTCTGTGAGAGGGTGGTACTACCACGGATGAGCCGACCCATTCATGCTGAAACCAGTAACAGCTTCAGCGTGGCTCTAACACCTACAAATCAGATTATTATTATTATTATTATAGTTTTATATTTCTATAATACAATTTAAAAAAACGCGTACAGAGTTGCAGCTACAGCTAGTAATTAATATATTTAAACCTATTAAAATAAATACCTTAAGAGATATTTTAATGACAGCATATTTGTTATTCTATAGTGAGACAAGCCCTGTTAACATATTTGCACATCGAATGCAGGTACACGTAGCAAACTAACGGTCGTCTGTCACGCAAAGCGATATGTACGTGGATTCAGTCGTTTTTACTGTTACTGGGACAGTTAATGAATGTATATTATAGCTTGCGACAAGTTGAAATCAAAAGGACAACATTGGTTGACAACTTACTTATTAATGGTTGGCGTTTTCTTGCAATATATAATTTATTGGCTGTCCATGATAATTTGCACTTTGCTTGGTATTATCTCTTCGTTTCTAAGTATGTTCAGTATTAAATAACTTAAGACTTTGCTCAATAAGCGATAATAATAAATAAACTGCGTATAAAACAACAATACGTGTATTAACGTGTACAGGCGGAGGAACTGAAACTTATTTGATTTAAATGTATTAAAATAGATATGATATAATAAGAATATTTATAAACTACTAGCTTCTGCCCGCGACTTCGTTCTCGTGAAATAGTTTCTTTAGCCATCACGCAGCGAAAGCTCTCAAGAGTAAAAATAGCCCTGATTTTGAAACATTATTCATTGGTACTCCGCTCCTATTGATCTTAGCATGACGGTACATACCCTATAACCTCCTCGATAAATGAGCTATATAACAATGAAATAATTTTTCAAATCGGACAAGTACTTACTGAGATTATCCCCTACGACCCGACGTCAGAAACTCACAAACTATACCTCATTATAATATTAGTATAGATATACTATACGCAGACATGTAGTATAAATACTTAACTATTCATTTATTCATTCTGGTATACTACTAGACCCAGACAGACTTTTATAGATACACATACACGCAAATACATAACCTACCCCACGTTTAACGCGTAACGTTTTTCCCTACCGTGTCATAAGAAGTTTTACTTCAATAAAGATTATAAGACGAAATCGATTTCGAAGTCTGTTGATGTGTTTCTTTAGTTTATATGAACTCTGTAACGTGTTTTTATACGGTTTGCTTGCACAATTATATTTGCAATAAGTAGGGAAAAATCAGTTGTAAAAAATGTCCATCTTCTAAGAACCCCCAAGAGTTGGTATATTTATCTTTTAAATGTTAATAAAAATGACGGGTTATACGTAAATTCTTTGGACGAATATACCCTCTAATCCTTTATCAATTTAGCACGTTAGTTACTCTGGGTATGTAATATGGTTCACATTTACCTTTTACATCTTAATATTTTGTTACATATCTGAAATAATGAATTTTTAATCATTATATCTGAAAACAAATGTTATTACGTGAAAAAATGTTTTGGTTATTGTTGCTTGAATGATTCTTTTGCAAAAATAGCATGTTTGAAAAAAAAACTGTTGCTTGAATGCATTTTTCTCGATTTGACTACGCTATTGATTTAGCAAGGTCTTGACAGCTTCACAGGACTACGAATTGCTTGAATCCCTATAACGACGCATTAATAAGTAAATACGGTATTATTATTTTTTATATCTAACCGGTAGTTTCAATTATTGGAACATTGAAAACAACAATATCTTGAACTTTTAAATTTAGGTTACAAACTCCCTAAGTATTAACCATAGTGTTAGGAACGTTTCTAATCATATTTCATGTTTCAAAGATTTATACACAATTTTTCTATAAATAAAACGCTATGAATGTTTGACCAAGTATGCTATCAAGGTTTCATCTATGTTTTGTTTTATTTAAAGGTGCAATTTCAATTTTTGAACGTCAAAAAAAGAAAAACCTGGCTGGTAATTTGTTTAACTGTCCACACATGATAGATCGCATAGTTAATTTAATCGATCGATCCTGAACGCGACCTGAAGCTTGCTTGTTTATTTATGTCACACGAGTTACTTTTAAATTTTATTATATTTTACAGCCAACAAACTTTTATTCACTGAAATTTAAATGTATGGTTTAAATCTTTCCATTATTTAAACTATTGGTCATTCATTAATTGAAATCGAATCATAATTCAGTCATTTATTAAGTTTCAATATTATCACGCGCTTTTTATCAACCGATTATCAAAATTATAATCATTATATTATTATATATATAATTTTTTAAATATTTACCAACCACGACAACTGGCAGCGTGCACAAATATGTCATTATGGATTAATTTTAATGTCATTGAAATACGCATAATTATTAATCCACTTATTCATTTTGTCTTAGCTTATTTATATATAGATAAAAAAATAGTTATCGTTATGATAAAGTTCAAAGTAAACGCATTAATTTAAGGGCTTTTATTCTATTTCCTTAGTTTATCTACTTTCAACCTACTTTCCCGCTTTAATTTTATAAGACTCACGGTTGTAAAAGTATCCATTGAATTGATTCAAGTGTAACAAAATTGCAATTATAATTATTAAAAAATAGATTATGTTATCCAGGAACTGGAATGTTACCAGGAGGCAGGACATGGCAAATGGAATCAATCGAACGATGTGGAAAGTCCGTCCGTCTATATTGCTACAGACATGCAAATGAATCCTTGTAGTCTTGTAGGTTAGTATGATACACAGTAACTGTCAACGAATTATGAATTTATGAATGGGTTTGGATAGTGTTGCCCAAAATCACTCTTTATCTTGTTCTAGCATTTTCATAAGACCAAAACCAAGACTGACGCTGCAAGATTTAAGCAAGACAAGACTGAGCCTACGAGATTTGTGGTCTCACAATTAAGTCAAAATGAGATTTAGACATTATTGAATGTTAGTTTTAATGCGTTCAGTTGGTTGTTTTCTATATGGTTTAGATGAGTTTCGCTTCAAGTGTAGCGGATAATAATTGCTCTCAGATTAATAAAGATAATTGTATAGGTAGTATTTATACTAGAACTCTTCCGTTAATAGGTAATTGTAAGACTTTTGCTGCCAGAGCAAAGCCAAGATCAAGATAGAGAGCTCAATACTAAGACTACAAATGTCGTCTTGGTCTTGTATTTAGGCAACACTAGCTTAGATTACACTGTGGTAATTATTAAATAAAGTGTTAATGTAAATAATTATTTTTATCAAAATGCAAAAACTATGGTATAAAGTATATATTTTTAACATACAATCAAGTCGACCTTTCCAGCCTTGTAACTTTATTGTTCGTAACTGACGAATTAGAAATCAACTTTTCTATAAATTGTTTATTTATTGAGGTCGAAGAGTAAATTGAACTATTTGAATGTTTAATAGCTATACCGTTATTCACGAATAAATGTTCTATAACATTATTTATAAAACTAATAATATCAAGATTCAAAACAATATCATTACTGAGGTATTCTAGTTGGAGTTTATAAGAAATACGCTGAATAAATTAAATATTGCTGTTTCAATTTCCAACCACATTATTTATTTAAATACTATGAGATATCAAGTGTGGGTGAGATGATAGCTTTGTACTTAGCATGCTCGGTTTAAATCTTTATGAAATAGTAAGGGACCTTACGGTGAAGTAAAACCATATCATGAATGGGCATTTTCTAAGATCGTCTAGCTAGTTATTGCCCTCGAGTTGAAAATCTATCACTAAGTATCTTTAAATGTGTTTCGGCAAGCAATTGAGAGTCAATCTCTCTATGTTTACCATCTTCTATGTCCAATATCATTTACTATAAGGTGAAATTATGGTGAGATTTTGTAAATTGAATTTGTAGAAAGTATAATTTTAAAAAAGTGTCCTCGTCGCCATATCTATTTCTGTCAGGCAGCGGCAGTGGTAGCGTTGCTGAGGCGGAAGAGTGTGCTTAGCTTAGTAGTATTGGCACACAAAGTTCCTAAGTTATTCCTCTGGATTAACAACCCTATTGTAACTGACGGTAGAACTGCAATCTTATTGAAGTAATATGTGGACGGTTAACTCATAAATTAATCATTTATAATTACTATTATCTTCTTTAGAGTATCCCTATTATATTCTATTGACAAATAAATAGGATTTTTTAATATAAAATCACTCCTACATTAGGATCTGAGACCCAAGTCACGGTGAATGTTATAGACATACAGTTAATGGGCCAGAAACATAAAAGACACGCCAGTAATTGTTACTGTTAGATTCAAAGCGACAACATAAAACCACGCCTAAACCACGAGAAAATACACGTACAATCAACTAATGGAGAAAAATAAATACCTTAAGATATAGAAAAGATTAAGGTTATCACAATGACATTTACACATACCTATATGTTTATGAAAATAATAACGATTATTAAATAAACATCATATAATTGATTACTAGAACTGTACCGTTTGGTCAAAAGCTATTATAATCAATAGCTTACAATGAAACTAAAACCGCTTTACCGCAGAATATGTTGTTCAATTTAAATAATTAAGCTATTAATTCCTCAAATTTTATGCATTGCACAGAATAACTTTTATTTAGTAATATAACTATGGATATGTGAGATTTTCACAGACAACATTACGTTATATAAAATTTACGTGATATTCTCTTTTGGAGCGATGGAGTAAAATTGTGAGATCTATCATTAGTGTATTATTGTATATAGACGTTTCCCAATGCAATATTTGTAATGCAGATTGGGCACATAATAGATACTTGACTTCAAATAAACAAAATAGTTAAATCAGCATAAAATGACTTATAAATAAAATTTTTAAAATCCCAACATACAATGTAGGTGGCAGAGCCACGCTGAAGCTATTACTGGCTTCAGTATGAATGGGTGGGCTCGCCCTGGGTAGTATACCATCGGATATACCACCAAACCCACAGAAACACCTACGTGAAGTAACAGTGCTTGCATTGTTGTGATTCGTTCGGTCAGTGAGAACGCCGGAGGCCCACTTCTCCTCACTTCCCCATCTCCTCTTCCCTTCCCCCCACCTCCAGCCTCTAACACAGGTTGGTAACGCACTTGCGACTCCACTGGTGTTTTAAGCATCTATGGACGATGATGAACACTTAACATCAGGCGACCTGCTTGTTCTTTTGCTTCCTATGATATAAAAAAAAAAAACAAATTGGAGCTAACAACTATGGAATAAGATGCGTTAATTGGAATCTATATCGAATTCATGTTTGTAAAATGAGAGGCTAGAATATACGTAGAATCAGTTATTCCATATATGTAGTAAAAAGCGAATAAAGTGGAAGTATTTTTTTTTTCGAACTGACTATGCTATTAGCCTTGCAAGGCATTTACAGCTTCACCGGACTATGAATAAAGTGGAAGGAGGTATAAGATAAGTGAGCACTTGTGGAATCAAGAAACAAAAATTAAAGAGATCCAAAAGGACAGTTATTAAGTAATTACTGTTTATAGTGTAGGGTTAGGCCAATACCTCCTTATAACAATTACATCACTATATATTTACTTGCATATATCAAATATCAACAATGATTATAGTTACAACGACTTATCCCTAGATGTGTCTAGCCCAGCTGTCTGAGCGAGTATGCTTTGCATTTAGTCATTGGTCGCCTTTAAAGGCGTCAAGATACATAAACAGCAGATATCTCCAACCAACGGCGTCTCCCATCGGGGTAAATAATTAACAGCCGGTAACTTCAACCAATAGCGTTCGAGGTCATTAGTAATACCCCCGATATAGTCAATAGCGCGGTATCGCAGGTCAATAGTGGCTCCCCCGATATGTATATTGCATAAATTAATACAATAAACCTAACAATAGGATACTGGAGAAGTTTCATTTGTATCACATGTCTTTATATGTTCGTGGTTTTATATTAACAACTATTAAGAGAACTAGTGTATACCTTTGCTTTCGTGAATATTGTTTTGATGTTTCATGGAAATTACGTATTTTTGAAATAATTTAGGACTCTGTTTTTTAAATGTAACTTTTTTATTAGTAAGACTTAAAATGTTATTCTAATTTTGTTAATACTTTCTTTGTACTAACCATATACTTTAAAACGTCTTATAATGTAATATACATAATAGTATATAATAAAAACTAAATAAATAAATAATAAAATCCAAAACAATAAAGAAAAAATGTGCCCTTTTTGCATTAAACTATATCTAAATACGCGCTTTTTGCATTTGGCACACGAATTAAACAAAAAGAGTGATGGTTATTAAATTAGTTTTTATATATAATTCTTATAAATTCCGACTATAAGTAAACAGTAGCTTGATTCTATCGATATAATTTTTAAGTGTTAATATCCCGTATTTAAAGAAAAATAGGATAAAGAAGCTGAGACTTGTTTCATACAGATACTCGTAGTTCAAAAAATGAATATTTTAATCGTCCACTTTATATGATGCTAAAGTTATATACTAATGTGCTTTTATTCTTTAATAAAAATATCGCATTTTCAGTTTTATATTCTGATACGTTGTAGCATGTGAAAGTGAAGCTTTAGCGGTGAATACCAAATGTTCTGGCGATTATGTCCAGCGAGCTATTTGGTCAGAGCTTAACGTCAGAAATGGATACTATGCAACTCGGAGACAAATTACACAAGACAAATCTATTCAAATATTATAAAGCTTTCTCGTTTATTTTTATATTGTTTGTTTCATTGAATGTACTAATCTAAGTACTAGCCCGATTTGAAAAATTATTTCAGTAGATAGCTCATTTATCACGCTAAAACCAAAAGAAGCATCAAGGAAGAATGTTTCAAAATCTATTTCTTTTCCCTTTTGAAAGCTTTCGTTGTGTGTTAGCGTTAGCCCAAAGTAATTCCACGCGGACGAAGTCACAGGCACAGCTAGTATACTTTTTTTATATCATAGGAGGCAAACGAACGCGTGGGTCACCTGATGTTAAGTGAATACCACCGTCCATAGACACTTGCATTGCCAACCTGTGATGGAGGAGCGAGGAGTGGGGGGAGGAAGGGAAAAGGAGAGAGGGAATGTGAGGAGAGTTGGGCCTCTGGCGTTCTCACCGAACGAACGAAACGCAGTAATGAAATCACTGTTACTTCAAGTCGCTTTTCTGCCAGAGGATGATACTACCCCGGGCGAGCCGACTCATTCATGCTGAAACCAGTAATAGCTTCAGCGTGGCTCTATCACCTACATACAGCATAAGCCAAGCAATGCGTGCTATACTGAACTCGGTCAGTGACATTATGAAGAAATAAAAAAATACTAATCTATACCTTCTTTGTTTTAACGCAAGCGACACTCAGTAAGTACTACGACGTCTGCTAGTACGCACTTTACTTACCACATTATTTATTTTAATATTATAGTATTCATAACGTAGTTTGTGTCATATTGATCTGTCTATCTGTAGTCGGCTATGAATTTGAAAAAAAATCTCAAAATCTCGGTCATATATTATGTAACTAATGTACGAAGTCAAATAAAAGTATTTTCTACGTATAAAGAAAATAGAAACTCATGTGTCAAGTTCTGTAGAACTAAGAAACAATTTGTGATACTTTCCGTGTAGTCCAGGAAGCGGATAAAGGAAAAGCTCTTGCTTATTCATGCCACGAGGCGATCGTATCTGAAGTCAGACTAAATTTAATTAACATTTTACCTGCTGATAGTATTCGTAGTATTCCTCTGTATGTTCGTTTGACATGATGCGATAGTAGTACGAGACACGTCAAAGTCTTGTTACTAACAATAGAACGTAAAACTGTAGACTGGATATTAAAATATATAGAATAGAAAAGTTAGTACCTTGATAGTGGAATAAAGATTCGTTGTTCGAGTTTTAAACTCTAACGGTGTATCAACAATCTTTTGAAATTCGCGTACATTTACTAATTGAAGCTTCTGAAGGAAACTTGAACCTGAGAAACTTTCTCATAATACAATCAGTCATTTATTTATTCAAAAGTCAAAAGCCCATATAAATAAAATTACTAAGCTAGATAATTAAAAGCAGCGATAAAATGGCGTCCAAGTTGTCATTTATAGTCACGCCGTGGTTATAATTTGATCAATCATTCCACCATGAACAATCGAATAGAACGTTAACCGATACAGAAACACAACACTGACTATAGTTACGACGCATTATCCGTAGGCGTCATTAGCCCAGCTGTCTGAGCAGGTATGCCCAGCATATAGTCATCGGTCGCCTTTTGAGACATTAAGATCCATGAACAGC
The DNA here is from genome assembly GCA_014332785.1 of Antheraea mylitta. Taxonomy (NCBI): domain Eukaryota; kingdom Metazoa; phylum Arthropoda; class Insecta; order Lepidoptera; family Saturniidae; genus Antheraea; species Antheraea mylitta. The sequence goes on from JACEII010000045.1 coordinate 238,302, forward strand.
CAAGACCTCCAACCAGTGGCGTCCAACATCGGAGTAAATAATAAACAGCCTATAACTTACGCCAATAGCGTTTGAGGTCATTACTAACACCTCCGATATAGTCAATAGTGCGGTATCGCAGGTCAATAGTAGCTTCCCCGATATATACAATATTATAGTAAGATAATCAAATAATCACCGATATTCAATGCTTCGAATACGGACTATTGTATATGTTTTCGAGTGCTTCATTTATTTTTGATCGTAATCGTCGTAGAAACATTGGCAAAATGTTTTGATTTAATACATTCTTAGTTCTTCACTACAATAAGTAAACCTACGGATTACCATATTTCTTCTAACTCTTACAATCGTATGTAGAAATTGATGTATATTTTTATTGTATTGTGAATTTCTTGGTGTTTGGAATTGTCTATACGTCTTAGCTGGTTTAGTGATTAAACGCGTATTTTCCAACAGGGAAAGGATTTTGAGTTTTAGCACCGCAGTATATTTGTTTAGTATACAAATAAATTAAAGATTTTTTTTTAATACTGTAAGTTTTTTTTTAATACTGTAGCATATTCTAATATTTACATTATGTCGGTCTTTTACTAAATTCAGATTTTCTAAGTTTTTGCGGACATATATCAATTCTCAAGAATATCTGCCCCCCCCCCACAACAAAATACCATAAGATATTAAGCTAAGTGGAAGTAGATAAGTAAATAGACTTAATACATTCAGATGATTTAGTCACTGCTTTTTACATAAGGTTCCATGCGAATAAAGTCACGCGCACAGCTAGTATATTTATTAGGGTGATCCAAAAAAAAATCTTTTTTTTTCAAACAGGCTCAAAAGTTTCGTTTAGGTGTAAAAAAATTACTGTGAAAAGATGAGCTCTTAATATTAATATCAAGATTGTCCTCATCGCATTTTTTTAATTCCCATAAGAATAACATGGGAAAAAATTTTTTGCTTCTTCTGATTTTTGTACCGTTCAAACGACTGATTGACTTATAAATCGCTGTTTAAATCTGTATAGAGAATTGAACGCTCTATAAAAAAGGTCTGATAACATGTTTTAATTCCTCCACGCGTTCAAAAGTTATTCAAGATCAAAGTTCAATTTTTCAAAAATTTGATAAATTACACCAAAACTGTTGGTTTCAGTGTTAAAATAAAAATCATTTATTTGTCAAAATAAAAAGATTTTTTTTGGATCACCCTAACATTTGTAAAATGTTAAATATGGATGAATAGATTCGATTGTTTTACTTTGTAATCGTGTTATAATTGTACTGTAATTAACAATGTTAACTAAATCACAAACTCACTCATGTAATACCCAAGTATAATCTAATATCATTCCACTCCTCGCTACTATCGTATATTATTACATAGACATAATTGTGGCATGAGGCTAACGATTTATTGGAAAATGTGTTGAACTTTGCTTAGAGAATATCACAATATTCGATTAGTGGTAATAGTAGCGAACTTTATATAATTTTATTAATATTACATTGACGCTCATAGCTATATTGCTGTAAAGTTGATTAATTTTTAGTCAACAATTTCCAATTATTTCATTTACAGAGACATTATTTTGAGAACATTGGTTTTGTCTCTAAGGTTAAAAAGGAGTTATATCCTTTCTTTTGCAATTATTTATTTCTCTTTCCACTGTTTCTAATTCTAAAACTTTTAAGAGAAAGTACTTTAAGATATATAAATTAACGGAAATTTATTAAATCTGAAAAGTCTGTTTCCAACCAAACACACCTGCTCTTTTAACAGTAAAAATAATTATAAGATTTAAATGATTTTTTGGTTATTTGAATGTGCTAACACAGTGTCCACGCCCCACAGGGGGGCAATTTCAAAATGGACTCGACACGACTTTAACCCTTTCGCTTTGAGTTATTTAAATGCAATGCTAGATATCGGTAACAAGTTTAATAAAAAGGCAGCTTCTTAAAAAAATACTGTAAATAATTATTAGGTATAATTTCGTTTGACATTACCAAAATATCAACTGAGTAATTAGAGTCGTCAAGTAAGTTTTTCATTATATGTTTTTTAAATTTTACTTCGACGTTTTAATCACAATTTTATAGTGATTTTGTCATTTTCATAGCGATGAGAAAAGGTTAAAAACTATGTATGGGGGTGAGGGGCATAAAAAATTCAGAAATGTTAAGGTGGGGCACGGATTAAAAAGTTTGGGAAACAATGTTCTAACATATTTATTGGTAAGATTACCTATTTATTATCCAACATCATTTCATCATGTTACGGAGATATGAAACAGTTACCATACTGAGTATACATCAGAGAGTACACTGCGCGATAATAGAGTAATAGTTTACGCTGGCCGAGTATCCTGTCGTGAATAATTGGCTCACGATCTTTGAACGCCTATGTATATTAACAAGATACTAAAATTAAAAAAAAAAAAACAGCTTTAGTTTATTTAATTGACAGCTTTCCATACTCACCTTGAAGAATATTGAAATAAAAAAAACATATTTTTTAGATAGATCACATGATTTATTCATTATTTGTTTACTTTGAGCTAAACAATTTACCCATTATGTACAAATTCATTCTTATTAACTATAAATATTTTGTAACAATAAGCAACAATATCAACTGCGTTCCTTATCATACTAAAAAATAAAAATAAAAACTTATACAGGATATATTATATAATCACAAACATTGAATAATTTATAATATGTAGAATGTGTCCAATTAATTTTACTGGACTATTAGTAGGTAATCTTATTAACAAATTTTGAGGGCCAATAGCAAAAAAAAACTCATGTTTCAGTCTATATTAAAAAAAAATTATAGGTGACAAATGAACAGGCGGGTCACACATTGGCAGTTGATCACCGCCGTCCATAAACACTAGCAACACCTGTGTTTGGGACTGCAGGGATGGCGTATGAGGCGGTGGAAGTGGGAGAGGGGAGGTGGAAGTGGCGGAGGGAAGGTGGAAGAGGGAGCTGGAAGTGGAGGGAGGGAGATGGACTTCCAGCGCTCTCACTGACGGAAAGAAACGCAACAATGCAAGCACCTTTGCTTTACGTCGGTGTTTCTGTGAAAGGGTGGTACTACCCCGGGCGAGCCGACCCATTCATGTTGAAATCAATAATAGCTTTACTGTGGCTCTACCGCCTACAAAATTCAGTTTGTTTATTTTAAGACGTATGAAATAACATAAAGTATAGAGCAAGTATCTTAAACCCAGTTTAAGGTTGTAGTTCGGTGAAGCTGTTAAGACCTGGCTAGGTCAATAGCGTAGTCAGTCCGAAAAAAAAACCCAGTCTAAGGTTTAGGGGCAAGTTGCCCTGAGATATAACTACCGAATGCAGCTGTATACCTTCTTATGATCACAAGTGTTATATGTCATTGTGTTATGTAAGTAACCAATAGAATAAATAAATGCAATTTTATGACACACGCCACCAATATTACTACCAAAGATGTAATTCAAAAACATTTTATCAATATAATTGCAATAATTATGAAAGTGTATTAAACGTCACCTGATATAACGTAAGTGTATTTCAAGTAACCTCTAAGTAGGAAATTAAGTACTATATTTATGATTGATTGAGAAATGTTGCTAGCAACATATATACTTTTTATTTGTTATTACATTCTTAGCAAAAGTTTTCAATACACCTATAGTAATTAAAGTTTATCATTCAGAGTTCGATTAATTACTGTATATCTAAGCGAGTATATATGTCCTATTGTTATCGCATGGAACTTTCGTTTAACATAAACAACACTTTAACACAAATGTCATTAATTATAATTTTACATTTTGATTATTGGTACATATTATAATAAGGTTTTAATTAGATGTAGACTTTATTATAAGCTGAAACAAAAGAAAGAGGTAACAAAGAAAAGTCTACAAGGAAAGTGGAGAAGGTTATGCAAGAAGTTTATCTAAGTAATCTAACCAGAAATGAGGAATATCTATGGAAGAAGCAAACTATACGTAGCCCAAAAAAATGTAAAATTTAAATGGCAGTGGATGCGGTACATTGCTCTAGGAATGAAGAGTTTTTCTGGCGTCACCAACCATAACAAATCGTAATCGAAGTTGCCTCTAGATGAAAAGGAATTCTAATGAAGTTTGCAAGAAGACACTGAATGCAAGTAGCGCAAGATCAGTCGTTATAACGATCAGATTTAGAACTCAATAGTGGTCCTCTCTTGACTAAATTGATAGACGAATGCAACTGATGGTATATTTTACACCTAAGGATTTTTTTTTTCAGTTATCTTCATTTTATTATTATTATTATGTACAATTATCATTCAACGACTATTAGAATTACCTTGATTTATCTCAAATTGTATATCAAATTTATACCAGTGATAAAAACAATGCAGTTTGTCATAAAATAATTAATTTTTAAATTTTGATCTGAATTCCAACACGCACCTAAGCAATACATTGACTAGGTTTAATACGCGAATATCTATTTATAAAATCTATGTTCTTACTACATAATTTACAAATTTTTATGTATATATATACACTGTGGAAATATCTGATACATTTCGTTTAGTTAAATTAGCGTGTGACAAAACAGAATAATTTGAGACTTTACAAAACACAAAATATAATAGTATATTGCATTCATTAGACAGTCATTTATTTATTGTTTTTTTTTATTTCAGATTAAATAAAAATAGTGATAAACTTTTTATATAAACTATTTTCTAAGTACGATTCATTTATACACCTACCTATCTAATAGGTTTCGATTAACTAGCTAAAATTACTGCTTAACTGCAATAATCACAAGCATACACAATTTGTTAAATAAAGATTACAATTGAAAGCAAAGCAAAAGCGATTTTTTATTATTCTTTCTTCACAATTTTTATATCATGAAATGTCGTAAAAGAAAATGATCCGTTAGGCAAAAATAGAATTTTATGATTATTTTGTTGCATAATTCATATTCATCACATTGAATGGGGATATACAATTTTTATTCCGAATAGAGGTGTGCCGATAATAATCGTAATTGAACAGAAAAATTATATTTATTCCAGGTTTAAAATTAAAAATCGAATAGTGCAAATAATTTGAACTATCTCGAAATTATTCTGAACTTAATTATTCATACTGAATTTTATTTGAGTTGTGGGTATTGTTAGAATCACATACTATCTGCCTACAAAAGACCCACTGCGTTCCTTCACCGTCAGCCGATAATGTTATCCATTTAAATTTGTAAATGTACGCAGTTTCAAAAATAATTCGTTGGTACAGAGTTCGAACCTGCGGATACTGAATTAGCATTCCATCGGTCAAAACACTCGATCATCATGGTTCACTCAATCATTCGAATAGTTCAAATTATTCAAGTTATTGGAATCGTTAAAGCTTGGCGAGTATCGAATCGAATTATTCGATTCGTCAAAGATTTATTCAAATATAATATTACGACACCCTTAATTTAAAATATTCATTTCGATTATTAATGTTTAGAAAAATTTCAGAATAACTCCTTATGTTTACTTACATAGTAATGATATGTGTAAAGTAATTATTCTATATGATTTTTAAATTATAAAATTTTGAAACAAAACTAGAAGGTATACGTAATCCCGGTCTAATGTAAGAAAAATTGTATTACAGTTTTATACATACAAATTCTGAATAATGATATCCATGCCCATATTAGTTCGTTTTTAACTTTGAACATAGCTGGCGATGAAAATTATATTGCGTTATAACTCCTACGGCAATATTATTCGCTAAAAATTCCCAGAATACCTTGTTGGGGTATGATAGAATCCACGTTGAATAGAGAATTTATCCCACTAAAGTATTTCTCGTTATACATTTTTGAATGCAACAAAATCATTTCCTAGCCAGTAGCTAACAATCATTAAATGAATAAAATATTTTCATAGAGTTCTGAATTTATTTAAATATTAAGTAGATTTCATAATACATATTGGAACTTTGGCTAAAGAAATAATCTTTGGAATTAACGTGAGGTGTTGATTCGACATATCGCGTGTTATGAACGATGGCACATTTTAAATCACAAACATAAAAAAATATACTTCACGATACCGTAAAATACAAAGATATAGTTTTATTTCATAGGGTATGACTGGAAGTGTCAATTACACGTTTACGATAATTTCGTTGGTAACGTTTGTATTATTGTTGCACAGAACAGCACGAGACATGGGGTAAGTTGGAGACTGGTGGCGGAACCGCCAGTCTTTCCCGCGGCTTGAACACGATCCGCCCTGGATGCGCTCTCGCTGAACTCCCTTGATCTCGAGTAGCCTTTCAGCTTTTCACTTTGAACACTCTCTTCATTGCTTCGCCAGTACACTGTGGCTATTGTGGCAAGACACTGGAAACAAACGTTCTTCTTAATTTACTGCACTACTAACAATTTTCTGTATCCATCCATGTAAATAAAATCATAGAGATCTATCCTTATGTGCATATAACTCAAAAAATATTGCATAGATTTCGATCTTTTTTCTTGCTTCTTAGACATATGCGGTGTTATTACAAAAAAGTTGAATACGTATTGAATACCTGCTTTAAAAAGGTTACGTTTTAAATGTACCGCGCTCGCTGAATACTAGCCATCTTGCTCTTTTGTCTTGCTTTGGTTAGGTTAGATTTGCGAAAAGGGATAACGCGAAATCGCCTCTGGCGAGCGCGGTACATTTAAAACGTACCTTTTTAAAGCAAGTATTCAATAGACACGTATTTAACTTTTTTGTAATAACACCGATAGTTTTTATCTAAACAATGATTAATACAATAACTTTATCTAATATAAAGTTTTAAGAAACTGCGACTATTAGAAGAATTACGAGTTCAGCGCTCTGTATTTTCTTGCCGTTCATAGATGGGGTGTATGATGTGGTTACGTTTTTTCCTGCTTACATAAAACATATTCGCTTTTGTTTCGAATACAATATTAAGTGACAGGAATTCGCTTCCTGAAGATACTTTCCATCTGTTTTAAAGACATCATTATGCTTACTTATGATTATTATATTTAGCCTAGTGCTCGAGAGGTATTTATTTCCATCGGCTACATATCCGGGGAATCTTTATTTTTTTATTATGTATCTAAATACTTGTTAATCCATTAAAGGACATATTTTTGAAAATCTCTTCCTAACAATTACTATGTTATATAAGAGACTCTGTGACAATAATTACATTCCACAAACTACAACAATTACTGTGCTATGTACTAAAACATTAATAATACGTGCAACAAGGTTTTTAAATAATACATTCTATTATTTGATGTTTGTACATAATGTAGTAAATTCAATATTTCTTATTAATACAATTTATAAAAAAAATGAATACTTTGTTATTGCGAAAGACATCTTGCGAGTTACTTAACGCAGCGGAACGCCCGATTTAAAATCAATGAATACAAATATCTTGAAATTTGAATTATATTGAAAAAAGTAATAATATTTAACGCATTTGTTATGAAACATGCTAGGTATATGTACCGATTCTATGTCAAATAATAAGGTTTTTCTTTTCAATTAAAGGTATATGGAAACTAAATGCAATTCATTTTTCAAATCAATTTACTGTTACATAGTTTACCTTAGGTAGTATTACACTTAAAAATATATATGTTAAGTCAAATCTAAAATTAAACGTAAATTATACTACATTAATATAGATAATAGAATCGACGAATTCATATAATGCGGTTATCTATAAACTAAACTGTTATCGCGAAAATGACATAATGAACAAAGTGTACATATTAAAATCAAAGGTACATTTATTCAATTTAGGCCCTAAAAAGGCGTCTATGAACTTCAAAACAACCCAGTCATCAAGAAAGTTTATTATTTTAGCATACATATACGCGTATTTGACACACTAACGTGAGAATCGTTTTTAGTGGATGCATAGAGAGAAGTTTCAATTATAAACTTTGTTGTTGGTCGCAAAAAGTCAACTCACTTTTAATTTGAGGTCTCCTTTTCTAAAATGTTTCTGCTTTACTTTGAAATCCAATCCTAAAGTGGTTGTCTCCAAACCATCTTCATGGGACTGATGAATGGCGGGAAGGAGAGCTGCTTGCGGCGCCGGCTCCCCATTGATATACCAGGCCAGCCTTGTAGCTGGTCGCGACCGACCCGACGTGCAGTTCACTTGCACTCTGTCTCCAATCTGGTACCGTATCTTGGAACCGGTAATTGTTGGGCCATGATCCGGTAAGGCTGTCGGGAAAAGATTTATATAACTCTATAACAATAATAATCCTCTTAATCATTTTTGGCAATAGCGACCAGATCCACTTACTGATTTATTTAGTCCGTAAGTGATATATATATTTCTATCTGAAATTTACAAGCGCAAAATGCGCAGGTACATTATACTCTATTTTTGAAGGTTGTTTATTTTTTTAAATATCCATGCTTATAATCTAGTTTCCGTGTTCTTCGATGCTCAAATACGCTAACTGTCTTGTGAACAAGTTGTCTCTTTTCCTTTCGCTTTCCAGCAAATTACCTCCAGTGACCTCCAGTTGCAAGACTCGATTAAGTTATACACACGTATGAATTATGGAAATATTGTAACGCCCAGATATTGAACGTTGTTTCTGTCTTTGATATATGTTATATACAACTTTAACACGAACGCGAAGTTATACCCGAGTAGTATATGAGTGTGTCTATTTTATAGTCTGAATGACTTGATCAGTGTTTATGTATGAATTGTAGTTAGAATGTTCCTCATTAGGGGAGATTATATTATATTTCAATACGACGTGTACAACAGGTAGTTTTATTTTACGTGCCATTTAACAGAATATCTGATTCTATAATATACTTAATATAAATGTTGAGTGTTTTTTTTTGTTTATCTTTATTAATAATATAGATTGTAAATTCGAATAAACTACTGAGAAAATAGATTACTATCGTGGTAAACAATTGTCATTGTTTTTATTTTAATTAAAACGCAGTGGACTAATGGCATTTCCATCTTCCAATTGAATTCCACGTTGCGCTTCGCAGTAGTAACAGACAACGTTGTAACTCCATTTTATATACTTAATTACTACTTTTATATAATTAAATACATAGAACTATACTGCAAATTTAATTAACTATTCACGAAGAGTAATTAACTTATTTTTCTCATAACAACATCTTTAAAAGAAATTCCTCCATACCCTTTAGTACTTCCCGGATAATTCTTACTTCTTAACAAGATATAAGAAAATGATCACACAATACTGCCCTAAATAAACTCGCAAAAAGACGCGTAAAAAGGGAATAACGAAAGTTGTAAAAAGTGCTCCTTACCCACTATAATCATATCTGCGTGATCAGACACTGTAGGGAAGAGCGGTCTCTCGCCCGAAACTTCACAGCGGTATCGACCGCCGGTCTCCAGTACAGCTGGCGACAATGTGACGTTTGCTCCATTCACGCTTGATTTCTAAAATTATTAAAATAGATTAAAACCCTATAATACAAAACATCCTATTGATTTACCTTTTAAATTATTTAGATTAAAATAGTTAAAGGCATTAGGATGATGGTGATATATAACAAATTTTTAATTTTGCAGAAATACACTTTCAACATTTGGTTACATCTTTGATTACATTATTGTTTGGGTACTATGGCTTATTTTTTAACCTATTTGCCTTTACCTTATATGAACAGAAGACGTATGTGGATATAACAATGTCATTTAGGTTATAAAAAATAATTGCATATCACCTTCATGCACTAAAGTTTTATATAATAATTTACATTATCTGACTTTTTCTAGGTCATTATTGAGTGGTGTGGTAGTGAATAAAAACGATATGTTGTAATCTTTTATATGTATATAAAGAAAATGTATTTCTTAAACATTACATGGAGTTTTGTCATA